>CM053793.1:374770574-375370574 GCA_028749045.1 Cupressus sempervirens
ATGAGAATCTGCCTTCGCACGTAAAATACGTAATTATGTGCATGGCTAATTCATTGTATGGTGGTGACAGTGACATTCTCTTCCAACCTTGCTTTGTAATGTCCATTTGAGGATCAGGTGGTCTCATAAATTGAGCTCCTGCTGACCTCGCATCATGTGTGCTAGGGTAATGTTCTCCAATTGCAGGCAACCCAATCACTTTAGCAATGTGTTCCTCTATTGCAATCATTGTTAAACCCCAAAAAAAAGCTTCACCCTCATCGAATGTCCTTGTAAATTTTGTGGCTACCTCCTCATCAATTGTGGTCAAACTCAAAAAATACCCTAGCCATCTACATGCATTAAACCTTCTTACGGCTTCTACGTTTGAGAGTAACACAATGTGTTCCACTAGTTCTCTCCTCTGCAACTGTCCACCCATTCTCTTAACACTTCCTTTGTTTACTCTATTTTCCCTCTTTTGAATTCAAGCTTCAAGCTACTTCATTATTTTATAGACTCAACTCACACTTCTTTGTTTAAGTAGGAAATTAATGTTATAACAAATTGTTATGCATAATAATAATGCTTTTAATGAAGGAAAATCATGAATATGTGTGAGAATCATCTAAAAATAGGGTTTGAATCACATAAAATTTAAACATAAGTGACATCATAGCTTGACTCAAAAAATCATTCAGAAAATAGGGAGTATGACACCTCACTTGTGTACTTATGGCAATTAATTTTCATTAATGAAAGGAATGCGAAGATTTAGAAAAATCTTTATAGATAAATAGAAATACCATTGGATATGAGTGACCTTCCCTAACCCCTGCTAAATTTGGACAAGTGTCCACACTTGTTAGACCTAGTATAGGTAAGGGACTGACATAATGCCACCATCATATAAATTATGTAGTATTAAATATAATTAACAAAATCTATGAACTATAAGTGAATGATTATTTAAAAATGTTATACCTATCATTTTGATTATCACACGTACCAAAAAAAAGGTGGCAGAAGTGATATCATCATCGACAGCATCTGTTAGCATCTCATGGGGTTTATTGAAAATGTGAAAATATTGATGATGTGGAAAATGGATGGATGGAAGATAAAGAAATGAGATGAGGTGGATGGGTGGAAGATAAAGAGATGAAATGGAAAAAAAAAGTGAATAGAAAAGTGAACTCTATGTGAACATAAAGTCTTTATTATGAGTATGCACGAACAAACTAATGTTGAAGAGTGGCAGTTAGAAGGTTGACATGTTTGACTATAGGAAGAGTTGCTTGATTTGTATTTGAATCTGACTGTTGAAATTGTTGCACGAAGTTTGCTTTTGTTTGGGGCCATTTGTATAATTTCAATCTATGACCATTGACTAATAGTTTGAAGGGTATCGGATCAATGGTAGTTAGTTGAACAACTCCATTATCAAAGACATGACTAATTTCATATGATCCTAGCCATCTTGTCTGCAGCTTTCCTAGAATATTCTTAAATCTGGAATCATATAATAGTGCCTAGTCACCAACTTGAAATTGTTTACTGATAATATGAGAATCATGCCATTGTTTCCTTTGTTTCTATATCAATTCAGTATGTTCTAAAGCAATTTTGTGCATCTCATCCAAAGAATTAAGATGCAGAAGACATTCTCATTGTGCTACAAGAAGTTAAATATCCAATGCTAATGCTGACCTTAGAGTTTTATGTTCAAATTCAATTGGAAGCATTACTACCTTACCATATAAGAGCTCAAATGGTGTGAATCATGTAGTAGTCTTACAGGTTGTTCTATAAGCCCAAACAGCTTCTTGTAATCTGCTAGTCCAATCCCTACAGTGCAAATAGATTGTTATTGTTAAGATGTTCTCTAGCTCATGGTTTGTGACCTCTACTTGTCCATTAGCTTGAGGGTGATAAGGACTGGATTTCTGGTGTCTGATGTTATATTGTTTCATCAACTCTGAGATCAAATTAGAGGTGAATTGTGCACCTTGATCAGTGACTAGCTCTTTGGGTACATCATAGTGAGTAAAGATCTCTAATTCAGCAACTTTTTCATCATGAGTATGCTTCATAGCCTTAACTTCAACCCATTTTTTTAGGTAATCAGTGCACACAAGAATATAGGATTTTCCATTAGATGGAGGATCAATTGGACCAATGAAGTCCATTCCCCATTTTTCAAATGGTGCTAATGCCATCTGAGGATTAAGAGGCATTTCATCTGTTATTGTTAGCCAGCCCATCCTTTGACACTTGTCACACTTCCTTGTATAAATGACTAAATCCTTGTGAAGTGTAGGCCAATAATAACTAGTTGTCAAGATTTTGAAAGTTGCTATTTTTGCTGCGAAGTGTCCTCCACATGGTTCATTATGACATGCATGTAGAATGTCATATGTCTCATCTTCTGTCACACATCTTCTCATAACTTGATCATGTCCAGTGTAAAACAAGAGATTATCTATCCAAGAGAAATGAAAACTTTTCTCTACAAGTAGCTTCTTTTCCTTATAAGAAAAATGTGCCAATTATTTAATTGCTACATGATCAGTATGAACAAATATGGAATAGCTAGTTATGTAATGCCAAAATTTGTTGAGGGCATAAACTACTGCTAACAATTCTTTTTCAGTCACAGTGTAGTTTAGCTCTACTCCATGAAGGCTCTTACTGATATAATAGATTGCATTTTCAAGATTTTGGGATTTTTGTGCTAGGATTGCACCTATGGCATAATCAAAGGCATCTATATATGTGTGAAAAGGTAAATTCCAATCAGGGTTTTGTAAAATTGGGGCTTTAGTCAGAAGTTTCTTAAGCTATAGGAAGGTGTAGACGCTCAAAAATGGTTTGCATCTATGATTTCATCACTTCTTCATACTAATTTGTCCCATTTTCTCATTCTACTAACTTTGATCTTTTGGCCAGATTGACCATATTTCGTCATTTGTATCCCCTTTCACATCAATTTCATATCAACTTGAAATCATATCAAATCAACTCAGAATCACCCCAAATCAACCCAAAATCACTTGAAATCAGTCCTAATCAACTTGAAACATATCAAACATCCAAAACCAATCATCATTTATCTACTCCTAGGCATTGTTGTAGCTTTCAATGTCTTGGAAACCTATCAACTTATCAATCTTATCAATATGACCTTAGTACTATCATGGCTCTTAGTGCTAGGTCAAACTATCATTCATGTCATTCAATCTTTGACGTTGTTGAGGCTTTCAATGTCAGATCATGGCATCATTGACCATTTTAATAACATGTTATTATGATCAAACCTTATCAATCAATTTCAATCCTGTAGCATTTACAATGTCGGTTAAATGTTACATATCAATTTATTCATGTCATGTGTCCTTGAAATGTTATCAATTTTGATCAATCAATTAATTTGACCATGGCTTTGGTCTACCTTTTCATCATCTTATCTGATATCCATCATTGTCACATTTTTGTCAAAGGATATGGTCACTTTCATTTAATCAATTTGGCTAATTATCTACTAATTTTCTCTATAGGATTAAATAACTTGTAATTTAATCCTATTCTTTCTAATTATTCTTCCTAATTATCACCCTCAATTAATTAATTTTATTAATTAATTGGTTCATCATCAGCAAAGCATGAAAATTCTTAATTTCCTAAGTTCCATTTTCCATCATTAATTTCATTTTCTGCTAATTCTTATTTTGTGGAATAAGAGGATTTTTAATTCAAATATTCCATAAAATATTGCATCCTCATGACACTTGGATATGACACCTCGTCAATTCTCCTTTGACACTTGGTTGAGATTTGTCATAATCAAATATTATTACCTCTTACGCATGCCTCTATTTGGCTTCTTTGTCATAGATTCTTGGCTTTAAGTGGGTTGAGCTGTCTTATGACGGGTCATAGATTCTTCTCCACATTTAGCCAAGTTTGACTTGCATGTGTCATAGAATCTCACAATTGGCATATTCTATCATATGCGTCATGGGAATCTCTTGCCACATTGCACATCTATGGGTGAAAAATCCAATGCCCTCACTTTGAGTGTTGATTATAAAATGAACACTCTTTCTCTCATTTTGGGTCCTTGGATCCGAACGCTGAAGTTTTGAAAATCCAAATCTTTGAGTCTTTGAGTCTCTACTTCTTTGCATATTGCATTCTCTCTCTCTCATAAAATCACACTTCAAGTATTCTCATGGCATGATCCACATCATAGGCTTTGGCTTCAACCTTGTGTGCACTATAGGTGAATTGGAGCTACAATCATTTGGAGAAGAAAGAAGAACATGGGAGCTACAAACGAAAAAGGGGGTTTCTATTGCTTTCTCTATTAGTTTGGTTTTCATGGTAGATTAGTGGGTGCTAATATATTATTATTGAGTTTTCTAATTTTCTCATAGTATGTTATGCATTTTAACCCATTTTTCTAGTCCTACATTTGGTGAACCCGATGAGAACATGCATATCTAACTTGTGTTTTCTTGTTTTGTGCTTGCAAGTGCAAGGAAGGAGCTCACTTGGAAGGGTATAATGACTATTTGCTCTTCCTTTTTACACCTAGATTAATTAGGGGGTCCAATAAAATGCTCATATGCTATTTTTTCATGCATTCTATTAGCTTGCTATCCTAGGGTGCACTCTGCTCTGTCAGGGCGCACTTGAGACCCCTAGGAGCAGTTTTAGGAGCCCAAAAACCACCAAAACCTCTTTCTACTATTTCCAACTTACCAACTACTTCCATCTAGGCCCCAACTACATCATTGATTCAGTCTGCACTATTTGGGAGCACTTGGGAGTGTAGCTTTGAAAATTTTAGTTTCTGGGTCTTGACTAGGCACCCATTTCCCCACACCCTACACCAGACTTCCCAACTGCACCCTAAAACTACCAAATGCACCCAACTAGGACCCAACTACATCATTGACATAGTTTTCACTTTCTAGGCACACTTGGGGATGTTCAAAGCCATTTTGGCCTTCTAGGGAGCAATTTGCACTGTCGGAGCACACCTAGGTTCATAGTAAGCACATGCACCAATAAAAATCTACATTTCAAGCTCCTATCACTCTTTAGGACATATATTAGGTTATTTTGTGTTACTGATGATCTATTTGCAGCATGTGGCAATCATTGGATGAAGATATGATCATAAAAAACTACTGATGTGTGTGCTTTGCAGGACGTTGTCGAAGAATTTGTGTGTCTTTCAAAACTATGTGTGTCGATTTCCTAGATTAGATAACATTTTGTTTGGTGCTTAAAAAGAACCTTTTTCTTTTCTACCTAGTGTGTCTATGGTGTTAGATCCCTAGGAGTTGCATTGGACGTATCCTCTCCCCTTGCCATTCGTGGATCTTGGGTGTAAGAGAAATCCATGTAACTTTTATAGGAGGCCTTCCTTGGACCAAGATACTCGATATTGGGTATGCCAGGGGACGACCTTAGAGTGGTAACAGGCCAAAGCCAAGTCAACATTCCAACCATTGTATAAAATTTGATTACGATGAAAGCTGTGTCAGCGGTATTGTTGCGTGATAGCTCTCCTCCAATACCCTTGTGGTGCATCAAACCCCGATTCTCGAGGCTGGGAGACCTTCTGTGAAAGTTTATCATTCACTTGCCGAACGGAATGCCCTTACTAAAAACCATGTTTTAGTGGCCAAAATCCTTTCTATCCACTGGCTCAAAAGGTCACCCATGCCCATGAAGACATCCTACATTCTCGCGGTCCTTAGTAGAGGCAACAGTCCCTTGGGAAGTCATGCCCCTTGGGAAGCGGATCTTGGTAGCCCCAAGAAGTGAGTGCCCTGTAAGGGGGAGCCTGTGGTGCCAAGATCCTAGGTTGTCCACACTGGATAAGCATGATTTAACTTTAGTTCAAGTAGGAATTCAGTGGATACAGTCCTAAAAGCCTAGGTTGTGGTGTGTTTGTTAACTTTTTACAACAACTATTCTTGTCTTAATGTGTCTTGCGTGTGTGTAAAACATAATCAAGATAAAAGAAAAACTTTTAAATTTACACCTTGGATATCATTTGAACTTGTCAAAACATCACACATGGCCAAAACATTTCAACCTTTATCAAACACACTCGAACCTTGGAAAACATGGCGACTTGTGCTCTTAAATGTGCTTGGCAAAACATAGATCTCACACTTGCATAGATTTCACTTGCATTCACCCTAGTCCAGGCTTCATTCTTACATCATATAGACTTCATATTTAATCTTTTAGTCCTCATTTAGTATCTATTACTTTTCATATTGCATCCATTTAGGTTCAGTTTTACTTTCCTTAGTTTTTTGCATTCTCATCTCAGAATCAGCACTTTGCATTCACTGCCTTGCATCTTTACATACCTATTCATCATCTTGACCACTTTATCCATCATTTTGGGTCTCCTAATCATCATTTTGAGCATCCAAACTATCCCTAACACTATCCTCTACCATTTACCTCTCTGTGACATCAATCTTGAAACCATAGCTTCCAGAATTGCCTCAGTTTCAGCCTAGCTTACCAACTGCACCTAGAAACTACCAACTATGCCCAACTGGGCTCCAATATCATCATTGATGTATTCTACACTATCTAGGAACACTTGGTGGTCTTGAGATCCAGTTTTGGGTTCCAGATAACATTTTGGGGATTCAACAGTGTCCTTAGGTACCTGGTTAGCTCCCCTTGCACTAGCTGGCCTAGATTTGCATTCTGCAGCAACTAATCGTCATCACCTTCACTTAGGAAATCATTCTATATGTCATAACCTTCATTTTTCATCTCCCAACCCATCCTAACATCAACCCCAGCATCCTAGCTTCCTAGCATGTCAGTTTGGTAACCATACCCTTCAGAATCAGCAAACATTCTTCCTAGCTTACCAACTGCGCCCAAAAACTACCAACTGCGCCCAAACTGGCTCCAAGTGCATCAATGACATAGTTGGTACTGTTAGGGCACACTTGGAACTATTAGGGTGCACTTGGGTACCTACATGACCATTTTGGGCCTCCAAACTGCACTTTAGAAAGCCAAAACTGCATCTAGGAGCCTCTAGACCTACCCATTCTGCACTTGACCCAAAACCTTATCTTGCACCCAAAATCCCCTTTTACATCATAGACATTGTCCATATCACATATCCACTCAGCATCACCACCATTTTGAGTCCTCTAAATGTCATTTTGAACCAAAACCTTTGAATTTAGTCAAAAATCTAAACAAAGTATGAGTCTTAGAGTATCTCCTAGTGTTGACAAATAATGGATCTTGACTAGTCTTTTTATCTTTTCTTATCATTTTCTTTGGTCAAAATCTGTCTATGTCTTGATATATTTGACCTTTTCCTCTTTTATCAATTTGATGTTTTTGTCTTTTATCATTTTTTTGGTCAAGATCCAAAGTCCTTTATCACAAGGTTAAACTCCTAGACAAAATACTTTCTAAAAGGTTTTACCTAAGTTCAAAACTTTCCATATACCCTTTTCATAGCATAATCATATCTGTAGCATCCCCAAATGTCATTTTGACTTACCCTAGTGGTATATCCCCTTCATATTGCATTGATCAAAATCCTTAGCATCGTTTTGACTACCAAACCCTATCAAATTGTCCATCAACCAAATTACCTTCTTGAGCATTTACCCTCATTTTACATGTCCCAAAAATCATTGAAAACCCTAGAACATCATCCTTTACATGATATACCTTGCATACATCAACCTTTAGCACCCTTAACAAGTCCAAAACATAACCCTAATTGCCATTTTGCATACTTTAGAGTCATTTTCATTCCCTCTAGTCAAACTTCAAAACAGCACCTTGCATTTGCATTTGCATTTGCATAACATCCCTAGGACATTTTCACTTTGCACATAAAAATCATAATTCACCTAGCATTTCCTCACATTTCATAACATTCCTAAACAATTAAAAATCCTAAAAAACACTCATATCTTACGTACCCACCACTCTAAATCACCCGAAACACTCAAAAATTCCATTGCATTTGCACTCTTAGGTATCATGCCAGCACTTACTAGGAGACAATCAGCTCAAAGACCCAAGGAACTCTATCAACCTTTGTTTTCTAAGGCACAAGTACAACCAAAACCTCATCCAAGATAAAGAACAAGCAAGAAAATCCAACAAACCTTTGATGAAGACCAAATCAAGGCATCACAACCATTACTAGCAGACCCCTTGAACATGTATCCGCAAAATCCTCAAGCTATGGCACAACAAACCTTGAACAATACACCTACCATGAGATTTCCTCCAAACATTTCCCCCACACATGGGATGGTTCAATACCAACCTCACCTGAAGATGAACAATCACATGCATTTGAATTCAGTCACCCTAACACATCAAACATACAACAAGATATTGTACACCTAAGTGATGACTCTGACATTGATTATGGCATCACTGATGAAGAAATGGCTAGGGCATGTCAAGAAAAAAAATTTCGCAAGAACTTCAAACGTTTGGCAGCACAAGAAATTGTCAAATTTAACCCAAACTCAGAAGGTCCTAAGTCCAAAAATCAAACCAACACAACAATTGAAAACATCCAACCCATGATAAATTTGGACTTAGACAATGGAAAACAACCTTTGGAGTTTTCAAACACAATAATGGCACCGATAAAGTCCCATCAAGAGTCAACTATCGAAATCCTCCAAAGTACATTTGAACACATCAATGTTAATCCCTTGTTTGATGAAATACCACCAATCCCTAAACACCCCAAAAGGACATTAAGACTTGATTTTAGTCAAATGATGCAACAATAAGATGCACCTAAAGGTACTTGTGCTCTAGGGATGCCAGACATACCTTCTTTGGAGGAAAATCAACAAAGTACACCTTTGCTCCTAACTTTACCAAGTGTTATGGCATCAAATTCTATAGAGCCTGTCATTAATACAACATGTGAAACATTAAGTACAACCATCCCTTTGGATGCATAAAGGAAAATACTTATTGACATTACACCCATTCCCAATAGGGACACATCTCATAGTCAAGTCAATATGATGTCACAAGCAAGAACATCTAACACACAAAGGTGCCAAAACCATAATCCAAACATGACGTTCAATTCTCAAGGACTTAGTCAACCCCCACGACAACAACAACCTACAATGGTACAAGGACTCAACACTTCCAAGGCACAACCAAGTCTACATCCACTTGACACACATCCCACATATCAACAACAACATCAAACACAATGACAACAACCACAACTCGAGAAAACATCCAACATTCCTAACACACAATCCCATGTGAACCCACTTGAACTACACACAATTTATCAACAACAATTTCAGCAGCAATTCCAACAACAACAAATGATGCTTGCTAAAAAAGAAGAGCAACTCAAGCAACAATTGGAATACTAAAGATGCCTTGATCAAAAAATCACATACCAGCAACATTTGTTATAACAACAACATGAACAACAAGCATGCACATGGTCTCACATACAACCAACAGAGGTATCCCAACAACAACCACAACACACGGCACAACAACAACACATGGTACAACAATCGCAGTCAATCCCACAACAAGTTCCCCAACAACAGGGACCTTTCTATCTTTGAGGTGCCAACTTACCTCCACCACCCAGTGACACTTCATCAAACTCATCAGACACAAAAATGTCAGAACCAAGTAGACATAGTTCTCACCATAGCAAATGGTCTACTCACAGACACAAAAGACTTGAAGGAAAGACCATCATGCAAAACCCCAATGAAAAACTATTACAACAATTCAAACAACTTTCCAAACAAGTCAAGGCATTGGGAGTCCAAAAGAAACAGGCTCTATATATGAAAAGGGACCTACGTCCTAACCCATTCGATAAAAGTCTGTATATGCCTCCATTCCCAAAACACTTTGAAGCTCCAAGGTTTGAAAAATATCGAGGAAAAGGAAACCCTATTGATCACATTCGTGAATTTTTTGCTTCATGTACTGAACAAGGTGATGAGCCCACTTACCTTATGAGATTGTTCCCTCATTCTCTAGGTGGGCCTGCACTTGAATGGTACTCCAAACTTCTTGGTAATATCAAATCTTGGTCAGAGCTAGCAGACAAGTTTATCTCCCACTTTGCCTTTAATATTACAAATGAGATGATACTTTCTAATTTGTGCTCAACTAAATAGAAGATAGGAGAATCATTCATCACATTCTTACTAGGTTGGAGAAGCTTAGTTAGTCAATGCTCACTAGACATTCCTGAAGAACAACAAGTAAACTTGTGCATTGAAAACTTAGTCCCAGACTTAATGTATGAACTTAAAATCAAGAGTCCAAGCACCATTTCTAAACTAATGAAAAAAGGGGCTAGTATTGAAGATGCTCTTATCCATAAGGGAATCCTCAAGATAAACAAAGAAAACACAAACACCAACTCATCTAATGACAAGGCAAAAATTTTCTCCAAAAACAAGAATTTGACTAATGATGGTATTGTGGACGCTCGCACAATTCGCACAGCACAACCTCAATTGACTTTGAAAGGTGTAAACCCTAAAAATTCGCAAACCTCTAATCAAACATCAGCTCCACAATAGAAAATTGAGACTCCCATGCAAGATAAACCTCAAAGACATCCTAGAACCAAAGATAGGAAATTCACACCATTGGGAATACCACTTGAGACTGCATTACAACAGTTACTGAGTAATAACTTCCTGCAATTACCCCCAATCAAAGATGAACCATTGACTAAAGTTGATTGGTGGGATGACAAAAAGTATTGTGATTACCATCACACAAAAGGACACAAGACTTCATCATGCTTCCAATTGAAACATGCAATACAAGACCTTATTGATGATGGTGTAATCATACTTGATCCATCACTGTTAGCATCCAACTCTGATCATACTATTTTCAAAGATCCTTTGGGTAATCATGACAAAGAGAAACCCTCAAGTTCAAACTCAAACTCACAAGGTAATGTGAATTACACATGTACCGGCTATGACTACACCATCAATTGCTTTAATGAGTCTGACTTTCGCATATCCACATTCACAATGAAGGCTAAAGACGCTCATGTTGTAGCAAGATTACCCTACCTGGAGCCCCAGCTAGACCTACTGCTTCTACTAGACCTACACCCCCAAGTAGACTTACTGCTCCTACTTCATCTAATTATAGCCTTGTTGAACAACTCAGAAAAACCCCTGCACAAATATCCATTTTGGACCTACTATGTGCATCTCCCCAACATCAGAAGATCTTGGATCAAGCCCTTAAAGAGTCAATAGTCCCAGATAACATTGATGTTTCCCAGTTCCAGGCCATGGTTGGGAACCTATCTGTGTCACAACATATCACTTTTTCACCCCGAGATATTCCTAAGGACAAACCTAACCATAATGATCCCCTTTATCTCAAAGTCTTCATCCATAATGCCAAAGTTAGACGTTTCTTAATAGATGGAGGAGCAGGACTGAACATCTATAGTCTTAAGGTTGTCAACAATTTGGGTTATTCTGAAGATGATGTGGATCCATCTTGAAGAATCACAATAAAAGCTTATGATGATGGTGAACGCTTCTCTAGGGGCATCATCACATTACCTGTCAGAGTTGTTCCAGCTACTGAAGACACATTGTTCCATGTCCTAGACATCAAAATGAATTGCAACATGATACTAGGATGCCCTTGGCTTCATGCTATGAAAGCAATCCCTTCTACATATCATCAATGTCTGAAGTTTTCCTATGACAACGTGGAGGTTACCATCCCCGATGATCTAGATCCTTTCCAATTTTGTGCTAATCTAAGAGATGCTACTGCATTCCAAATCCCAACAAACAATGAAGCACAACCCACAAATCCCTCTAAGTATGTGGATGTTGATATACTACTCAGTAAAGCCAAGGAAAAGATGAAGATTGAAGACAATGGGTGTGGAGAGTACTTTATGTCTCAAGTCTCTCACATTAGGGAATCACCACTTTCTCCCTTCAGTACAAAGAATTATACTTCTATCAATGAGAATATATTTGTATGTATTGAGAAAGCAAAAGTCGAATGAGAACCCACTTTGATATCTCCTAGCAAGTATGGACTTGGGTTTACCATCATGTAGAAATAAGGCTATGATGGCTATAGTGGCCTTGGATCTCAAAAACAAGGAATCATTGAACCTATCACTATAGAAAGACAACCTCCTAGTTTGGGGCTTGGATTTAAACCATTATGAATAGGTCCTCCTAGTACCACGGTACCTACATATAAGATTATGGATGTTTCAAACAATGAAAAGGCATCTGAGGCTATCCTACTTGAAACCAACAATCCCCTAGCCTCTGAGCATAACCCCAGTGACCCAGTTGAATCAATTACCCATATATCTACCTTCAACCAAAGCCCATTCAACACTGATGATGACATCTCCTCAAGTTATCCTGAACCTTTGGATTGGGACCAACGTGGACTACCAATTTTTGATTGATTTGACAATGAGGGCACTCTTATAATAGAATTTGAAGGCATTATGACTGAAGATCATAAAGAAGCAGTTTCTCCTAAAGAACACATTGGCATATTTTGGGGAGCCAACTCCACTTTCTAGTTACAAAGAAAAAAGAGAAAAAAATAGCAAGCACAGGTCTCTTGGTGAAAATCAAAAGGCACCATTAGACTATAAAAAATCAAAAGCTAAGTAGCTCCCATTGATACAAAATGAAAAATATGATGCCATGAATATTAGTGTTCTAGTGTTCAACATGCCACAAAATCTTTTGGAGCTCTCTCAATCAGCGTTCATACGGAAGGTCATTGGTCTCAACCCTCCCTTATATCCCTTTGTTTATCCCCCAATCCAACTACCTAATTTGTCCTATAACAAAAATCAATCATTTATCCAACAAGCCTTTGCATATGTCATCATCAGTGATATCCCACATGACATTTCTATTGACCCAATTATCCTTAGATGCCTTGATTCGCAAGAGATAGACATTGTCTTACATACGATACACGATGGTATCTCTCAAGGCCTTTCTAGTGGTTTGATCTTAGCTACAGACTCGAAACAAATCCTCCATAGTTATGGTCAGTCATGGATCTAGAGCTCATTAGCTAGCGGCACCAACATAAGATATCTTCTCGTCATTTGTCAGTAACATTCTTGATTTCATCTAAAAGTCCTGAAAAAATATCAAAAAAATAGTAAAAAGTCATGAAAAAAGCAAAGAAAAAAGTGAAAAAAGTCATGAAAAAATGGATGCCTTGATGAAAACCTGGCAAACAGGCGTCTTGGCACAAAAATTTGAGTCAAGAGAAAATTTCCATCCAAAAGTGAAAATCTGGCAAACAGGCACTTTGGGCAAGTACCATGGTGAAAACCTGGCAAACAGGCACCATGAGTAATCAGTTATTGCTCCTCCATCTATCAGGATCCCATCTGGTCTTTTCCCCCTCTGTCATTCCTTGATCATATTCTTCCTATTACAAAACATCCTCGGCTCCTTGACCATGGCTCATGAATTAATTAATGTCCTTTGTTATCTTACCAAGCATTACCAGTCTATACACACTCTGTCATTAGGCCTCTGTACATAGTTTGCATCTTGTCTAGGGGGCATATTAGCTACATGGTGCATGAGTTTGAACTTGAACTGGGGGCATATCCCTAAGTTCTTTTTATCCATTAGATCTATCACATAACAGATTGGAGCTAACACTTGTATATGCTTATACGATCCTAAAAAAATCTCTAAAAATCATAAAATGTCCTAAGAAAATCTATAAAAATTCAAATATGATCCTGAAAAAATCAATAAAAATCACATAATGTCTTGAAAAAATTCTAAACATTCAAATATGATCCTGAAAAAATCACTAAAAATCACATAATGTCCTAAAAAAAAAATCCTAAACATTCAAATACGATCCTGAAAAAAATCACTAAAAATCATAAAATGTCCTAAAAAAAAACCTTAAAAACGTAAAATGACCTGAAGAAATCAGTTACACAAAAAAAATCAAATATCTCCACAAAACCCTAAAAATCACAAAACCTATCAAAAATATGCAATAAACCTTGTACATGTTCACTGTACATAACCATCGCTTTTGCATAAACACTTGCACTTTGCAAACTGAAAATCAAAGTGCTACGCTTCAATGCCAATCACGCTATCTGACCACTATGAACCAACAATCAATCCAACATGTCACTATGAACCTATCAATTAAATCCAAAAATAGTGCTATCACATTATCAACCTATCAAACACCATCTGAACACCTAACACACTAAAAAGAAAGTAATAATCGACAAGGATAGCCATTGGCTCACGCTGTTTAGTGAGTGATTTATTTTTTGCTTTATTTTTCTTTGATCATGTTCCTATGCCACTCGATGATATAAAACTAATCTATGAGACTAGTCGGGATGGTTCATGGTCATATTTTTTCATTTTTGTCTATTACAGTGTACCTTTGAGAGTATGGGGCATGTACATATGCCTCAAGAAGGACAAGGTCATTCTCTATTTGCATCGTGCTTGTTTATGCAAAAGGCTTGCATTTGCGCTCTGGCCCTTTATGCCATGATGCGTTGCATTCCATTTGCCATATCAAAATAAAGCTCCATTTGACATATAGTGCACTTTCTAGAAGAAAAAGTCTTTCCATCATACTAACATCTCCTCATCTCATCTTTCTTCTTCATCTCATTCTCTATCACCATAATCATGTCTTCTAATTCACCAAATCATCTTCATCTTGCATTCATGCATTCCTGCATCATCTTGCACGGTCAATCAACTTTATGTGGCTTTCCACCTAGTTCAACCTTAGTCTGACATTTTTTTCATCATCTTTGACCAAATACAACCATTTTTGATGATTTCCCTCATGTTATGACATCTTTCCATCATTTTGGGCATGCACGCAAAGTTTCGGGGCATTTCGAGTCCAATCGGGCTGATTCTGGGCCCCGGAGCCTTTTAGGGTGCAAGTTGCATTGTCAAGGCATAGTTGGGGTTCCCAACTACATCATTGATGCACTTGGTCATGCCAACTATGTCATTGACGCACTTGGGTTATCCAGAATTGCTCCCGGAACCCTTAGGTTGCACTCCGGAGGCCATAACTTTTGCATTTCAACTCTGATTTATGAACCATTAGTTGCGTTGGACTCATATCTTTCTTGTGAAAAAAATGAGCTATAATTTTCATTATTTTGTCACTATATGTATTGTTAATCCTTGCAATTACTCTTGGGCTCCTAGTTGCCCCTCGTCATGTTGATTTTGGCCCCCAGGGCCTTCTCGGGCACATTTTTCACTTTTTGAGACCACTTGGGCTTCCCAAGTGTGTCATTGACACACTTGGTACTATCATGGCACACTTGGGCTTACCAATTGCATCAATGATGCACTTGGTTGAGTTTTGGACGCAGTTGGGGACCTAGGATACCCAAAACTGCTCCTGGAGCCCCTATGTTGCACTCTGGAGCCCATAACTTTTGCATTTTAACTTGGAATTGCAATCCGTCAGTTGCGTTGGATTCATATCTTCATTAAAAACAACATGAAATATCATTTTCATCATTTTGTGTTTTTCTTGAGTGGTAACCCATGCAATCACTCTCGGGCTCCTGATTGACCCTGTTTTGCACTCTAGACCTCATAACTTTCACATCTTAGCTCTGATTTGCGATCCTTCAATTGCTATGGTTTTTTCTTCTTGTTGTCGATAAATTGAATTATCATATGCTTATCTTAGTCAATTTCTTGAGGGGTCACCCATATATATCATCCCTACTAGGGCATGTTGTAGCTTTCTCATCAGTTATTCTTTGATACAACGCTCTAAATCACATTGTATCAAAGAGGGGAAAAATGTAGACGCTCAAAAATGGTTCACATCTACGATTTCATCACTTCTTCATACTAATTTTTCCCATTTTCTCATTCTACTAACTTTGATCTTTTGGCCTGATTGACCATATTTCATCATTTGTATCCCCTTTCACATCAATTTCATATCAACTCAAAATCATATCAAATCAACTTGGAATCACCCCAAATCAACCCAAAATCACTCAAAATCAGTCCTAATCAACCCAAAACATATCAAACATCCAAAATCAATCATCATTTATCCACTCCTAGGCATTTTTGTGGCTTTCAGTGTCTTGGAAATCTATCAACTTATCAATCTTATCAATATGACCTTAGTACTGTCATGGCTCTTAGTGCTAGGTCAAACTATTATTCATGTCATTCAATCTTTGATGTTTTTGAGGCTTTCAATGTCAGATCATGGCATCATTGACCATTTTAATAACATGTTATTATGATCAAACCTTATCAATCAATTTCAATCCTGTAGCATTTACAATGTCGGTTAAATGTTACATATCAATTTATTCATGTCATGTGTCCTTGGCATGTTATCAATTTTGATCAATCAATCAATTTGACCATGGCTTTGGTCTACCTTTTCATCATCTTATTTGATATCCATCATTGTCACATTTTCGTCAAAGGATACGATCGCATTCATTTAATCAATTTGGCCAATTATTAACTAATTTTCTCTATAGGATTAAATAACCCATAATTTAATCCTATTCTTTCTAATTATTCTTCCTAATTATCACCCTCAATTAATTAATTTTATTAATTAATTGGTTCATCATCTGTAAGGCATGGAAATTCTTAATTTCCTAAGTTCCATTTTCCATCATTAATTCCATTTTCTACTAATTCTTATTTTGTGGAATAAGAGGATTTTTAATTCAAATATTCCATAAAATATTGCATCCTCATGACACTTGGATATGACACCTCATTGATTCTCCTTTGACACTTGGCTGAGATTTGTCATAATCAAATATTATTACCTCTTACACATGTCTCTATTTGGCTTCTTTTTCATCGATTCTTGGCTTTAAGTGGGTTGAGATGTCTTATGACGTGTCATAGATTCTCTTCCAAATTTAGCCAAGTTTGACTTGCATGTGTCATAGAATCTCACAATTGGCATATTTTTTCATATGCGTCATGGGAATCTCTTGCCACATTGCACATCTATGGGTGAAAAATCCAATGCCCTCACTTTGAGTGTTGATTATAAAATGAACACTCTTTCTCTCATTTTGGGTCCTTGGATCTGAATGCTGAAGTTTTGAAAATCCAAATCTTTGAGTCTTTGAGTCTCTACTTCTTTGCATGTTGCATTCTCTCTCTCTCATAAAATCACACTTCAAGTATTCTCATGGCATGATCCACATCATAGGCTTTGGCTTCAACCTTGTGTGCACTATAGGTGAATTGGAGCTACAATCATTTGGAGAAGAAAGAAGAACATGGGAGCTACAAATGAAAAAGGGGGTTTCTATTGGTTTCTCTATTAGTTTGGCTTTCATGGTAGACTAGTGGGTGCTAATATATGATTATTGAGTTTTGTGATTTTCTCATAGTATGTTATGCATTTTAACCCATTTTTTTGGTCCTACAGAAGGCTTCATCACATTCAGATGTCCAACTAAATTCAGATTCTTTTGTGAGTAACTTATACAAGGGACGAGCTATTTTTCTGAAATATTTTATGAAACATCTGTAATATCCAGCATGACCTAGAAAAGATCTTACATCTTTTGACTTTGTAGGTATGGGCAATGTTTGAATTACCTCTATCTTAGTTGGATCCACTTGTATTCCTACAGTAGATATGAAATGACCAAGTAGTACACCTTCCTGCATGAGCATGAAACACTTTTCATTGTTAAGTGCCAAATTATGTTCTTGACATCTTACCAAAACCTTTTCAAGATCAGGGATAACTTTAAGAAACCCCTCCCGAAAAAAAAGCTTAAAATGCTAGCGAATCTAACATCTTGGGGTAGGAAAATTTTAATATCGAGGGAAATTTTTTTGTTCCATATAGGGAAATAAAATATTATATGTTGGTGATTTTTTTCTTGCCCTAGCAAAAATCATTTTAAATGTGGCCAATTAATGTTTTTTTTTCACTGATGGATATATAAATGATTGCTATTTTTTCCCTTGCCAAAAATGAATTAATAATGTCAAAGGCAAATTATTTATTTTGTAGAAAAATAAATAATAATGGTCTTGGCTAATCTTCAGTGGTAAACTGAAAAATTGTTTAATCTGAGAGAGAAATTTGCACATGTATTGGCTAGTGACTGTACTGACTACTGAGTAGTCACTTTCAAGTTTCAACTTGTGTATTGTATTAGGTGTGCTATTAATAATGTTGTAACATTGTTACATCAGTGTCACAATTACCAAGTCGACTATCATCACTTTTGTTACGTTAATATTAAATACAATAGTTTTATTGACTATTGATTTGTTAGAGATTAATGATAGTAGATGCATCTCAGGGCCACTCGCTTGAAAAGACTTGGAGTCCCACGCAATTCTCTAGAATGGAGACACGTCAAAAATTTTGCATGGAAATCATTAATCATTTCAGGCACTATTGATTGTCTGACATTAATGTCAGCACATTTCGGCATTTCACACACTTGAAAATTAATAGAAATATGAAAAAATAAGATATGGAAGATCGTGAACACCAAAGAATTAGATGCAATTGCAGTCTACCATTTAATAAGCTCTTCAATTCCTCTTTCAATATCATTTCTCATATTCTAATTTCTTCAATCTGAATTTGGTTTGTAGATGCACTTTGCAAAGTTTTCAGTTTCTTGAATTGTAGTTATGGATACGCCAATTCGCCTGAAATGCACTAATATGGCTCTGCAAAAGACCTTTCTGGGAAAAATTCATGATGATGTCCTTGCCATGGTTTGCAAGGTAGATGGTTGAAGTCATTTTATCCACCATGCTATATGCATGGTACTCGGCCATGAATTCTTGAGAAATGATAAGAGATACCGTGTGTCCACAAATATTACCTCCTGCTTCCTCGTGTCTCTTCTCAACCTTGGAGGCAAGCAAATAGACATGTTGATGCTTCTATATAACATTTTTAAGGGAAAATTTTTAGAAGATGATGTCAAAATTATTGTATTGGCCGAGTAGGTATCGGGGCCAGGTATTGGCATCCCTTTTGTAAATATAGCAGACAAGTGTTGAGAGGAAGGCATAGGGTGCATTATACATAAGCATCATTTCTTGCTCAACATGAAAAAATGGCAACTAACTCGACATCAGAAGTGGGCACAGCTTGGAAGAGATTTTTTGCGAAAAAGGTTGTTGTTGGACAATGATGTCGATGAGATGAACTTCACATGGCTAGACAAGTTCAATGACATTGTCTTCTCCAATAGATTCCTCACGAATGGAATTGAAGACCTTTCTAATTAAAGGCTTCAATCCCTTGGTACCTCAGCCCACTCATCCTTCCAGCCTCCTCGATTCCCTGATTCCCTATTCCCTTGGCCCTTTAGGGGAAAAAAAAGTTTTGATTAGGGCAAAAGTTTTCCAAAAAAATATTTTCAAGATATCTGTATTTTTCTTTGGATTGGGCCCTACCCTTTTTTGTAAATTACAAAATAGTAAAACCAGGCTAATTAGTGATTTAATCAGTGATTTTGAATATGTAAGCTATGAATCAGTGTTATGTACATTGTACAGTCTAAAATATTATCAATGAAAACAATAATTTTTGGCTTCTCAAATCGTTCTTCTTCTTAGTCTACGACTTTGTAAATTTATTTTTGGCATCTTGTTTCTCAAATTATGCACTGTTGAAATGTTACTATTAGTCTACGACTTTAAAATAGTGAATTGTTAATAATTAACTATTTTTCTTTAATCTGATTGGTTAAAAGTTAACAAATGGAGCTTCAAGGAAAACTAAAGATTAATAAATTATAACCTTAACAAAGTTAAATATAATTTTGATAATTTATGTGTCAAATTTTTATTTCATACCTATCTTGTCACCTATTCCTAACTTTTTTTTCATTATGAAATATTTTAAATGATGAAGAATAGTTAATAAACAACTATCACAATTTTCAATATATGTTAAATTTTAATAATTTATAGATATTATAACTATATTATATTTTAATTTTGAAACTAAATAATAAATATGAATAAAAATAGAACATTTGCAATTATATTTTTTAATTGTATTTATAACCATATCATATACATATAATATAATTATTTATACTATAATATAATATAATATAATTACAACCATATGATATAATCATAACCATATAATATAATTATATTATATTCATAACGATATGATATAATAATAATCATAACCATATAATATAATATAATATAATTATAATTTATAACCATATAATATTTATATAATATAATAATAATAATAATGACCATCTCAATCTGATAGATCGACGGTCTGGGATGAATTTTGGGCTGATTTCGAGAATCTTTCCCATCTACCCAGATTCATCCGAAATCGTGACACGTCGTTGAATCTTTTTCCATCTGCCCAAATTCATGATGGTCATTATATATTTTATTAAATTTATTATTATTATTATATTATATTATTATATTATATTATATTACATGGTTATAGTTATATTTTATTATATGGTTATGATTATATCATATGGCTATAATTATATTATATCATATTATACTATAAATAATTATATTATATGTTCTATTATATAATAAATAATTATAAATAAAAATAATATTATTTTTATAATAATAATAAATCTTAAATGATTGCATAATATAAGTAATATTATTTTTAATTGAATGCCAAAAAAAATATTATAATTTATAATAAAAAATACATTATTAAAATATAAAATATAAACCAATGCACTTACATTTAAAAAAATTAAAAATATTTAACAACAATAATAATTTATTTAAAAATAATAGAACATATGATATAATTATTTATACTATAATATAATATAATATAATTACAACCATATGATATAATAATAAACATATAATATAATATAATTATAACCATATAATATTTATATAATATATTAATAATAATAATGACCATCGAGTCATCGACGACCCAGGATGAATTTTCGACCGATTTGAGAGATCTTTTCCCATCTGCCCAAATTCATCCAAAATCGTGACACACGTCACGATTCCGAATGAATCTGGGCAGATGGGAAATACATGTCACGATTTTGGATGAATTTGGGAAGATGGGAAAAGATTCCCCAAATTAGCTTAAAATTCATCCTAGACCATCGATCTATCAGATTGAGATGGTCATTATTATTATTATATTATATTATTTAATATAATATTATATATATAATATTATAATAATAATAAATTTAATAACCATTTGATAGTCTATAGATCGACGACTCGAGATGAATTTCGGATTGATTTGGGGAATGCTTTCCCATCTGCCAAGATTCATCTAAAATTGTGACATGTGTAACTTATGTACATCACTATATTATTTACTATTGACTTTGAGTCTTGAAAATTTATTACGGTTAGATGTACATTGTACATAAAATTTAGAACCATTAATTACTTATTACTTTTGGTTTAACTATTAAACTTCAAGTATTACCTTTTTAGAGTATGAAGTTGAGAGTTCAAGAACTGTAAGATGAGAGTCTGATACAATAGCCATAGGGTTTACAAATTTTAAATTTTCAAAGACTGACAAAATTTTATTTTGTGTTCTGATTTCTGAAGACTAAAAGTGTGAAACTTGGGTATCAGATGACAACACCAATTATCCAATCTCAATTCTAGGTATTCAATTTTTTTCAAAAAAATTCTATTGCAATTTGTAGCAATAGAAATCTTGATTTTAATTGTCTTAGTTTTACACTTTAAAATTATTTTGAATAGGGTCTGAAGTCTAATAACCATTAGCAGCTAGGCATGGGAAAAACAAAGTCAAAAACCTCCCAAACGAGTGCACACATAATGGAAAAGAACGCCATTATACAACTCAGACAAGGTGTTACAAACCTCAGGTTTCACCGATGAATCTCATGATATTTTTGATCCTGTTATCCATGGAGATTTTGGAATCATGGCAATTAGACATTCATTGTTTACTAAGTGGAAAGATCCCCAGAAGGGGAGAATTTATTACAAATATAACAGCAGTATTAGTGCATATACAATAAACTAGTTGATGTGGTTATTGGATTAGCAAACCTTGTTGTACCCCAAGTATTCCCTTGCCCTGAAATTGTAATGCTATGCACTCAGAATTATGATGAAAATAGAAAGGCAATTGTAAAACAAAACACTCAGGAGGAAATTTTATCAATAACTGAGAGTGAATTTTTCACTCTGTTAGACCTAAGGTCAGGGTTTAGAACAGAAAGCTCTAAGGAGTGCATTGACTTGGATAAACTAGCTCAGGCTTATGACAAGCTAGAAAGAAGTTTTCAAGATTCATATATTAAGGGTTTAATACACTTAGAGTCCACTACTAGTATTACTATTACACTGGACAAAGACCATAAGCCTCCTTATTAGTATGATATTTTTGTGCCATGGGTTCAAAATACTATTTCTTTGTTATCATTTTGCCTAGGATTGGATAGTAACAAGGAAGTGGGGGCTAGTGTTCTTGAAATGATTTATAATATCTATTGTCGAGGTCAGTCAGTTGACAATGTAGTAGTAAGATATGATTTTGTTTGGTACATTGTTGAATCTATGCAACAACAATTACTAATGATTAAACAAAGTACAACTATAGGAAAGACAAAGACATTTAGGTTCACAAGTTACTTGTACTACCTTCTTTTAGCAAAGCATCGCTCAATATTTGAGACAGAGAACAACAAGCTTGATATTGAGGTCTATAAGTTTGATGAGAAAACCCAGAAGAAATTAGAGATACCAAGTCCAGTATATGAGTGGACACATAAGATGAGGATGACTACTAACAATAAAAACTACAACCATTTTGTAGACTTATTTTTGGCATCTATTTACCAAAAAATCACAGGCACTACAATGCCTAGATTGCCTATGTCTTGTAAAGATTGCATTCAATTGGAAAGTCATATTCAATTGGTTGACTGGTTCTTCATGGAAGAGTACATTGTCTTAAGTTTTTATGGTTTAGCATTTGAACCCTGTGAACTTCTAATGCATGTTACAGAAAGGGTTTTTGCACTAAAATATGTAAGGTAGATGGAGAGTGTAGATGAAATTTTCAGTGGACAACAAAAGAAATTGATATTTCCTTCCTTGTCTTTCGCAATTGGAGGCCTCACATTTGAGAGAAAGGCTTTCAAAGTGGCAAATGAATTGGTAACCTTTTTTTTCTTTCATTTTGTTAGTCACTAGAATTATGATCCACTAAACATAATAAAAACAAGAATTATTGCCAATGGGAACTCTGCAAGCAAATATCAACACCAAGAGATGCCATTGATAGAAAAGTTAAAAAATAAGGATTCGTGGGATGAGGTTAAGAAAGAGATGGAGAAACATGCAGCAGAGAATAATATTTCAATGCAACAACTATCATCCCAAATTATGACATTACACGTATCAGAGTCACACAAATCAAGGCCTCTGACATAATTAAATTTCTACTAGAAAGCATCTGAACCTTCTAAGAAGTCTATGCCAAAAGCAATTAAAGAGGCATGCATATCTGAAATGTGGTGTCAAACCAAGATAACTGAGTTTTAGAAAATGAGGCAAAATTTGGGTGAACCAAAGACATCATAAAATTTTGAGGAAATTGAAGAGGATGACCTTTTCAGCACTTATTGGGATAAAGAGCATCCAACTATACTATATCAACTTGGTAGTTGCAGTGACAGTGATATCCAAAGATAGGAGGACCTCCAGTTTGACATTCAAGGTATTGAGGATTCTAGGTCAACCAGGGGTAGGGATATTATTAAACTGCAAATGAGTGATTCTACTAAACAAACATATGGTAAAGGAGCAACTATGATACAAAAAATAGGTTATGCAGGTATAGGGCCCATTGGTGCAAGTAGTGATGGGATTTGGAATCCAGTTCCAGTACCAGACCATTTTGTGGACTTCTTTTTGGCACCTATTTACCAAAAAATCAAAGGCACTACAATGCCTAGATTTCCTATGTCTTGTAAAGATTGCATTCAATTGGGAGTTAGATTCAATTGGCTGACTGGTTCTTCATGGAAGAGTACACTGTCTTAAGGTTTTACGATTTAGCAGTTGAACCCTTCAAGCTTCCAATGCATGTTACAGAAAGGATTTTTGCACTGGAATATGTAAGGCAAATGGAGAGCGTAGATGAACTTTTCAGTGGACAATAAAAGAAAATGATATTTCCTTCCTTGCCTTTCGCAATTAGAGGCCTCACATTTGAGAGAAAGGCTTTCAAAGTGGCAAATGAATTGGTAACCTTTTTTTTGCTTTCATTTTGTTAGTCACTAGAATTATGATCCATTGCACATAATAAAAACAAGACTTATTGCCAATGGGAACTCTGCAAGCAAATATCAACACCAGGAGATGCCATTGATAGAGAAGTTAAAAAATAAGGATTCGTGGGATGAGGTTAAGAAAGAGATGGAGAAACATGTAGCAGAGAATAATATTTCAATGCAACAACTATCATCCCAAGTTATGACATTGCACATATCAGAGTCACACAAATCAAGGCCTCTGACATACTTAAATTTCTACGAGAAAGCATCTGAACCTTCTAAGACGTCTATGCCAAAAGCAATTAAAGAGGCATGCATATCTGAAATGTGGTGTCAAACCAAGATAACTGAGTTTTGGAAAATAAGGCAAAATTTGGGTGAACCAAAGACATCAGAAAATTTTGGGGAATTGATGAGGATGACTTTTTCAGCACTTATTGGGATAAAGAGCATCCAACTGTACTATATCAACTTGGTAGTTGTAGTGACAATGATATTCAAAGATAGGAGGACCTCCAGTCTGATGCTAACATTCAAGGTATTGAGGATTCTAGGTCAACCAGGGGTAGAGATATTATTGAACTTTAAATGAGTGATTCTGCTAAACAAAAGTATGGTAAAGGAGAAACTATGATACAAAAAATGGGTTATGCAGGTATAGGGCCCATTGGTGCAAGTGGTGATGGGATTTGGAATCCAATTCCAGTACCAGACCATTTTGTAGACTTCTTTTTGGCACCTATTTACCAAAAAATCATAGGCACTACAATGCCTAGATTGCCTATGTCTTGTAAAGATTGAATTCAATTGGGAAGCCAGATTCAATTGGCTGACTGGTTCTTCATGGAAGAGTACACTATCTTAAGGTTTTACGGTTTAGCAGTTGAACCCTGCAAACTTTCAATGCATGTTATAGAAAGGGTTTTTGCACTGGAATATGTAAGGCAAATGGAGAGCGTAGATGAACTTTTTAGTGGACAACAAAAGAAAATGATATTTCCTTCCTTGCCTTTCGCAATTGGAGGCCTCACATTTGAGATAAAGGCTTTCAAAGTGGCAAATGAATTGGTAACCTTTTTTTTCTTTCATTTTGTTAGTCACTAGAATTATGATCCACTGAACATAATAAAAACAAGACTTATTTCCAATGGGAACTCTGCAAGCAAATATCAACACCAAGAGATGCCATTGATAGAAAAGTTAAAAAACAAGGATTCATGGGATGAGGTTAAGAAAGAGATGGAGAAACATGCAGCAGAGAATAATATTTCAATGTAACAACTATCATCCCAAATTATGACATTGCACATATCAGAGTCACACAAATCAAGGCCTCTGACATACTTAAATTTCTATGAGAAAGCATATGAACCTTCTAAGAAGTCTATGCTGAAAGCAATTAAAGAGGCATGAATATCTGAAATGTGGTGTCAAACCAAGATAACTAAGTTTTGGAAAATGAGGCAAAATTTGGGTGAACCAAAGACATTAGCAAATTTTGAGGAAATTGATGAGAATGACCTTTTTAGCACTTATTGGGATAAAGAGCATCCAACTGTACTATATCAACTTGGTAGTTGCAATGATAGTGATATTCAAAGACAAGAGGACCTCTAGTCTGATGCTGACATTCAAGGTATTGAGGAGCCTAGGTCAACCAGGGGTAGAGATATTATTAAACTTCAAATGAGTGATTCTACTAAAAAAGCGTCTGGTAAAGGAGCAACTATGATACAAAAAATAGGTTATGCAAGTATAAGGCCCATTGGTTCAAGTGGTGATGGGATTTGGAATCTAGTTCTAGTACCAGACCCACCCAAAAGAGGAAGTAAACCAATCATTGGAAGCTCTGAGATTGAAGATGATTCATCTAAAAAGGGAAAAAAACATTATACTTCTACTTCTAAAGGTCATCCCAACACATTATTCGTTAAATCTTCAAATCCAGTTGTAGTTGATCCCACTGTCATTGGCACTGACACTAGCACTAGCATGGATGAAGCTTGTGCAAAAAAGAAAAAACTTATGATAATTACATCACAAGAAATGTCAGTGGTTACTTCAGTAATGTATGCACCAGTGGCTTCTGTACAAAACCCTAAAAATAGTCCTAAAATGCTAGGATTTGGAATGGGCCATCTTCAGTATGTTGGCAATCCTCAAAATACAATTGTAGGTGGAGTAAGTTTAGCTAAAAATGGAGGAGCATCAATATTCAATGATACAATTGATAATTCAACTTTCAAACACTCAATTGTGTCAAAAAACTAGGATTTTAGTTTGAACTAGTTTGCATTAGAGTTTGAACAGACAAGCGAAAGAAATAGGAAAATTATGAAGACTTTGAAAAGTGATGCAGTTGCCGAATGTCAGGGATCTACTAACAGAATATTTCCAACATATGATCCAAACAATGAAATGATGAACTTAATGGCTAGTATTCCCTTGGGTAGAGATAATAATCCACCACAAAATGTAATAAATTGTAACGATATACAAGTTACTAGTCTTCAAATGGATTTGTCAAAAGTGAAAAATATTGACAAAATTAATATATCAAAAGAGAGCAACAAAATGGTCTACTCTACACTTCTAAAAGTGGAGAGGGGAAACAAAAGGCTTACAAAGAAAATAGAAAAGTTACAAGCAGACCTTGATAATGTGAAGGCGAAGGAGAAAGTAGCAAACAATAGGTTCAAAGAACTGCAAAACAGGATAAAGAAATCTTCTCCTACAGAGGCAATTGTCCAGCAAGAAAAGATGAATGAACAAGTGCAACATTTGACTAAAGAATTGGTTGAGTGCCAAAAAAGACTTAAAAATGAACAAGCGTCTACTGCACAGTTGTTCAAGTCTGTAGAGAGTAGTGCATAGGTCATCAATCAATTGAAAATTGAGCTAGAATCTACTGCCAAGGAAAATAAAATTTTGAAGGATGAATGGGAGAAGGAAAAGAAAAAAGTGGAGTCTAGGGCAAGTATGATTTTTAATTTGCAAAAGGAATTGGGGAATGAGAAGAACAAAGAGGAGTCTACTACAAACACAATCCATAATTTGAGTAAGCAATTGGAGAATATGAAACAAAAAGAGTTGTCAACTGCAAAAACTATCAGTGATTTGAAGGAGGAAATGGAGAATGCAAATAAAATGGAATCTATTGTTACTACAAGCACTAACACAATCCACAAATTAAGGAGGGAATTGGAGAATGCAAAGAAAAAAGAGGAGTCAGCTGCAAAGCAAAACCTCAATTTGAGAAAGGAATTGGAGAACACGAAGAAAGAAGAGTCTACTCAAAGTCTCCATAATTTGAAGAAGGAATTGGACAGTGCGAAGAAAAAGGAGGAGTCCACTTCAAAGACAATCCATGATTTGAAAAGGGAACTCAAGGAAAAGAAGAAAAAAGAGGTAACTGCTGCAAATAAAATCCAAAATTTGAAGAAGAAATTGGAGGGTGAGAGGAAGAGAGCAACTGATTGGCAAAGGAAACTAGAGGAAATGCAGAAAAAGAGTGAAAAGGAGATGTTTGAAATGAAGAAAAAGGTGGAGAATGTAATGGCAGAAAATAGAACGACCTCTTCCGAAGAGCATCATGTGAAGGATACTATAATAAACATAGTTAAGCTTATCAAACAAGAAATTTGGGAGAAAATAATGATGATCAGTGATGGTTTGGTTGAATGGCTTGATTTAAATAGCAATCTCAAACTTGTCTTTGAAAATATAAAAATTAATTTTTAGGCTAAAAGACAAATCTTCACCAGTTCCTTAAAAGATCTTTCTGACCAAGTTCTCAATAAACTAAAGAGATCCAATGACAGGGATTTGGAAAAACATGGAATAAACAACTGCTTGGATGTCTATGTAATGTCCATTAATGTCTCTCAACATTGTGAAGAAGTAACACGAATTGGTGAACTGCTCAATTTTGCTTCCAAAGAGTTGATGAAGATGAATAACACCATAGTGAACTTGCTCAATGGTGGATTACCAAATCTAGCTAACTCAGAAGGCACATTCATTGGAAATGAAAATTACATGAAAAAGTTGTAGGTCAAGATGAATTCTGATTTAGGGAAATTGCCTAAGGAATTCACTCTGGAGGGAATTGCAAGTTGCATCAAACCACTGTCAACAATGAGTGATGCTATAGATAGATTCCTCCTATCATATGATTCTCTCTCAAAAGTATTTTTTATTGACAAGACTACAACTAATTAGCTACAACCTCAAAAAAATGGGGCTTCTAAATGATGTAGAATGGAGCACCCTAAAGAAATTTAGTGGAGTTGGGTCATCTTCTCAAACTGTTACTATTGCTATTAGTGGCACTCATAGCTAATAGCACTAGGTAGTAACACTGTAACAACTTAGTAAGTGATAGAACTATAATCATTTTGTTACTTTTTCTCTTGAATTTCAAATTGTGGATTTAATTTCAACTTTGTTTAATGTTAATTGTTACAGGAATCAAGAGCCAACATATCAGGATAGTTGGGCAGCCAGGCACTAGCATACTATGGCATATCAAGAATCAAGAGCCAACATATCTAATCATATATACAATTAAAAATTGACCTACAGCTATTTTTGCTCCCTTGTATCTACAAAAGGGAATTCATGATCATTGCAATTTGACATTGAGTCATTTGCAAAGGGTTGTAATTGTTTGTAATTGACAATCATTAAATGTATTATGTTACAGGCTGATTTATAATTATAAATTATAATATAATTTTTTTTAAATGGGGCTTATTTTGTTAAATGCATTATGTTACAATTTTTTAAAGAAACTAGAATCAATGAAAATCTCAACATGTTAAAAAAATACAATCAATGAAAATCTCCACATGTAAGTACTAAGTTTGTAACATCAACATGTTCAAAAAAAAATTAAAAAAATTAAACATCTAGAAAGGGATAGTGAATGAAGGTTATAAATTAACTTCTACAAACATGTTACATAATTAATTAGTGGGTAGAGTCTTAGGTCAAAGCTACTAGCCTACTACTTGACTCACACAGAAGGTTGAGAAGCTGCTATAGTTGTCATTCTGTCTAGACTAGCTCAGCATCACTATCATTAGAATCCTCCTCATTTATTGCATATAAGATTTCATTATTTTTTGTGTTTTCTTCATATTCACTGTCAGTGTCAGACTCACTATACATGCCAAATTCAACATCATCTTCATTGCTTTGACTTTCAATATCACGATATGAACCACTGCCACTGCCACTACCACTGCCACTTGTGTTTGAAATGTTGGCAATCTCTCTTCTTTGACATCGCTTTCTCCAAATGTTGATAGCCCTGTCATAAGGAAAACTTTCTACCTCATACCTAGAATTATAGAGCCTTAGACAATTATCCAAATTTTTGTCTAATTTGTTTCTAACCTTTGACTTAAGGAAGCCCAAAGTATTGAAAACTCTCTCATCCTCCACTGAACCCAATATCATTGTCAAACATAAATTGGTAAGCTTAAAATATTCTAGTATTGCCTCTCTTAACCGATTTCTCTCACCAAGCTTTTTCCAAAGCTTTGTTACCACTCCCTCTTCATTTGGGTTCTCCATAACAGCATATTATTCCCTCATTATGTTTGCAAAAGAGTATGATTGATCTCTCAATCGAGTTTCATCTAACATTTCATTTATGGTGACTCCATTGATTACTTTAGGTGTGCAAAAATGCTAAATTAGAGTCATCATCCTTCTTCAAAAATTAGTTGGACTATTTAGAGACCAATATTGTGGAAAAACAATTGACATTGCTTCCAGAAATTCCTCTGGAGGGAATCTGAATCTAATTTCTGATGACAAATTGTAGCAAACTCGCTTGACAGATTCAAGCATAGAGTCTTTGATCTTCTTGAAGGCTTCACTTGTAACATGTGAAAGTACCTTCTCTGGTTCTAATTCAACTTCACTTCCTACTTCATTGGGGTTGGAGTTGAGGTTGACATGGGCATAGTACTGCAGTCGTATGTCAACTCCACGTACCCTGGCATATACCTCATCATTTGCACCAATATGTAAAAAGTTCCCAGGATTGTTCAAAATTGAGATTTCTAACCACTTTACAAACTTTATTTCATCTAATGGTAATAATCAGTACAGAGTATCTAGACTACTACATGTCATTTTATGCAGCTTATTATATTCTGTAATGTACATAGCTCTTTGTTGAACCTGTTTTATAATATTTCTCATGTCCTGTAGCATGGGGAGAATAGCTACTAAAGTTAAGAGTACCTTAACATTAGTTAGGCTTGAATATAGCTGAGGGAAACTGTCTCACACAGATTGGATTAGTCCAAGCAATGACGGGTATTTAGACATTACTCGATGTGCTAGTCCATCCAAAGAGATCCATCTGGTATCATTGTCTTTAAGAAGTTTCCTCCCATCAGTAAGTCCTGTAGCAAAGTGTTGAAATTCCTGGACTCATTTTGGACTTTGACAGAAGTATTGGTAAATCTCTTTGATTAGAGATTCCACTTTAATTACACAACCAAAATCGCTAACAATTCCAAAAGCTAGTTTCATTCGATGGGCCATGTAATGAATAGGAATAGCGTAGGGTGCCAAATCATTCTTGATCTTTTTGCAAAGACCACCTTTATGACCTTGCATAACCAAAGCACCATCCACTCCAACACACACCAACTTTTTGGAAATCTCCATGCTATCCAAACCTCTAGATTCAATTAGAGTAGTCTTTAATAATTCATATAAGTTTTCAGCTGTCGCACTACGATTCAATTTAGCAACAAATAGTAGAAATGGTTGATGACAAAGATTTTTTACAGTATAAACATGTATGCACACCCAGGAAGTATTATCAATTGTTATAACTTCATCTAGAGATAATGCAATGAAATTTGAGTTTTTTATAGATTCCTTAATATCTTCTATTTCAACCTTTGTAAGACATTCAGCCCATTCCCACTCATTGTTTACTGACCAGTGACTGTTAGGATAGTTTCGAGTTTTCAAAAACTGCAATAATGTAGTCATTGAAGGGTAGTCCATCATAGGGTGTCCTCTACTCAATATATAAAAGACCACACCTAATTGAACTACTTTTCCCATATTTTGCACTTCTATTGCTTTCCCAATGAAATCTTCAATGGAACCTTTTACTGTCAAACGCTTCTCCTATATTTGTTGGTGTAACTCATATATTTCAGCATTCTTGATATGTAGATAGTTCTCCTTTGTTTTCCAAGTTAGCACGAATTTTTTGACTTCATCTATAATTTCCTTCTTGTAAACTTTACCAACATGCTTTTCTATGGTATCAATTGAAGCTACAACCTCTTCTCCTTCTTTTTTATCTCTGTGCAAATCTTACATTTACATTCTGCAAGAGGCTCACCATCATTTGGATTGGGAACTAGTTCAATGAACTAGTACTTTTCCACCCATTCTAACTAAAAATTCCTTTTGGACAGATCCCAACGAGATTGATCTTTCTTGGATTCCAATTTTCTTTTCCCCTTTTGTGCATGAACCTGATTTATGGAATCAATTTTGGTTTTCTCAACCAACTAGTTTGGGATTGACTCCAACTCTATAATCTCAGTTTGTGACTCCCTACTTGGGGGAAGTTCCTCTAGATCTTTTTCACGTTCATCCTCGACTGAGATATCAGGTTCACCAACTTGAACTTCAATACTGTCTGAGGGTCCAACTTGTGATGAATCTACTTTTTCAATAACCACTGGAGTTCTAACTTTTGAATCTTTTAGGTTGCCAACATTTCCACCACCAAAATATGTTGCTATAGTTTTGCATTTTGGTAATGGTGGCCTCTCTTGGATTTTAGGGATCGGACCCCTCTTGTTTGACATGGCAAACCGATAAAGGCTGCAAAAAAAAATCAACTTAGTTGTTGAACAAAAGACTTAACTACTTAGACTACATATAATAACAATAACATGATTCATTCTCAAAAAAGGGTACTACTACTATAGTACTATAGTCTACGGTAATACCCAATATAATTTGCAAACCTAATACCTATAGGCTATCTTAGCATGTGAGATGTCCAGTCACCAGCGGACACTAGATAGTGAAACTAAAAAATTAACCAATACCACTTACAAAATAATTTAAAAATCACTTACCTTTTACAAAAACCAAGGTCCACGAGTCAATGGCCAATGCACTCAACACTTTGAAAGTTTGGTAGCAATAAGAAATGCCAATCTCCAGACCATAAAATAGCAAATTGTGTAGAATAATAATTTCTTATAGTCCAATCTAGGTTGGTGAATTGGGCAGGATTAAAAAGTGGGAATGTTAAATGCAAGCAAAATGCACCTTCCTACGCAAGCCCATAGTAGGAAATAGTTGGGTAAATGGGGCAGGTGATTGACACATGTTGGTAAAATGGTTGGCAACATCCAACCTAAGGGAAAATTTATATGGTTGTAGTAATGGTGAAATAACGTCGGCCAATAAGAAACAGCATGCAAAGGTTGGTGATATGTTTAAAATAAATGTATCCAAACTGTATATCGCATTGGTGATTGCACCAATATTTTTAACCAATCATGTGATAACTAATGGGCGACCACCCCGGGTGTTGGACCCAAATATGATAAATATCTGGCAATGCGGTTGGACCCAAATATGATAAATATTTTCCAAATGACAATTGACCCGTCAGATGGGATCGCCAAAAGGTGAAGATTTTCCACTAAAGTAATCCATGTTCAAGATTCACCATTGCTTCTTCAAAAGTGACTCCAAATGTTGTGAAGTCATCCATGTAGATTTTCATGCAATCATGTGATATATTAGCAAAGATGTTAATAACAGCTCTTTGGAACGTTGCAGGAGCATTACATAGACCAAATGGTAAAATAGAGTATGCAAAAGTATCCCATGGACATGTAAATGTGGTTTTGTCTTGATCTTCAAGAGCAATATTGATTTGATTATAACCACTATACCCATCTAGAAAAGAGAAATACTTCTTTCCACCTAGTGTGTCTAGAACTTGATCTATAAATGGTAAATGAAAGTGATCCTTTTTGGTAGCTTTGTTCAACTCTCTATAATCTACACAAATTCTCCATTTTCATCCCTTTTTAGGTACTATGATGAGGGGCGACACCCATCTACTATCAAATATATGATAAATAAAACCAACATCAAGCAATTTTTGTAATTCAATTTTAACTATCTCTCTAAGGCTTGGATTTATCCTTCTCTGGGGTTGACGGAATGGTAGATAGCCTTCATTGATGTATATCCTATGAGTTCATAGTGTAGGACTCAACCCTTTCATATCACTATAGTCCCATGCAAAGGCCTTTTCATGCCTTTGAAGCAATTCTTTTAATTGTTCCATCTATGTGGGTGTTAATTTAGGATTAACATGGAGATTATGACCTTTAGTCAGTTCAACAGTAGTGGTGGACTCTATCATAGAAGCTTCAAAGGTTGGACTTGATTCTAATTCACAAGGTAAAAGTGCATAAAGAATTTTAGGTTCTTTAAGCAAAGTACAATTCTTATCACATTCCTCATATGTGATTAATTCCAACACAGAACTTTTAGATACATCTTTTTCTACCACACAAGTGTTAGTGAGGATACTCTGCAGTACTGAATCTTCCTCTTGCAATTTTAGAAAAGACTATCTATGCAACATCATGAGTTGTACTATAGAGTTTAACTCTTCTTCTTCATCCCCTAAATCTGGCCAAATAAATGTGCTTAAATTTGGTAATGGTTGGGCTGGAGGATATAAATCAAATTTCTTTATTGCTTGACCATTTGATATGGTCATATTCCCTAATCTATAACTTATATTTGCATCAACTATGGCTAACCATGGTCTACTTAAGATGGTAGGGTAACAAAATAGATTAACTTTGTGGGATAAAATCATGAAATCTATAGGATATTCTAGAGAATCTAAGGTTACAACTATGTTTTCTATCATCCCGTCAGGAGTAATAGTAGAACTATCTACAAGTTGAAGAATTTTTGGTGTAGCCCTTAGTCCTTCTATCTTCAACTTATTCATAGTATCCTTGGTCATAACATTTATAGCAGCTCCAAAATCTATTAAAGGATTTTTAACAAACTGACCATTTATACTAACATTCACTATTGGACTTCCTAGATTAGAATATTGTGGTGTAATCAATTTCCCTAGCATGATGTTAGCCAATTGTCCCACAACATGGATTGTGATAGGGTCCTTTTTCTTCCTTCCAGTCTTCTTCAGGCAAGCATCTCTAATGGCTTTTCCATAAACTAGAACATCCTTAATGGCTTGAAACAAGGGTATTTGGACATGTATGTTTTTCAACTGATCAACAATATCAAAATATTGTTCCTTTGCTTTTATGGATTTTCTTTGTAATCACTTCTAAAGCGTGTTCTAATAAAATTATCAAAAACATGTCCATACTCTTGATAGTTATGACAACTATATCTTGTATTATAATGCCAATTAATAAGAGTTTCCATTGTTCTTTACCTTTGTTTTCTTGTTTGATAGCCACTTGGGTTTGGATCTACACTCAAAAGCTCTATGTCCATACTTTTGATAGTTATAACAATATCCTTCAAATCTTTGAGTGTGCATGGTCTTGGTTCTACATTCATATTCCTAATGACCTTGTTTGTTGCACTTATGGTAGTGACCCATTCTCTTCTACTTAACATTTTGATTTACAATATTGCCTCCTGCACACATTAGCAGTATGTCCTATCTTACCACAATTATGACATGTAGGTTTAGAGTTGTTACCTTTGTTATTTATTTCTTCATCATTTTTGGATGATTCTCCTTATTTAGTATTCTTGTATCCTAGTTCGAATGTATCATTATTAGATCTAGGAGATCTCATCAATCGTTCAAAGTACTTGATGGCTTAATTTGGTTTATTGAAACTTATAGCAAATTCCTTTTCCTTTTTTAGATCATTTCTCAAATGTTCATTCTACAACTTTAGTGTTTTTGTCTCAATGGCTTTACTATTTATTTCATGATTAGGAATCATGACTTGATTCATTGTTTCCAATTACATGTGAGCAATCTTGTTTACTTCTGATGATTTCTCTTCTAGTCTGCTGGTCAAAACTCTTTTGCCATCTTCAATCATGACTTTTTCTTCTATAGCTTTCATTTTCTATCTGGTAACCTCACATTGTAATATGGCTTGTGATTCTTACTCTATCTTAAGATTCTTAATTTCTTTAGCAAGGGTTCTATTCTTTTCCATTAGATTTACAATTGTTACATCAAATTCATTAGAGTTTTCATTTGCAAATAGCTTAGTAGTGTCATTCTTCTCAATAGAAATTTTTGTCCTTCTTCTCAATGATTTCTTTAGATCTTCTCTTTCTTTATTCAACTGATGTAGAATGAGTGGTATTTTAATTTCTTGGTTCCCAATAACTTTTCCCAACTTGTATTCTTTCATTTCCAAGATCTTTCCTCAAGGTTATTAGGCTTCACTTTCCGAGAACAAAGCTCTGATACCAATTGTTGGAATTACAATAGGAAATGTAAACTCTAAGAGGGGGGGTGAATTAGTATTTTAAACTTTGACCCATAAAAATATTCACCACACATCCATATCACATATTCAATAAGTAAATTGAAATACCATGTAAAGCATATACATCTAAAATATATAAATAAGTAAGAATTCACACATATATGACACAAGATAATGATTATCTAGAAACCCTCCAATGAGAAGGTAAAACTAGGGTGGGGATGATACCCACAAATCTTCACTACTATAGTAATAAAGTGTATCCAATAAAGGTTACAATGTTTGATCATGAAACATGATCTACCCTATGAAAGGTCTGCTAAAGGCTTACAAAGATTGTTAGGTCTTATGCCATTAAAGGATTTCAACACCCTATTAGAAGTGTGCCTAGTTAAAGGACTTAAACTCACAATTAAGTAAGCACCTTGTTAGAGGATTTCAATATAGCATGTTAGGACTACTCTATTAAGAGATTTAACAGATTCACCTATTAGAATGTCTCAGCAATGATCCTATGATTAGCACTTTTTTGCTTGATGTCAAATCACCTCTATACTATTGTATACTTGATCCTTCTTGATAAGATTTATCCTTTTGTCCACTATTTCCTTCCTTTGTTCTCCTTTAACTGTTTCAACAATGCAATTCAAATAATAATTCCTTGGTCACCATGAATGTCCTATTTGTACATGCAAAACTCTTATTGATCATCCATTCATTCCCTTTCCACCCATAAGAAGTTTAGGCTTTGTCCTCCTTAAGAATACATAGGTGACTTAGGTTAACATTTGAATCAACGATTGTGATTCATCCATATTGCTTCTTAAACCTTCCCTTTATCTGATTGGATACATGTAATACATAGGTATTCTCACTTAAGATTTTTCCTTATCAACAAAATATCTTAATTCAATCCTTAAGTCAGCCCAAAAATGGTTTTCACAGTAGTTTGTGCCAATACAAACAACTATGAGAAAACTACATTACTCAACATCTAAATTCCCTAGTGCTCAGCACTAAATATGGCTTCAATACAATCACTTGGCATCTAAATTACTTGGCATGCACTGCTTTCTTGGCAACTGAATCAATCGGCACATACTATTGGCTCTGCACTTTAGTGACTCAGCACTCACTATTTACTCAACATGCTCTAACTTATATATTTTTCTTGGCATAAACTACGTAAATGATTTAAGTGTATAGATACTCACTTGTCAAAACCAATCTAAGATTAACAATGCCAACTCTAGCCTTTCTAACAATTTGTAACAGAGCTTGGTCATAGGTTCAAATCTCGCATGCAATAACAAGTGATGTGGGAGGGGAATTGTTGGTAGCAGGCTAGAAACCCTCACAAGGTTTGTTACATTACTTAACCACCTCCTATGGTTCTATAAGACTATTGGTTGTATCGGGCATTAATAGGTCAATCTTTTGGTACATGTCAACTCTAGCCTTTCTAACAGCAATGACATTCTCCTTTTCATAAATCATCCTTCCCCATTCATCATAAGCTTCTAATAGCTTCTCAAATCTAGCATTTATTCCCACAACTTGTTCCTATCTTTCATAGCCACCTCCATGCCAAAATAAACCATCTCTTTATTTATATAGGAAACTTTCACATTGTCTACATCTCCAACTCTTTGCTATACCAATCTTCCTGTATGCTCTACATCTAAAGCTTCTTGGAATCTTTATTTGTCCCTCTTCTAAATAGACCATATTACTAAGGCCTTGTGATCATTACTATACTTTACCCCTTTGTGGGATTCTTTAACTTCTTTCATATTAAACTTTATCTCCTTTCCTTCCTAATAGCATAAAAAACCATTACATTAGCGATGTCCCATTCTGGAAGCATAAGGACACCTAAATTTTTGAGAAATTTGCTTCCCCCTTAAATGGTTATGTGATTGAAATCCTAGATCAATTTAGCTTTTATTTCCCCCTCTATCTCAGGGTCTTTTTTATGAGGTTGCTCTACCTTTACCCTTTTACAATTGGTCTCAAAATTGGATATATTACTTCTCCACAAAAATTGGATAAAATCCCTAAACTTCACAAAGTCATCATCATCCAAAAATTTCTTAGTAGCCTATTCTACGACAATATCCATCTCTTTCCCTTTGAAATCTTCAGCAATGAGGGCTAAGAGTGGCATTGGGGGTTCTTCAGGCATTCCCTCCTCTACTTCTAATTTTGTTATGAGAACATCATCTTGACTTCCTATTTGATTCAATTTCTCACTTAAAGAGTATTCATTATTAAAATAAATAAGGGTTTGGGAAGGAGAATACTCTTCTACCTTTGATGAAGATCCCTCTTCCATCTTCTATCTTTTTCTTATTGGTTTTGAGGGTAGGATTTCTAAATGTTTCCTCTTATAAATTGGCACAGAATGTGCCCCTACATTTCTAGAAACTACATACTTAGGCTTCCTCTAGAGGGTGTACTGCCTTGGACTGATGACAATCTTATTCAGTATTCTCCTCTCTACCTCCTTGGCCAGGTTTGGGTATGCTTTTATCAATGCCTCCTTTTCATTTAAGGTCTACATGATCCCAGCAAAATTGTCATCAATTTATCTACCTTTTCTCCACAAAACTTGATATCAAAAAAAGGGCCATAATTTCCATTGAAAGCATTAAAAAACTCCAAAACCCTACTATAAACTCTCCATTTTCCTTTCTTTACTTCTCATTCTTGTAAAGAGAAGTCATTCCTAATTATATCTATCAGGAAAATAAAATATATGTTCATAGGATTTGGCTTTAGTTCTTTCTTTAAACATTTCAAAAAAATCCTTCTAGATCTATAAAATGAGAATAATATTTGGTCATTTGATATTTATCAATAAAATTATCCAAGTGTCTCCATCCTCCTTTGGTCAGCACAAAATTGTGGACAACTATAAAATTTGGAAAGATTGTCCTTCTAGACCTTCCCACCAACTCCTTCTCTTCAACTACTCCAATCTACCACAAGCATTCGACAATTCCTACCTTCAAAAGAACTTGGTAAGGAAAGACATGAGGCTTCCCTTGGAAACCATACACTCTAAAAATAGAAGACACTAAGTATGGGAAGATTTCTTTCTATTTGTGAGTAACCTTCATAACCTTGGCATGATCCTTAGGCCTGAGCTCCAGTAAGGGTTTGGGAATTTAAGGGTTGTCTCCACTTAACAACATCCTCATCTTTGATGAAATATACCTATCAAAATGAACAAAACTAGCATCTATGGATTCCTAAGTCATATCTATACTCTAGAGTTAAACTAATAGCTTTTCTCCATCCTTTTCTCACTCTAGTTTCATGTCTTTTGCAAATAAGAAACACCTTTATAAAGACATATATACATCAAAAAGGAATAATAGCCAAAGGGTTTGTCAACCTTGCCCTTGTTTATTCTAATTATCCCATTGTGTATTTCTTTAGCTAAATGGGAAGCAAAATTAAAAATGGAGCTCATTCCATATTGTGGATTTTGAGCCATCATAAAAATTAAGGACCTTAGGATGTGTTTCTGCTCATCCATGCCAAAAATATTGCAAAGTGAAATATAAAGAGCCTGTGCCCTAGGGTTGAAATATTTTTTAATAAGGGCTCTAGGGTAGAAGATGTTACAAGGGTCAGATGCCCTACCTTTGCAAAATTCTCATGAAGTGGTCCCCCTCAAAGGTATATTCTCTGAGCATCATAGCTTGATTGCAAATCATCCAAATCAATCTTCTCATGTAGAGAAAGGTTAGGGTTTAACATAAAAACCTCTCTAATCACTTTAGTAGTTGCCCTAAATAGATTGTCTCTAGCATGGTTCTTCATGATCTGTAACATAAGGTCATACCTCTTTGCCAACAATGTCAACAAATCAACATCCATGAAAAAACTTGGTACAACCGACTTTTTTATGTTTAATTCCTAGACATTATTCAATGATGTATCATGGTTTCTTTGTGAAAATCATTTCCTAAATAGCTCCAAATCACCCATTGATGTTTCTACATATCTTAGCCAATTTCCTTTATCATAGAAACCCTAATCAAATCTCAATCCAGATTTTTTTGGGACCAACTCCTTTCCTTTTGTAGTTTTTTTTGTAGAAATGGGCATTTTTTCTAGGAAATCATCATCCACATTTCTATGTTGATAGTCTATCTTTCCAATGAAGTCTCTTTGCAGAGGAATTTTTACTAATTCAGAGAATTTGAAATAAAAAACTTTTCATAATAATTTTCGGGTACTTGCTCACAAATCTTTTATCACAGTAGGAAAACTTATTCACCACAATTCATAGTATGATAGCTGAGAAATCTGAGCTCTATTCACTCTACTTCAATTCTATTTTTGCATTGTGTCAAACTATGCAATGAATTACATACTTTATGCAAACTTTGTTCACACAAGGTTGCCTTAAAACACCACTAATGATCTAAGAGTTGAATTGTGCATGTAATGCAAAGAATTTGAAAATTAGCCTTTGATATGGGTGAAATCTGATGGCTATAATTCAAACTTGATACTACATCACCTTTTTCTTTAGTGGGATACATGTCAACTTCTTGTATTGTTGATTTGGTGTAAAACACTACATTTCAAATTTGTGAGATCATGACAACCCTCGATCAGCCTTAAATTAGACAATCAGGCAAGAACCATGCTTTATTAATATTCCTCTTAGAAAAAGGGACCACTAAAAAATGTGTCATCTCATTGCATTCTCTCTTTGGTTAATCATCTTGCATGTTTCTTCTATGAGAATGTAACTAGCGTAGATCTTTTGATACTAGATGGTTATGATTTTTGCATGTTGGTGTGCTAAGAAGCTAGCCCATAGGGACATGTGGTGAGTCAGTGAATTCTTGCTTTAGTTAAATTTTGAACACCTTAATTTTGTGAGAAAATGAGAAGCTTAGATCATCTTTTGATTTGACGGCTCAGAAAAAATGCTAATTTTGTTATGCATAATGCTAAGGGTGAACCAGAACATGCCATGTGGTATCTTATGTTGACATCATCCCTTTTGAAACTCACAAGACAAACTAGGCCCACCAACTCCACATGTCACTCTCTCATATTCTCACTTTGATTAATCATCATTCCTCTTTATTTTGTGAGAATACAATTAATGTAGATTTCATTTGAATTTGTGTCTGAGAAAGGTGTTCATTCTTTAGACTATTGAATGTAATGCGAGCCCACTAGTATATGTGTTAGGTTCTCATATTCTTAAAATACAAAGATTTTTGATCTTCTCTTTGATCAATAGTTGAGAACATTACACATATCTCCATCCACTAGGGACCCACAGTGACACATGGTGATCCCTTGCATTCTTTCTTTCCTTGAATAGTGATCATTAAAATTTTGTGAGGATGCGAAAACCCTTGATCTTTTGATCTAATCAAAGATTAGGAAATAACTAGGAGTGAAAAATTAGTCTAACTTGAGAACCAATCATGGCATAATAGTTGGCATTTGATGATGATGCACTTCAAGAAATCTAAAAATGGGCCCACACTGGATATGCGTCAAGAGCTCGCATTCTTTCCTTGGTTAAACTTCAAGCACCTTTATTTAGCAAAAAGTGAGAAGCATTAGTCATACAAGATCTAATGGTTGAGATCAAACTTCAAGATCACTTCATTCTTTCAATCCCATAGGACATGTGTCACAAGCTCACATTCTCACATTTCCTAAATAGACAATGTCTTCAATTTGCAAGAAAATTAGAGTCATAGATCTGATCTTTGATCCATGGTCACCAAAATAATTCATCACTTGGGTTAGAAGAAGCACATTTATAACTGGAAACCAACCTAACCAAGACCTAACAAAGGTTTGAGAAAAGACATGACTTAAAGAATCAAATTTATTCTATGCAAAATTAAAACTAACAAGGAAATAACCTTACCAAAGGTTTTTATATTTTAAAACTAGGGTTTTTTCAAAAATTGAATTCTCACACTTAGGGTTTATTTCAAAATTCTTGCCCTAAACAAGGGATACAATTGTTGATAATTTAAAATTATTGAAAAATTATTCGTAAACCATGGGGCATAAAAAATAGGACTAACTATGGCTCTATTTGGGGATGATGAATAACCCATATTCATATGAGGGCTCAAAAACTCTAGCAAAAGTAGAACACATACTTGACAACAGCATAGAAAGAAACAACATAGAGAGAAACACATACACACAAAAAAAGAAAAGCACAAAAAATATATTTTGAAAACAACATATATACAATAATTTACAATTGTACAAGAGCCTAAACCATTGTTCATGGAAAAAGAAAGAACCTTCAACAAAATTACTTCTTCAAGAATTGTCCATGAACTGGAAATTCCTAAATATTTTTTAATAATTCCTTGACAATATATGAATCTTCTCCCTAATTTTCATGAATCAGATATAGGCCAAATAGGGTCAAACTTTCCATTTTTACTCTTTTCTTCCATTCTAGCACTCCATATTAGGACCAAATCTTCTTATTCAAATTTTCTTGCAACTTCCCTTTTGTCATACAAGTGTTTTTGCTGCAATTGCAACTTAGCATTCTTGGTAGATGCTTCTTTCATTATCTCAATCAATCCTACCAATTCATCTATCATTTCTTTCATTTCATCTACAATATCCTTATCATACAAATGGATGTAATTATATAGACCTATCAAGTTGTTCTAAGGCATTCTTGCTTGAATTTCATATACTAGATCAAAAGGTGAAATAACTATTACTTTCTTAACTATCACACTGTTACCTAGATTTCCAGATGAAGCTTGGAATCCCATGCCTTCTTGATATCATCTAGTGCTCTTTTGATAATCTTCAACAAACTCATTTTTTTAGATTATGCTTGCCCATTCCCTTGTGGATGATAGGGAGATGAAGTTGATCTAGTAATGACATACTTGTCACAAAATTTTATGAGTTCTTTTGATCTAAAGCACATGGCATTGTCAGTTAAAATCCTTTTATGACATCTAAATTTGGTGATTATATTGTTCCAAAAAAAATTATTCACAACTTTTATAGTGGCTTTTTTGGTAGGAATGGCTTCTACCTATTTTGTGAAGTAATCAGTTGCTACTAGAATTCATGAATAACCAATACTACACTTATTTACTATTACCCCTATGAAGTCCACTCCCCACTATTGGAAAGGTACTTGTACTTCTACTGACTTTAAAGGGGTATTTCTAGAGAATTTTAGCTTACCAACAAATCTCTAGTAGGGATCACATTTTTTGACTAGAACATAGGCATCCTTTAATAAGCTTGGCCACCAAAAGTCATCTCTCATCACCTTATGGGTAGTAGTCTTGGCCATATAGTGACCTCCACATACTCCTGAATGCATTTTAATGAGTGTTTCTACTAATTCTTTATGATCAATGTATGTTACTAGTATTCCTTCAAAGTTTCTCCACCAAAGGCTTCCACTAATGATAATATATCTGATAGCCTACAACTTCATAGACCTTCTTTCATTGTTAGTCAAACTACGTGGTGCTTCCATATATTGCAAGTAATAAGTAATATTTGTATACCACTCACAGTCATCCATATCACATGTATATGGCCCATGAGCTTTATCTACAACATTTACCTGATTGGCATCTAAATTTGACTGAGCCATTAGCTTAGCTAATCCCTAGCCTCTTACCAGTTTTGTAATCTAGATTTCAATGTTAAACTCCTAGATTTTGTTGATTCATCTACACCTCCGACCAGACACTTCTTGTTGAGAAAAGATATCCTTTATAGCAGCACTAGTAATAAATTTGATTACAATAGCACCTACTAAATAACACCTAAAATCTTTTACAACTTTCACCAGAGCATATGCCTTTTTTCATTAATTTCATACTTTAGCTCTGTAGGTTTTAATGATTTACTGAAAAAAAAGTAATGGGTTGTTCAAAACCTTCCTCATTCTCTTGGACTAAAATTGTTGCAATGGTGTAGGAGGTAAAAGAAAATATGTGCATTGGCTTTGCATAATCAATCATTCTAAGAACTGGGGCATTCTTTATTGCATCCTTGATTTCTTGGAAGGCCACTAAAGGTCACCTTCCCAATTGATCACTACCCCTTTCTTAAGCATTTTGGAAATAGGTCTACTAATCTTAGAAAAAATTGTCCCAAATCTTCTTAAGAAATTAACTTGGCCAAAGAAAGGCTAAATACCCTTGACAATTTTTGGCTTGAGAACTTTATCTATTGTTGCAACCCTCTTTGGATCAATTTTGACTCCTTTAGAAACTATATGAACCAACAATTTTCCCTTTGTAATTCCAAAGTTACACTTCCTTAGGTTTAATGAAACTTCATATTCCAAAACCTTTAAAAATATTTTTTCTAGATATTTGCAATGGTCTTCAACTTTCTTGGAATAATTTTTCAAATCATCTTGGTAGACGACCATGGATTTATCTATATACTCTTTAAATGCAACATCCATGGCTCTCTGGAATGGGGAATGTAGCTCCTACATTGATTAAGCCAAAGGGCATTTGAATATATACATATTTTGCCCATGGATTTTTAAAGGTTGTTTTGAACTGCTCCTTCTCATCAACCAATACTTGGTTGTAGCCAGAAAAACCATCCATCATGGACATCAATTCAAAACTAGTGACTTGTTGTAGGATAGCTTCCATGTTTGGCAGACCATAATTATCTTTTAAGGAAGCAATATTTAGGCTTCTAAAGTCTACACACAGCCTAATGTCACCAATATTTTTCCTAATTGGTATTAGGTTTGATACCCAAGAGGAATGTCTTATAGGTTTAAATAATTCCTCTATCCCTAAGCTTCATCATCTCTTCTTGCATTTTTAGGGCTAGTGCGAGGTTGATGATCTCTTCTTTTGTCTAAAAGGCTTAACATTTTCTTTCAATGGGATAAAATGCTGAAATTGATCTTCCCTATAGGCCTTAAGGTCATCATATAACCATGCAAACACATGCCTAAATTTCATTAACAAGCAGGAGACAGAGTCTTACCTATATATACATTTTTTGGGAGATTCAATTGTTCACTTCTTCAAGCTCTTGCGGTTTCTTGTCTTTGGTCTCTAGGTGAACTCTATCTTGATTATCAAACACACTCTCCAACATTGTCAACTCTTTGGGCAATTTATTTTTCTTTAATGGCAAGATCTCTTAGCCAAAGATAGTATCCTTCCCATTTGTATTCTTAATCATGGCACCATAGTCCAGCTCCTAGCCATGGTATTTGTCTTCATTCAATAAGAATTTTAGAAAATCTTTATCATCCTCACCAATTCTCTATATTGTCAGGGATTGATGGTTTGTTAGGTATTTCAATCTTTGAAACACCAAAAAATGATATGATTAATGGCTACATTGGCAAGTAGATCTGCCATTTTTTTATTACTTGTATCCATCCAAGAGATTCTAAAAGTATCAAATGCTTCAATCTAATCCCATACAACATTTATATATTGTTTCAACCTCTTTTTCTTGGATGCATATGTCTTCTTAATCTGAGACACAACTAATTCAAAATCACCAATAACATGCAGTATTTTAATACCATGATTTGTAGTTACTTTTAACCTAAGTAAAAGTGTTTCATATTCTGTTATGTTATTTGTACAAGTAAAATTCAAGATAAACGAATACCTAAAAAAAAAAAATCTTTGGAGAGATAAAAAATACTCCAGCCCCTAACCCTTCTTTGGAACTAGCCCCATCAAAATACATAATCTAGACATTGAGTCCATGTATTTTTTTGCTTCTTGTGTAATCAAAGGGACTTTATTTTCAATTTCTTGAATAGTAATCTTAGCTCTAAAAGCATTTTCCTTTGTGTCTAGAAATCAAGTAGAATCGGTGTCAATGTTGTCTTCAATCATGTGAATGACCCTTGGTTCTCTATAAACTTTGATGGCTCTATCCCCTATGCCAAATGTAGTAAAAGAAAAATCATATTGCAGGCTACCTCCCATTGCAGCACTTCACTTTCTTGAGAGTAACATTTTGAATTGGGGAGGAATGTCAACTACTAGGACAATCATGGTCAAATCAACATGAGGATAAGAAAGTAAACTAAATGGAAATGTATTGATTGTACCTATAATAAGGACTTCTCTAGCATCCATAGCTCTACATATACCATGTTTTTAATATACCTTTAGACCTAGAGCTTCCATGATCTTAAAAGACATGATAGTATTTGAAGCTCTTGAGTCAACCATGCAATTTTTTAAGGTCTTTCCATTTATAATCAAGCTAAGGAAGAAAGGGTCAATATTTTTTATAAAAGTTGTTTTGAAAATTGGCTAATAGTGATATATAATTGTTGTCATTTATGGCAACACATGATGTACATGTTCATAGGAAACCACGGAAATAAAGATACTTAGTCTTTGGTAATCAGAAAATTGTCTAAGTATAGAATTTGGTTTACAGCAGTGTATTATTTTGTTTATAACCTATAACTGACATCATATTATGACTAGTGAAGTTACATAGAGATAGTATACATGTTGGTGATGATGTGTATAACCTTAAAAAATTGTACGAAACAAATATATTTGTGTTTTGATGGAACAAGATAGTAGAATTAGAGGAAGAATTATTTTGTTTATAAGATAATTACTTGTCCAATTAGGGCTAACATCCTATATTTTTACTCTAAGTTGGAAAAGTAGTTTGTGGTCTTAGCCAACCCAGTAGCAATTTGTGAAAAGGCATGGTATTTATGCAAAGGACATTTTGTGATAAGAAAGAGAGAAGACAAAAGTGCAAAGTGCTATATGCAAACTTTTGTGAAAGTGATATATGCAAAGTTTTATATGAGCTATTTGATGATCCAAGATCAAGCTAAAGATCAGAGATCAATCAAGGAAGAAGATACAATACCTATTCCAGAATTCTAATTACTTGTTTGAGTAGTGAGCTCTTCTTGTAATTGGAAATGCATGTTTAGGCAGTGGGCTCATCTTGCATCTACTATACCACAACTCCTTACAAGGTTGGAATCTCCTAACAAGGATTCAAAGTCTCCTAATAGGGACTTCTTATACTAAATTTTCTCATTAACTCCTAATAGGGTTCATCCTCTAACAAGGAACTTATATATCAGTATATTATCTAGTGGGTATCATCCCCACCAGGGTTTTCCCTTGGCCAGGGTTTCCCTAGTTGAAAGTTGAAAGCTGAAATTGGTCAAGAAGAAAGTTGAAAGTTATACTAAAGCAATGTATAATGGAAAGGCTATGGTGATTAGCACCATCAAGCAAGATGATGTAAGATTTTTAGGTAGAATTATTGCTTATTCTATTTGTGCAAGTTCTAAGATCGATGAACTTTTAGTGGGATTCATTTATGCAACATATAAGATATGTGTAGTGAAAGAACAAGTGAATCTTAGTGAAATACTAAGAATGCAACTCTTAGAGAACCTAGAAAAGATTGAGAGGAAAAAGAATGGTGTGTTTAGATTCTAGTCATTGATCAACCACATATTCTTTCATGTACTTAAAATATTTCCTTATCTATCAGTCACAGACATCACGAGTAGTGACAGATGCACAATGGAGAAGATTATAGAAGTATGTAGAAGGAATCCTATAGATAAGATATTAGATAGTGGAAACTTGATAATAAGGACACTTCAAAATGAAATGAAGTGGAGATTTAGAATTGCACCCGCAATTGTGGATAGATTTAAGGAAGACATTTGTATTTTGGTTGATACAGATCATACTTACATTCAAGCAGCGAAACCTCGAGAAACATTTCTTGATCCCTTGAGCTATGAATTAAATGATGATATAGCAATTAGTTATATTAATTTTTTGTTGAATTCATATAGAAACAAATTAGAGTATAGATCTAACACATATGATGAGATCACACAATTAGCTCATCAGGTAACCTTAGAGAAGACATCACACAAGAAGGTAGAGTCTGTAATGTAGAAGGCACTATCAGAGGCTAGAATGATAGAGAGTGAATCTGAGGCTATAAAATAAACAATGAAGAAAATAATATTAAACATTTAACCTTTTTTAGTATCATTTGTTGAGATATCTTAGAATAGAGCATTTTGTATGCAGCAATGTTTGACATTTAGCCTAGTGAGCCAAAGAGAAAGTCTAAAAGACTGGTAGAAGCAGTGTCTACTAAGACAAAGAGAGTTAAATAATAGGTCACTAGACCATGAAAGAGATAGAAAAAATTGTTGACAATTGATTCTAGTGATGAAGAAGATGAGGAACATGAGACCAAACAAGCAGAAAAAGTGACTCCATCTAAGCAAGTAGCATGCAAAGCTCAATAAGTTTGGAAGCTAAAGATAGAAAAGATCAATATAGTTATTGCTAATGAAGATAATTTTGTTCAAATGAACAAGTTTTATGACTTATATAATAGTTTTTTGAAAGATTAGATTGATATATCTACTATGAGAAATATCATAGAAAATAATCTGAAACTAAAGGATTGTGAGAGCATAATAAGCTAGAAAGTCTATGAGAGACTCATTCAGAAGAAGTCTCCTACAAGAGAAGAAGATCTAGAACTTTGGAAGTATATGCTTAGAATTGTTTGCAAGACTGATGATGAAGAAGAAATTAAAACATTGTTGAATAACCTCGCACCATACTTGAGGAATAAATTGAGACCATTTCTATTCATGGTTGGTGAAAAGGATAAGCTAAGAAGTTAGACTGTAGCAGCAATCAGTCAAATGATGACAAAGTAAAAGGCAGTATCTCCTCTAGCTCCTAGAACCTCAGAAGTGTTAGTGAGTGGTGACACCATGCAAATTGATCAAAAAAATATTACCATTAACATTGAAGATACCAATCCATTTGGTGGTTCTAAACCTAATGAACTAGACACCAAGGATATTGAAGATAAGTTGAGACAGATTGAAGAAGAGAAAGGGCTACTTGAAGAAGAAAAGAAGAAAATAAAGGAAGCCAAGTAGAAATTTCTTGAGGAAAAAAAGAAAAGAAAGGAAGAGGAGGAAAAGAGAACAATTGTAGAAGAAGAGATGAAAAAGAAAACTCAGGAAGATGAAAAGAAGAGATTGGAGGAGAAGAGAGAAAGAAAGGAAAAGGAAAAGAAAGAAGAAGAAGAGAGAAGAACAAAAGAAGTAGCAAAGAAATAGAGGGAGGATGATACTAAACCATCTAGTTCATCAACTCTGCTCTCTCTTGCCAGTTTAGCTACTAATGACAATGATCAAATAGATCCAATCTCATCCCTATCCAAACTTATACAAAATAATAGGACAGTGAAAAGTTTACATAAAACTTTAATGGAAGTAAGTGACAGACTAAGCAGTACCTTGGTAGTACAGCACACTAAACCATATGCTGAATACAGAGCACAAGCAATGCTAAAATCACTTGATGAAGAGTTTACCAATTTGTTGTATGTTGTAAAGGCGTAGATTTCCCATTATGCTAACTTGTTTAGCACCATCTATTAGAATATCAAGAATGACTTAGTTAATCTTGATACTTGTATAAAAGAAATTTAGAAATGCCTACAAGATGGAAAAAAAATTGTATATTAAGTGTACCTTATCATACAAACTAACTAAAGACATTGATAGTCAGATAGAAGTAAAGATGAGTGAGTTAGAGGCTTTATCCAGCTAGATCTAGTATCCATCTTGAAAAGTAGATGATTTTGAAAGACAAGTGTCCAGTATTCACAGTGACATCAGGAAACTAGAACTTTGGAAGGAACTGATCTTGAAAAGGATATCAAATTTTAGAGAATTTATTTCTCTAAAATTATCTTTTGTTGAGAAATATTTAGAGGAATCTATTAAGGCCAAAGAAGCATATTCCAACTTTTTCTATTCAGATCTTAATGCAATTGAGCTTGCAACATATGCTTCATGTGTAATTCTCACCTTAGCTGAGTCCACCAAGAAGACATGGACTAAGGGTATGGATAGTCTAAAGGCTAATTTTGATGATTGCATGAAGATCATATCAACATAATGAAGGACATCATTTTTGGATAGTTTTTGGATAGATCTTGACATTTTGACCTTTGTCATTGATGTCAAAGCGGGAGAAATACATATAAAAATTGTAAATCAAGTTTAGAAGATAAAAGTGTTAAGTATATTGTAAGGGGGAACATATGTAAAGATGAACAAATTATAATAGATGTTATGTAAGGTGTTATTTATTCTTATGGTGTTAAGTTTTTGTCACTTAGCCAATTTTTCCTATTTTGTTGCCATCAATGCCAAAGGGGGAGATTGTTGACAATTGCCTAATAGTGATATGTATTTTTTGTCATTTATGGAAACACATGATGTACATGTTCATAGGAAACCTCAGAAAAAAAGATACTTAGTGTTTGGTAATTAGAAAATTGTCTAAGTATAGAATTTGGTTTACAGTAGTGTATTGTTTTGTTTATAACCTATTACTAACATCATATTATGACTAGAGAAGTTACATGGAGATAGCATACATGTTGTTGATGATGTGTATAACCTTGGAAGTTAGTATGGACTGTACAGAACAAATATATTCAGGTTTTGATGGAATAGGACAGCAGAATTAAAGGAAAGAATTATTTTGTTTACAAGATAATTACTTGTCTAATTAGGCTTGATATCCTAGATGTTTACTCTAAGTTGGAAAAGTGGTCTGTGGTCTTAGCTGACCTAGCAGCAATTTGTGAAAAGGCATGGTATTGATGCAAAAGACGTTTTGTGATAAGAAAGAGAAAAATACAAAGTACAAAGTGTTATATGCAAACTTTTGTGAAAGTGATATATGTGAAGTTTTATATGAGCTATTTGATGATCTGAGATTGAGCTAAAGATTAGAGATCAATCAAGGAAGAAGATATAGTACCTATTCTAGAATTCCAATTACTTGTTTGGGCAATGAACTCTTCTTGTAATTGGAAATGCATGTTTGGGCAGTGGGCTCATCTTGCATCTACTGTACCACAACTCCTAATAGGGTTGGAATCTCCTAATAGGGATTCAAAGTCTCCTAGAAAGGACTTCTTATAATAAATTTGCTCATTGACTCCTAATAGGGTCCATCCTTTAACAAGGAACTTATATATTAGTATATTATCTAGTGGGTGTCATCCCCACTGGGGTTTTCCCTTGTTAACAAAATATGGTGTTACAAGTTATCTTTGTACATTGTTACTATTATTGTTCAACATAGCTTTATTTCTTTGTTATGCATGGTTTAAAGTAAGTAATAATATCCAGTTGGTGACTAAAGTTTTCAGATTACTGATTCACCCACCTAGTAATCCCTATTTCTAACAAGTTGCACATGAATTATCCAAATACATTTGAGGTGTCTACGATATGACTCCTTTGTATCCCTTTTCTTTTACTACAAGTGGTACCTTCTACCCTAATGATGACTCTCCTTTGACAACATTATTGTTCCCAATCCCTCCTAACCAAGAAAGGGCTTTACTCTTATGTTGCTCTACTCTAAACATTTCAAAAAATGGAACTTTAATAGTAATTTGTAACAACATAAAAATCATGTCAATCGGGTCATAAACTAGAGGTATACATAGATTACCTTTAGTTTCTTGTATTTGAACAACAGGCTCCTCCACTTGTTAGACAACCTCAAGATTTGACTTCTTTTCTTTTGTGTTTATCTTGATTGCCTCTACATTATGATTTTGTACCTTCTTCTTAGGCTCCCATTTCTTAGCCTTGTTGTCCTTGATCTTGACAACCACTTGATTCTGTTCTTTATGACCATCATTCATCTTATGGGTTATGTCCTTAATGAAAATACCATATGCCTTTTTTATAGCATTATTCACTATCATATTCCTTAGGTTTTATGTGTTGTGAATTTGAGCCACCATCTCAGTAGTTATTCCATCAATTTCTTCTTTGGATGGCTTTCTCATATTCATATGTTCAACACCTAAAACCATGTTTCATGTCTTATTATCATCTTGATCTTCATCATCTGAAAAAACTTTTTGATGGTATAGCTATTATATGAGTCGTTGATTACTGAAATTAATTTTAGATTATTCTTGATCTAATTCTTCACAATTGTCACATAAATTAATCATATTATAGGCCAAATAATGATGGCTCTCTTCTTCCTCTCCCTCTTTAGCTTGTGTTTGCTAATGCGTAGAAAATGATTGAGCCACATTGTAGTCTTTAGGAGAATGAGGAGATTGGAAAATTATGCACCAAGGGATTTCTTCCATCATATTTATAAAAATTCTCTCGAATGGATCTAGGGTATTCTTTTCATTTGTTCCTTATACAAGATTGATGATGGGATTGACATCCTTCCATTGTGTGTTGTATGGATAGTTATTTATTTAGTTTTCCTATTATATTTATTGTTGAACTATGACTTTTCACCAGTATTAGGCTTATTGCCATGGTTTGATGGAGGATTCAAATTCTTAAGTAGATTCAAAACCTAATCCATTTTGTCATCCTTGGGCATTTTGGTTGTAACAAGCTTATCACCTTCTTTCTTATTTCCCCTAGGATTGAAAAATTTAGGATCATCTCTTCTTCCTAGTTTATTAGAGACTTTTCTATTGTTTTCAATGTTGATAGTGGTCATGAAAGTATCCCTTAATGTCCTAGGATTTTTATCCCTCATAATATAAGCCATTTTTCTATCAAAGGAATTGAAATGGGTAGTGAGACACACATTCCAACCTAGTCTCATAACTTGGAATAATTTATACAATTCTCTTTTGGAATCTCACATTAAAATTGAATGTAGATTCATTCTAGTTGTTCTTAATATTATTGAATTCATTCAACATGAAGCTTGCATTAGTGTTATCACCATACTACTCCTTGAAAATCTTTTCTAGATAATCCCATGAACCATTACTATCATTAGGAAATCTTCTGAACCAGTATCTTGCATCTTCAACAAGTGAATATAGAAAAAACTTCATGACAACATCATCATGCTCCACTTCATAATCATTGAGCATATCAATGAATTTCTTGAGATGTTCTTCACCAGTTGTGGCATTATTTCCTAAGAACTTAGTGACTTTGTCTCTTAGGTCATTGGAGATAGGATGAGGAAAGCCAGGGATGCCTATAATAGACATTTGTTTGTATCTTTTGATATAAATGGGCCTCTTTTGGAAACCTAAGGCATTTGAAGTACTAGGTCTAGCCCCTTGGGTTTGTATGGGAGTTTTTAATTTTTGAGTTGTAGCTAATTGACCAATAATGGTGGAAGAGGAAGCTGGTATTGACTTGGATAAAATTTGGTTATTTATTACAAGTCCACAAGTTGGAACAAAAGGTACAACCTATGAAGTCTGATTTGGCCAAGATACTAGGCCAGAGGTGGATTTAAGGAAATGAATTTTCCTCCTTGTTTATGTGGCCTCAGCCTCATTTTCAACTTTCTCCAGCTCTTTTGCAAGATCTTCCCTCTCCTTTTTTTCTATCTCCAATTATAAGCCAAGCTTTGACATAACAAGGTTCTTAGGGGCAACTTGAGGCTCATTGATTTATACACCCACAACCTTTTTCTTTCCTTTATCAGGATTATTAATGGTGAGATCTATGACATTTTCCTCAATAGGTTTATAGGGTTGGATTTGGGAAATGATAGGTCCTTCCTTCTCCCTTTAAAGGTGTTCTTGATCTTGGATTTTTAACCTTATCTCTCACACATCTCCAAATACATCTAAATGTGGAGTAGAAGATCTCTATTCTAACTTTCTATTATACTCCTTCAAAGCTTCCTTCCTTCTAAGAAAGCTTTCTCTCTCTATGAGAGCATTCATGGTGATTACTTATTTTCCTTTCTCCAAATTTATTCATTTGACATCTTCTTCTATAGCCTTCTTTGTAAGTGCTTCAATTTCAAAAAATAATTCATTAGGGTCAGTAGAGGTAGTTTCAGAATCTACAAGATCATCTAGATCTATAAGATTCCCTTCAATATATGGAACTTTCCCTAAATTTGACCTAGCATTCAAAGTGTTCTTATACCCTCATCGTGGGTGGCTAGTTAGCTTAATACCTTAGTAACAAATGATTGGACATCCTTTCACAATGATTCTACGGTCAGACAACATCATGTGTTTTACCTAAAATAGTATACTGACTTCATTTAATTTGTCAACCTAGGAGCATATACTTTAAATGGTGACTGCAAAGTATATGCTCTAATTATTCTTTAAGTCATTACAACTAAAGAAAAGTCAATGTTGAAGCAAATCTGTGCTAGAAACCAAAACAATAACTTAACTTAAGGATTAACGTAATGTTGCAAACCATAAACCTATCTATGCACCTATGTTGTAGGAACAATTCACTAATTTTGTTATCAATGGATGCAAGAGCAACATAATTCTACCTTACTTAGAAATAAAAAGGAAATGAAATCTATTCTAATAGAATAGTTCACTCACCAAGTGGGCCCCCATAGATGAGTGAACATAAAATATAAGAGATATAAGAGATATAAACTTGAATTGTGCATTCTATTCATTTATGGTGAAAGATTACACTTGATTGAAAAATAGTATTACACTTTGGTGCTATGAAAATAAACTTATTTTATTCTTATTCCAAAACTGCGCTCAAAGCTACAATAGTCATTATTTAAAGGAAAATACAACTACTTCCTAAATCTAATATCACTCTATTAATGAGGATCAATTATAGACTCATAAATTTTGAAACAAACACAACATTAACCAGGAATTAATCCTCCAGGAATATAGCAAGTTGTGGAAGCTACATTCATGCACTGCAACAATAGAAAGCAATAAACAATTTTCTCCACTTGTGAAGATTTAGCAATTTGGTTGGCTTTGACTTCCTTAATGCTAAAATGTTAACCTATGAATACCCATGGTACATACCTATAAAAAAATCAATGCACACACAACCTTCACATGCATACATTTATTTTCATCATCAATATTAAAGAAAAGGTGTAAAGTTCAAATCACCACTCTTTCAAATCCTATGGCTACAGGAGGAAAACTACCCAAACATAGCATAGATGGGGAAGCATTTATCAACATGTAACATTATTTCATTATACCATTTATGTCCATAGATTCAAGCAAATGTAGCATATTTAAACTATTCATACTTCTACTTCATGTCTTAACATATATATAACATATACATAAAAACATAAGTTCATCTTCTTAAAACCATAAAGTTATGATTTTTTTGCAAGATAACTATTTGAAAACAAGATAAAAAGATCTTAGAATGATGGCCTTTTGGAGGCCCATCATTTGGTTCACTTATTTAGACATATTGGGTTTGAAAGTGGTATCTCCTAGAGAAGAGACAATTTTATCCTAATATAATATTTATTCTGGTAATGGGGTTGTGAACATTTTACCTAAAATCCTAATATTCTCAAACTCATAATTCAAGGATAAGGATTCTCTCTCTATTGCATGATGATACTAGGAATGGGCTGAGGCACTATCTCTGGGCTTCCATGTGTGGTTAGGATCTACTTTCTTTTTTGGCTAGTTCTTCCTACCACCCTGAGGTAATTCTATGTATAATGGGACCTCTGGATTTTCCTTCTTATAAGCTCTTGTGCTTTTCCTTCTATCTACCATTTCAAACAACACTTCAAATATATAGCACTAGCTACCAAACCTTTGACTGAGTTGCCACCCACTAAGGGGAAACGACTTTTAATATGGCTAGAAGAAAGTAAACAACACAAGAATAAAATATTTGATGACAAATCTAACACAAGAGCCCCATACATAAAACTTCTGTCCTAGTGCACTTTGGGTAATGAAAACTCTATCACACAAATAAGGCACTATTTGGACAGAACCCATGTCATGTACTTCCTGCTATATTGGAATTTTTAGATTCTCAATATTTGCCTATTAAAATAAACCAATACGAGCATTCCACAATAGAGTCGCATTTTGTTGGCTTCTAATTTAATCAAAAGACCTTGGAGTTAGCTAGAAACCATAATGGGTATTCTGATATGCAAATAAAAAGGATCAATTGAAAAGACTCTAGACTATCCTCTCCACTTTGAACTCTGCAAAATTCAAGTAGGTATACCTAAGAATTCATTTTCTTTATCCAATTTTTAATTCTTACTATGAATTTCAATATGGAAAATGATTTAGCCTTGATTCTACCAATTCTAGGAGTGCAAAAAAGATGATAAATGGTTATTCTATCAATCCCTAAACTCCATGAATCAAGTACAGGCTCACACTTCAAATCTTCAATAACAAAATAGCAAAATGATTGATTTATATGAATTTTTGCCCCATATAAGATATTCCAAAATGGATAAACTTCAAAGGATGAGTAGTGCCTTATCTATTAGGCTATTATTTCACAAGAATTAGACATCTACTTCTAGATCTATCTTAACACTTTGTGAGAAGATTATCAATATTCACTTCCAAATCTCATACTTATCAAAATATTCAATTAGAATTATTCCAATTTAAATTTAGCATTTACATAACCCATTATATTATTAGCAAAAATAAACTAAAATATAATTCAAAATGAATTACAACTGAAATTTAAAGAACTTTTTTTATTAAATCTTAGAGAATAAAAAGGAGATAAAAGAAGAGACAAGATCTAGAATGAAAAAACAATTTTTTGCATTTTGTATCAACTTCTTTGAAATGTACACAATTCAATGACAATCCCTATCAGAAGACAACTCAATTAGACAAGCAATTGTTATCTTTTTTCATTCAAACTTTGGAAGAAAAAAATATATATAGTATACATCAACTGACTCAAGAATTGAACAAAACTCTATTCAAAATAAAATTCTCAAACCTTTCCTCTAGCCTTGGAACTCATTTATATAGCATGAGTTGTAACAAGCTTCGGGTCTAGAGGGAAAAGGACAATTATCCTTAAAAAAACTAAAGATTACACAAGAAGACAAAAATGCCACTTTCTTCGTAGCATGAGAAAATAGAAAACATTCGTGGCATTTTTGTCAACAACAAAGTAGTTCCTTCATGCACTGCATTGTGGTGGGGCCTATTATATTTTTCCTATTTCTTGTTTGTCAACAACACCTGATGATTGATCTCTATCTTCTTTCTTTTTCTCAGGTTGTGGGGCCACCTTTGCTTCTTCTATTATGCCCAAGTCTAACTCTAAAGTGTCTACAACAAGTAACTAATTTTCTTTTTTCTCAACTATCTATGATGTTATGTCTTTAACTTCTCATGTTGGTTGTGGACTTATCTCATCCAATTTTTCTATGGTTACCTAGATGGCCTTGTCGTACACCTCTTTCTCCTTGGTAGCAATGGATTTATCCATAAAATTATCCTCGTATGCCACTTGTAAGATTTGGGAAGCTAAAGATTACTTTGCCATCCACTTATTGAAAATAGTGTCATCTGGGCAATTAAAGTTGAGAATTTCTTGTTTTCTCTTTAAGATATCCTTTCCCAACTTCTTTATTTCTTCAAAATCTAGTTGGAAAAAATCAAAGAATATTTGGACATTAACCACTTCCTCAACAGTTCTTGCAAACCAAATATAATTGTCCTTATTAACAATTTTATTCATTTTGATACTCATCATTTCTTTTAATTCATTTCCCCATTCCTCTTTATCTTTTATAATGCCAAGGCCCTTTAGCACATGAGAAAAAAGATCAAATTCCTACTAAGATATTTAGAGAATCATATTCTCAACTTTCTTTTTAATATATATCTCGTAAGGTCAAAATCTAGTTGGTCACTTGCTTGATCATATGTTTTCTCAATTTGATCATCAATCTTGTCAATGGCAAAAAACCACAAAGTAGTGATATTATCTTCCCTATTGATCCATTTATTAAAAATTTCTCTCAAGGTAGCATCATTACTTTCTAATTCTTTTCCAATATCTACTAACCTTGACATCTCCACATAGAACAAAGGCTAGTTTATTCTATCTACTAGGAACAAAATTATATCTCTAACGTTGTCCTCATATTGAATCTACATCTCTACCTGTGCTACCCTAAGTTTAGCATTTTCCTCACTCATCTCATCTATAGTGCAATACTCTTGATGTTGTGATGCAGTAAGGATCTCAATAATTCACCTTGAGAAGTGCTGGAGCGGGAGAAGTTCAAATCATAAGCTAGTTAGATTTCCCCCCCACTTTTCTCTTGCCTTTTTGCTTTTGCAACCTTTTATTGACATTCTCCATTTCATAGATCATCCTTCCCCTTTCATAATAAGATTCTAATACCTTCTCAAATCTAATATTTAATTCCAAAAACTCGTTCTTGTCTTTCACAGCCATCTTCATTCCAAAATCAACCATCTCTTTATTTATACTATAGCTTTCTCACTATCTACATCCTCAACTTTGTACACTACTAGGATTCATGTATACTCTACATTTGAAGCTTCCTAAATTATTGATTTTTCCCTCTTCTAAATACACCATATTACTAAGGCCTCGTAATAAGTATTGTAGTTTACCCATTTGTGGACTTCTTTAATTTCTTTTGTATTAAACTTTGTCTCATTTTCCTTCCTAATAGCATCAAAAACCATTGTATTAGCAATGTACCATTCTCGAAGTATAAAGATAGTTGAATCTTCGAGAAATTATTTTCCCCCTTCAAGATTTATTTGATTAAAATCCTACATCAATTCATCTATTATTTCCTCCTCTATCTCAGAGTCTTGTTTATCAAGTTGCTTTGGCTTTACCCTTTTACACTTGGCCTCAAAATTGGATGAATTATTTCTCCACAAAAAATGGATAAAATCCCTAGACTTTACAAATTCATCATCATCCAAAAATTCCTTAGTAGCCTATTCTACAACAAGATCCATCTCTTTCCCTTTGAAATCTTCAACAGTGAGAGCTAAGAGTGGCATTGGCGGTTCCTTAGGCATTCCCTCCTCTACTTCTAATGTTGTTATTAGAATGACATCTTGACTTCCTATTTTCTTCAATTGCTCCCTTAAGGATTCTTCATTATCAAAATGAAAAGGGGTTTGGGAAGGAGAATACTCTTCTACCTTTGATGAAGGTCCCTCTTCCATCTTTTGTCTTTTTGTTGTTGGTTCTGAGGGTGCGCTTTCTGAATGTTAACACTTATAAACTGACACAAGATGTGCCCACACATTTCTAGCAACTACATACCCAACCTTCCTTTAGAGGGTGTAATACCTTGGAATGATGACAATCCTATTCATCATTCTCCTCTATACATCCTTGGCTTGGTTTCGGTATGCTTTTATCAATTCCTCCTTTTCATTTAAGGTTTGCATGATCCCAAAAAAATCTTCCATCAATTTATCAACCTTGTCTCCCCAAAACTTGATATCAACTAAAGGGTCATGCTTTCTATCTAAAGCATTAAAAAGATCCAAAAACCTACTATAAAATCTCCATTTTTATTTCATTCCTTTATGTTCTTATAAAGAGAAGTCATTCCTAATTATATCTTTAGGAAAGTAAAATATGTGTTCATAGGATTTGGCTTTAGTTCTTTCTTTAAACATTTCAAAAAATTCTGTTGGATCTATAAAATGAGAATGAGATTAGGCCATTTGATATCTATCAAGAAACTTACCCAAGTGTCTCCATCCTCATTTGGTTACCACAAAATTGTGGACAAGTGTAAAATTTGGAAAGATTATCCCTCTAGACCTTCCCACCAACTCCATCTCTTCAAGTCCTCCAATCTGCCACAAGAATTTAGCAATTCCTACCTTCAAAGGAACTTGGTAGGTCAAGACATAAGGCTTCCCTTAGAAACCATACACTCTAAAAATAGTAGACACTAAATACGAGGTGACTTCCCTCTAGTTGTGACTAACTTTCAAACCCTTAGCATGATCCTTAGGCCTGATTAGATCCAATAAGGGTTTAGAAATTTTAGGGTTGTCTTCACTAAAGAATATCCTCATCTTTCATGCAAAATGCCTATAAAAATGAAAAAAACTTGCATCTATGACTTCCCAAGCCATATATGCACTCTAGAGCTGAACTTGTAGCTTCTCTCCATCCTTTTTCTCGCTCTAGTTTCATGTCTTCTATAAAGACAAAAATACCTTTTTACAAACGCATATACATCAAAAAGGAATACCAATCAAAGGATTTTTCAATCTTACCCTTGCTTATTCTAATTATCCCATTGTGTATTTCTTCGGCTAAATGGGATGCAAAATTTTAAAAATGGAGCTCATTTCATACTGCAAAGTTTGAGCTATCATAAAAATTAAGGACCCTAGGATGTGTTCTTGCTAATCCATGCCAAAAATATTGCAAAGTAAAATATAAAGAGTTTCAACCTAGGGTTAAAATATTTTTGTTAGTAAGGGTTCTAGGATAGAAGGTGTTACAAGTGTCAAATACCCTACCTTTGCAAAATGTTCTTGCAGTGGTCCCCTTCAAAGATATATTCTCTAAGTATCATACTTTGACTTCAAATCATCCAAATTGATCTTCTCATGCAAAGAAAGGTTAGGTTTTAACATAAAAACCTCTCTAATCACCTTAGTAGTTACCCTAAACAAATTGTTTCTAGCATGGTTCTTCACGACCCATAACCCAATGCCATAGCTCTTTGCCAACATTGTCAAGAAATAGTCATCCATAAAGAGACCTAGTACAACCAATTTTTTGACGTCAAATTTCTAGACATTATTCAATGGTGTATCATGATTTCTTTGTGAAAATCATTTCCTAGATAGCTCCAAACAACCCATTCATGTTTTTGCATCTCTTAGCTAATTTCTTTTATCTTAGAAACCCTCATGAATTCTTATTCTAGGGTTTTTTGGGACCAACTCCTTTCCTTTCATAGTTTTATTTGTAGAAGTGAGCAATTGTTCTAGGAGATCATCATGCACATTTCTATATTGATAGTCTATCTTCCTAGAGAAGTCTCTTTATGGAGGTATATTTACTAATTCAAATAGTTTTGAAATAGAAAACTTTTCACAAAAATTTATGGTTACTTACTCACAAATCTTTAATCACAGTAAGATAACTTATTCACCATAATTCGCAACATGATAGCTGAGAAATCTAAGCTTTGTTCACTCTGCTTCAATTTTTTTTTGTGTTGTTCTAGATCATGGAATGAATTACAAACTTCATGCAAGATTTTTTCACATGAGATTGCCTTGAAAAACCATTAATTTTCTAATAGTCAAACTGTGCATGTAATTTCGAAGAATATGAAAATTGGTCATTGATCTAGGCCAAATCTAATGTCTATGCTTCAAAGTTGATATTGTGTCACCCTTTTTTTTTAGTGGGACAAGTGTCAACTTCTTGTATTGTTGCTTTGGTTAAAAACCATGCACTTCAAACTTGTGAGATCACAAAAACCCTCAATCAACCTTGCATCAGAAGATTGGGAGAAAACCATGCTTTCTTAATATTCCTTTTAGAAAAAGGGACCACTAAGACATGTGTCAACTCATCACATTCTCACTTTGGTTAATCATCTTGCATGTTTCTTTTGTAAAAATATGACCACCATAGATCTTTTGATACTAGATGGTTATGATTTTTGCATGTTGTTGTGTTTAGAAGTTGGCCCATAGGGACACATGGTGAGTCCTCACATTCTCACTTTAGTTAAACTTTAAACACCTTTATTTTGTAAGAAAGTGAGAAGCATAGATCACCTTTTGATTTGATGACTAGGAAAAAATGTAAATGTTGTTACCCATAATGCTAAGGGAAAATCAGAACATGCCATGTGGTATCTTATGTTGACATCATCCCTACTAAAACTTGCAAGAAAAATTGGGCCCCCCAACTCCACGTGTCACTCTCTCACATTCTCACTTTGCTTAATCATCTTTCCTCTTTATTTTGCAAGTATACAACTACCATAGATTTCATCTAAATTTGTAGCTCAGAAAGGTGCTCATTCTTAAAGCTATTAAATGTAATGCAGGCCCACTAGTATATGTGTCAGTTTCTCATATCCTCACACTTTTTAAATAACTTGAATCTTCATTTTGTGACAATATGAGGATCATCAATCTTCTCTTTGGTTAATAGTTGAGGACATTTAACATCACTTCATCCACTGGGGACCCACAGGGACATGTGGTGATCCCTTACCTTCTTGTTTTCCTTTAACAATGAGCACTTCAATTTTGTAAGGATGTGATAGTCCTTGATCTTTTAATCTAACCAATGACTAGGAAATAACTAGGAGAGAAAACTTAGTCTAACTTGAGAACCAATCATGGTATGACCGCGAGCATATGATGATGACACACTTGAAAAAGTCTAAAAATGGGCCCACATTGGATACATGTTAAGAGATTGCATTCTCTCTTTGGTTATAACTCAAACACCTTTATTTAGTGACAAAGCAAGAAGCATTGATCTTGTAGGATGTGATAGCTGAGATCAAACTCAAGGATCACTTCATTCTTTTAGTCCCATAGGATAGGTGTCACAAGCTCACATTCTCACATTTCCTAAATAGAAATCATTAATTTGTGAGAAAGCAAGAGTCGTAGATCTGATCTTTGATCAATGGTCACCAAAATAACTCATCACTTGAATTAGAAGAAGCACATTTATAAGTGGAAAATGACCTAACCAAGGTTTGAGAAAAGACATGACTTATAGAATTAACTATATTCCACACAAAATTAAAACTAACAAGGAAATAACCTTATCAAAGGTTTTTATATTTAAAAACTAGGGTTTTTTAAAAAATATTTCAAGTTTACACTTAGGATTTATTTCAAAATTCCTGCCCTAACTAAGGGATGCAGCCATTGAAAATTTAAAAATATTTCAAAAATTATTCTTAAACCATAGGGCATAAAATTAGGACTAACAATATGGTCAAAAGAAAGTGAAGTATAAGGAGGTGTATGAGGTAAAGTCATATTTTGAGATGCGCATTCACAGGCTCTAGCTCGATGCTCACGATGATGATCACTATCGTATCAGTTATGTATGTTCTTATTAGATATTAGAGGTGGGATATGATCAATAACTATTAGGTCATTTTCTTTTTTAAGAACAATATCTAAAGCAACCATAGTAGTGTTGTGGTCACAACACACACCCCATTCCTAGTCAGGAATGAGGACCCCCTACTTTTTTCAAATTCTTGAATTCATGGTTTGAGAGTTGAGAGAAAAATTTTAAAGTTGAAAGCGTTAGAGTTGTAAAAGTTACAAAAAAACAAAAACAAAATTGAAACCGCATGCACGATGGATGCACATCGTGCACCTACGCACCACACACCCCGCCCAACAAATGGGTTATATAAACCCCATCCCTTCATTTCATCCTCAATACATTTTATTTCACTGAGTTTGTGTTGTGTGCTAGAGGTAACATTTTCAAACCCATGCACGCACTATGACACTATGTGCACCTAATGGTGCCACGTGCCCTCTTTTACATTGCCTTCAGTAAGGCTACACCGTGGGCTATGCCTCACTTTGGCATTGTGCACCCTCACTTCATACATGGTGCCATGACTGCCATGGGCTGCGCCCCTTTTCGGCATTGTGTGCCCTTACTTCATACATGGCACCGCAACCATCATGGGTTGCACCCCTCTCTGACGTTGTGCACCCTTACTTCATACATGGCTTTGCACATCCATCCATGGCACCATAACCACTGTACACCACTTGTTCAGTCACATTTGCACGCCACTCGCTCAGCTTGCACTTATGCACCCTTAAAACATGCTCTACCCATGTAGTGTTTCATTTTCCCTCCTGCATTGTTGGCTCGTGTGCCTACCGCATAAAAACCCTAACATGCCCACTGCACTCACACGACTTTGCAGTGCCCTCTTGCCTCTATTTTTTTAATATAAATTTTATTTTATTTTTAAAAAATAATAAATAAATAAATAAATAAGAGAAATAATAAAAGAGATGAAATAAACCAAAGGGACCTTTTTATTTATTTTATTTAACGCTCATTTAGACTTTAATTAAACATTTTCTTTTCCAATTAGTTTTTATCTATTAATTAACTAATTTTTTTTTGTTCTCTCATAACATGCAGGTGATCAAATGGCATCTACATCCAGAGTGGCACCCAAACCCGTCATCTTCAAATTCCAAGGTGTTCCTTCAAAATTGAGATTTCATGATGACCATGCAGAAATCTAAGATACTGACCTGGGGCACATGGATCTAAGAGAATTTCTTAGAATTTGTAACAAGTCAATAGAGAGATCTACATTGGTATCTTCACTCATTTGTTTCGGGTTGGTGAGCATAGCTTCACATCCTATGTCAGTACAATCAGTTGAACTAATCATGGCCCTATCACAACATTTTGTTCCTGAAGAGAGAATTGTCAAGAGTGTCATTGGAGAGGTGGTGTTGGATCTCTGACCTAATAACATTAAGAGGGTCTTCCATCTCTTGAGAACAGACTAGTTCATTAGAATCTCATATGAAGCAGTTGAGAGATGGTACAGGGAACACTAGCAGGAGGCCATAGACATCATACAATCTTCTTGTCTCGTTGAGAAGCCTCTGAGGGGAAAGATAACAAGAAAAGTGGATATGACCCATGGATAAATGAAGGAGGATATTGGTTATTCCATCATTATCTTGAGAAAAGTCATGGGCTTACTCGCAGCAGGTCACCTCAGCACCTTTATGGTCAAATTCATTGAGACCATCAGACAGGCAAAGATACCACTGGATTGGGCTACCACACTAAGTGAAAACTTGTGTGAACAATTGAGGATGGTGAAGGACAAGAAGAAATTTTATATGACTTCTTACATGGTATACCTTCTTGCAGCAATGGAAACAAACTATTCCAATTCGTACAGAAGAGGCAGTATGCAGGATCCCAATGCCTGGCCATACATAGTCTACCCTCAACTGGTGAAGAAGAAACTCTCAGCACAGAGCAAAGAATATAGAATCATGAATGATGCATTCATCTTTGAAATCATTTGATTCATTGAGGGAGACTATGAGAAGAGGTTATCTAATGAAGGCAAAGCACAGATTGTAGTTCTCAGAGCTTGCTTTATCCAGTTCAAAATGTTCGCCTACTGTGGGTAGCTAGTGCATCCATCAATCCTAAGAAGCTCCCAAGATACCAAAGTGACAAGTTGGTACTATTGGAGATTTCCCAACAAATTGAGTTTGCATATGAGAAGATAAAGAGACAGCAGAGACCTTGCTAGGCATGGCCATTGGTCATTGGACCATATTAGGTAAAGAGGAAGCAGGATATCCTGTCTTTTGAATGGAAATGGGAGAACTATCTCCTTGAAGAATACAACTCTCCCCGGCCCAATTTTGATAATGTTGAGAGAGTGGAGAGTCTAGCAAGAAAGGACTTCCATCATGAGGATGTTGTTAAAGATCATTAGATGAATGCTACAAATGACTATGATGTACGCATTAAGGACTACTATAGGATGATTTTGTATCTAGCAGAAAAACCTCTCTAATTGAACATCGCGAAGGAGATAAAGAAACAAGATTTTAAGGAGTTACTGGACCCCCTATTCAATGCTGATAAAATTGTTGAAAGACCCATTATGAATGTTAAGGTTGATAGGGAGGAGGCTAATGATATTAATCATTGAGCGAGGCATGTCATTAGAATGACAAAGGATTGGATCAAGAAACCTTCTCCACTTGATCCAATTCCTGACACAGTGATCTTCTATGGACATGCTCACCCAGAAAGAGGTAGAGGAAAGAAAGTCACAATTCCTACCTTCACAACCCAGTCTCCTATCAGGCCAGAGATAGTGTACTAGCTTGATCGCCCAGTTGGATATTATCACCCTTCGAAAAGGAAGGGAAAGAATAAAAGAAAAAGGACCTCCCCTCAAAGGATTTAGACAGAATAGGTGCCTCCCCAGCAACAGGAATAGAGTGCACAAGGGTTTCATGATACTGGAGCTACTCAAGTCTAGAACGAACCTCAATTGCCTCTTGTTGTGTCTAGCAAACCAAAAGAGGGCAAGATTCCAAAAGTCTCCATTCCTCCTGCGCAAGATGAGCTAGCTTCTCCTTCTACCTCTGAGAAATAGAAGAAAAGAATTAAGATTTGAATGAAGAAAAGGAAAAGGATCAGTAGAAGATTAGTGCCTAATCCATCTATTCCTGAAAGCATTTCAAAAGGAGATGAAGAGGAGGAAGAAGAAGAATTAGAAGAGGAAGAGGAAAAAGTACCCCTATAGGGAAGAACTCAGCTAGCTAGAGCCATAGAGTTGCAAAGGAGAAAGAGTGCCATGGGTACCCCATCATCCACTCAAGCAAAACCCTTACAACTCTCTTCTTCAAAAGATGAGGTACAACAGTAGGTGGATGAGCAGAGTGAAGAGAGCGATGATGTTTTCTCAATGTTAGATTTTGATTTCATGCCTATAGGTACAAAATTGATTCGGGATAAGATCAGGGACACCCCTACAAGTGAACCTCAACAAGAAGACTGGACACAAATTTTGTAGATACACAGGGTCTTAATCTTACTCCTCCATCTCCACCATGAGTTAGAGTAGTAGAATAGGGCTCAATGACTCCTCCACCTCAAAGTTTAGAGGAACAGAAAGTTCAAGAGTTATCATCAGAGGAGAGACTAGAACAAATGGCGACCGATGAAGTGTCAGAGGGACAAATGGTGGAATATTCCCAACCACTTTCCCAAGACACTGAGGTTTAGGCTACAGGGTCTACTAAGACTAAGGCTATATAAGGGGAGCCCTCCCAATAGGAGATGACTCCAAGCAGGAGTGATAAGGGGAAGGAGATAGCAGAAAACACCCCTTCATCATCAAGAGTTAGGTCCTCAGCAAGACACATCCCTAGATGGATCCGAAAGGAAATAATGAGGAGTACTAAGCCTTGATTTTGTGCTTCAAAGGAAGACATTGTGACATTGTAGAGATCCTAAATAAACCTGAGTCTCCATCACATAAGGCAACTCCATTGGTATTTGTCACCAACATAAGGAACCAAGATTTATTTACTCAAGTGGCTCTCCCTCCTGAAGGCACAGATGTAAAAGGCCTTAGCCTCAAGGATTATGAATTAAAGGATGTTATGTTGGGAAGGCTTACACAAGATTCAACCCAAAAAATGATGACTATGGGAGTCAAAGAGGTTCTTAAGCATATGGAGCAAGATGAGGCCAAACTCCAAGCACTTTGAAGGTAGGTTGAGATCTAAAAGGGTTATCTAGCTGAAGTAGTTGGTCCTCTTGATCCTGAATACCCTGAGCAAACTCTGAACACTATACTTAGAGAAGGGGGAGGTGTGCAACTTGACCCATTTTTGAAGGCTTGTCAGGAGCTGTGAGAAAGTTTGGAGGAGAAAAGTGTTACCATCATCACAGTGAATTTGAAGTTACTAGATGCTACGCAGGAGAACAGGAATAAGTTCGTAGCAATTTTGAAGCAAGACTTCAGTATTATGGATGAGGTACGAGCCTAGAGTAAGGATTTATAGACTCTACAAGCCATAAAGGTCCAAAGATATTGGGTTTTGATTAATGTATATACTAGAGATGAATTAGACATGATTGATGATTGGATAAAAAAGATAGCAAATAGCAATAAAGTAATGAAGACATTATATGAGGAGATTCATCAGCTCAAGGACCAAGCCCGAGAGCAAATTTTGGAAGTAGAAAGACACTATAATGATGCATGCTTAGATATTTTTGAAGATAAGGAATGAGAAAAGTTGTTACCTATAGAGATAGTAGTAGAGAATTTCAAGAACATTTTTGTGGAGGTTGTTGATGATGAGGATATTCGACAAGCCTTCAGGACAAAAGAAGCCTTGTTGGAATTGGATACCAAACTCGAGGATTTTGCTGATACCCGGATTAAGGTAGACAATTACTAATAGAAGGTCAAAGACAAGTATGAGGCTTTAGATCTTCCAGATGTGGCCAAGATTACTAAGATGATAGAGAAATTCAAGAGCAAGCATCCAATATAGCTTTGGGATGAAGAAGAACAAAGCCTAGATGCTAGAATTTCAATTTTGACCCTTAGTAAAATTTTGAGATTTTTGACCCTGTCGAGGTTCGCAGCTCTATAGGTATACAGGTCCATAGGTACGCAGGTCTACAGCTCCACAATTCAAAGGTGCGCCAATAGTTAACTACTTGTTCCAAAAATAGCGCTTTCCATACATCAAAAACACATTCTGAAGGCAGTTTAACTTCGACACACACCTAGTAAAGGACCATCTTCTATTTTTGGCACCTCTAGATGCTCCTACTTCAACTAAAGGCTTCCTCTTCTTTCCTCTCTCATGTTTTCTTTGTTTTTGACATGTAAAGGGTTCATGCATTCAATTAATGAGTAAAATATGGATGGAGTCCCTCTAAGCACTAGATTAATTGTTAGTCTATATATATTTAGTTTGTTTTAATGTTTTAAAAGCATTTTATTACATGAAGATATCTCTCACTCTCAACACAAATTGAGGAGATGATTTCTTATAAATACCCCACTATAATATGTAACAAGGGCCACTATTATTATGCAATAAAATTATGCTTTTGGTGCTCGCATTTAAAGTGTAGTGATTCTTGTCTAAATGTGTTATTGTTTTGTGAATTTTGTTCATAGAATTGTGATTGAGCCAAAGGTTTATTTCATTGTTTCTGGTTGTGCGATCCTTTAGTTATGGTGTTTGTTATAGATTTACAAATTCCACTGATGTATCTAGCTTGAGAAGAGATCATCAAAATTGTGCCTGCATAACTTTTCATCTCACATGAGCGCACTTTCCATGGCCTTGCAATTTGATGAAAGGTGAAATATCATATGATTTTTAAAGTTTCTCACCGATGATTACATCGGTGGATTCTAGGAAGCGTTGTTCCTATTTTCATTAGTTTCCTACCAATTTATTCGAAAGCTTAACTTGTAGCATGTTATTTTCTGTAGGTTATGTCCGTTAGGTTTTCAATTCCATGTTATTTCAATTTCATGTTATTTGCTTTCAGTTTCATTATTTTCTTTGCTAACCCCTTGTTAGAGTAGGAACTCATTTTAGTTGCATTGTTAGAATTGCATTCATTGAAAGATAGAAAATACAAAAACATTGTTCTTTTGTGTGTTATTTTGAGACAATGAACAAATTTTATTTCATTTTGAGATCATAATAGAACCAACAATGGCCTCCTCATGAAAAATCAAATTTATCTTCAACTGAACAGATTTTGGTACATCGCAAGATAAATACTAAACCTTGGAGTTGATCCCAAAAGATTAGATTTTCAAGAGAGGAATTGCACAATGGATTCCTATCACTGACCTCGTGCATAATGACACCCAACAAGTAGGTTGAGCAATAGATGGAATACAATGAATGTAAGAAATAGGAGGAAAAGATGGTGAAGGAAGAAGGCCATGACCATGATCATCCTTTGGTTTACTAAATTTAAAAATCTTTTGAATCTTTATAAGAAATTATTAGGATGAGGTGTAGGTGGTTGATGTATGGAAGATCAAAAGAAATCAAGAGTGACAGAGTCTCTACGTATATAAGGTGAATGAATAATATGGTTAACAATCATGATTTATCCATTATGCAAACATTTAAGGAATTTAATGAATAGGACAAGCCACATATTTTATAGAGGTAAGCCAATATAGAAAAATTTTGATTTGAAAATTATTGGAGGTAGGAATAACACAAGGAGGAATCTAAATAGCTAGGGCCAAAGGCACACCTAACTATCCAACCACCCTACTGAGTAAACACAATGGAAGTAAACACACAGAGAATGACACCAAGGAGAGAAGAAAAAACAACTCTTTATTGATTCATCCAATTATTAGCGTACATGCCCAGTTGTAAGGCCTTCTGGATTATGACCAAATATAGATTACAACTTCAAATCTACAATCCAACTTCAATTTTGTTGTTCCAAAAACATCTTCTCTAAACTCTCCAAGTCACTCCTAATCTAAACCTAAGCATTATATTTATACTTGTCAAAAAAACTTATAGAAGATTCTAGATCATTACATAACAGAAAGGCCAACCTTAAAATGGTTGGCACACATCCCAAGACAAGATCCTATCATTAAATTTGAAAAACTTGGTCAAAGAAGGAATTGAGTATCAATAAAATAGTAGGTTCACTCAACACTTGAAGGAAGGTTAGATCAATTTTGGCAATCTTCAATTGCTATAACTCAGTCAACACTAATAGAATGAATGGGATAAAATGATAGCCAGTAGGGTAACATGACGCGACAATGACTTCAACTCAGATGATATTGAAAAGACTAGCACTCAATAATGACTACAACTTGGCATAAACTAGGAAAATTAACACAAATAAGCAGGATAACGTGTCAACCCTAAATGCTCCTACATTAGACAACCAAGGTAGAAAGAAATGATTCTTCTGAATCAGTGAGATGTCACAACCTAAGTTAAATCCAACTAAAATTGAGAGATCCATACAGCCTCTTCAACTGGTCTATTCTTCCACTTCACCAAATATTGATAGTAATATTTTCCTCTTGTGCTCTTACCAACTCTCTGATCCAATATATGTTCAACCTCTTCAATATTCTTCTTAAGATAATCATCAAGTACAAAAAATTCCTTATCTGACTCATGATACTCATATAAATCAATAACATTTAATATAGGAGATATATCCATGTCAGCGGGTAACTCAACTTCATAAGCATTTCCACTGTCAAACTTCTTCAAGATCTTACAAGGTCCAAACTTCTTCATTTTCATCTTACCATATGCTCCACTAGAAAATTTGCAATTCTTCAAATAAACCATAACCTCATCACCAAGTTCAAAAAAATGATGTCTCCTAGACTTATCATCATTCTCCTTATACTTTTGATTAATTTTTTTCCAACTTTAACTTCACTTCCTCGTGCAAAGACTTCATAAAACAAGAAAATTCTTCCCCTTCAGCACTTCTCTTCTCTTCACTAATAACATCCCTCAAATCTTATATTCCTCTAGGCTACATTCCAGTAACAATCTCAAAACATGTTTTTCCTATACTCCTATTCACAAAATTATTATATGCAAACTCAATGTGTGCTAAGACCATTTCCCAATTACTTGGCTTATCTCCAACTAAACATCTCAATAAATTACCCAAGCTTCTATTCACAATCTTCGTCTAGCCACTGTCTATGGATGGAATGTACAACTAAATCTCAACTCAAAATCCATATTCTTCCATAAAATCCTCCAAAAATAACCAACAAACTTATTGTCTCTCTCAGAAATAATACTTTTTGGTAATCTATGCAGTCTGACAATATCTTTCAATAAAATCTTGGTAATATGTACAACATTTGATGTCTTCCTACATGGTATGAAATGTGCCATGTTATAAAATATATCCACAACAACAAATATGGAATTATACCCTCATGTCATCTTAGGTAATCCAAGAACAAAATCCTTACTGATGTCACTCCAAGGTTTCTCAACAACAAAAATAGGTGTATATAATCTAGTATTCTAACTTACTCCTTTTGCAACTTGACAAATTCTATAGCTCCTTACAAAGTTATGAACATCCTTATACATATGTGGCCAATAATAATTATCCTTAAGAAAACTTAGTGTCTTAGCAATTCCAAAATGTCTAGCCAAACCACCACAATGTTTTTCCTTAATCAAATTAACTCTCATAGAACTTCTTGGTATACACAACTAAACTACTTTTAACAACATACCTTCTTGAATGAAATACTCATCAAACTTACTCATTTGACTTGATATATTTGGTGCTCTACACTCTCCAGACATTAGAAAAATCATGGTCAGTATCATACAATTCCTCAATTTCATCAAAACCCCACCTTCATCTCAATCAACAAAGAATGTCTTCTACTCAATGCATTAGAAACTTGGTTAGTAACTCCACTTTTTTTCTTGATCACAAATGCGAAGCTCTACAAGTACTCAACCCACTTCATAATTCTTAGATTCAACTTATGTTGACTTTCCAAATAGTATAAAGCTTTATGATTAGTATACAACACAAACTCCTTAGGAACCAAATAATGTCTCCATTTCTTCAAGGCTTGAACAATAGAATAAAAATCTTGATCATACACATAAGAATTCCTTTTAGCATCATTCAATTTCTCACTAAATAAAGAAATAGATTTTTCTTCTTGACTCAACATGACTCCTATTGCACTATCACTTGCATCACATTCAACTAGAAATACCTTATTGAAATTAGGCAAAGCCAATATAGGTAACTCAACAACCTTTTATTTCAAATTCTCAAAACTCTTATAAGCCCCATGTGTCCACTTAAAATCCTTTTTATCTCCTCTTACTATCTCATTCATAGCATTACAAATAGAACTAAAATTCTTTATAAACTTTCTATAGAAACTAGCCAAACCATGAAATAATCTTACCTCACCCACATTCTCAGGTGTAGGCCATTCCAAAATTGTTTTAACCTTCACATGATCCATTCTCAAGCCATCAACTAAAATCACAAATCCCAAATACACAATCTCCTCTTTCATAAAGGATCACTTTTTCAAATTAATCAACAACTTCTCCTCTTTCAATCTCTATAATACTTCTCTAACATGCTCAAGATTTTCTTCCTTAGTCTTATTGAATATCAAAATATCATCCAAATCAAAAATCAAAAACTTACCCAAAAATCTCTTGAGAACTTCATTTATCAACCTCATGAAAGTACTAGGTGCATTAGTCAAACCAAAAGCCATAACCAACCATTCATACAAACCATCTTTTATCTTGAAAGTAGTCTTCCATTCACCACCTTCTTTGATTTTGATATGATGATAGCCACTCTTCAAATCAATCTTGATAAAATACTTCGCTCCACTCAAACAATCCATTATATCATCCATCCTTGGTGTAGGAAACCTATATTTCACTTTGATCTTAATAATAGCTCTAGAATCAGTACACATTCTCCATTCTCCATTCTTCTTAGGTGTCAATACAACATGTACAACACATGGACTCAAGCTTTCTATGATCAAATATTTCTACAATAATTCTTGCACTTGTTTATTAAGTTCTTCATTTTCTATAGGTGTTAATCTATATGGTGCTTTGTTCAAAAAATGAACTCTAGGAATTAAATCCATATAATGACTTATACTTCTTATTGGTGGTAAACCATTAGGTATATCTTCAGCAACAATCTCCTTGTACTCATTCAACAGCCTTTCAATTTATGTTGTCACTCGGCTAACATTGTCATTTTCTGTTGTCACTTGGCTAACATTGTTAGCTTCTGTTGTCACTTGGTTACTACTATCCTCTGACACTCAGTTGTTACTATCTACCACTCGATCATCACTATTTTTTGTCACTCAGTTACTACTAGCACAACTCAATCTTCTAGGAATTATGGCAAAACATATTTGATCCATTTCCTTTTCAAATTATTTCCCATTAACCACAAAAACTCAAATAGTAGTACAATTAACCTCACTTGGACTTTCAATTAAAGGCAAAAGCACTTGCTTTCTTCCATTCACCCAAAGAGTATATTGATTCCATCTTCCATCATGCATAACATATCTATCATATTGCCAAAGTCTACCCAACCGAATATAACAACAATCCATAGGCATAATATCACACAAAACTTCATCAAAGTAATTTCCAATCTTGAACTTCACAACACATTGTTCACTTAACAGTAGCTTATGTTCATCCTTGATCCTTGAAACATGATGGGGTTTAAGGTGTCTCAACCTCTACAATTGCAACGTTGTAACTAGCTCCTCTGATGCTAAATTTGCTAAACTTCCACTATCAATAATCACTTTGTAACATTTTCCAACCATCTTACATCTAGTCTTGAAAAGACTTCTCCTCAGGATAGGTTCCTCAACAATTCCCTTATTACATTATGTTCTTGTATCACAACATTTTTATTACCATGTTCATTCTCACCAGAGTATCTACACTCAAAGGATTTATGCCCTTCTTTTCCACATCTAAAATAATTACCATGAAAACACCTCTAGAATAATAATTATCTCTTCCTCAGTAAGAACTAGTACCTCCTTGATAAGAATTACCACCTTTCCCTTCAATCTTTCCTTTGTCATCATTTTTCCACTCAGATTTGTCATTATATTGCAAAGAATTGTTAGATCTATCACCTTCTCCATAAGATTTCCCTCTGTCTCTCTAGAATCTACCACCTCTACCTCTTTGTCTTTGTTCAAGCTTCTTTGTCAAGATCTCTTTAGCCTTCAAGGCATATTGATATGCTTCTTCCACACTTTCCAATTTCACAAAACTTATCTCATCTTGAATTCTAGATCTCAATCCATTGATATGTCTTGTAACTTTCTCAACCTCATCATCTACATGTCCGGATCTAATGTCTAATCTATAGAACTCCTCAGTATACTCTTTCATAATCATGTCTTTTTGTCTCGAATTTTTCATCTTTTCCAACAAGCTAACTTGGTAATCAAAAAGAAGGAATTTTTTCTTTACCTTGTTTTTCATTTTCAGCCAGGGCCTAATAGTCTCTTTTCATCTTCCTGGTCTATCAATTTTTAAATTCTCTAACCATAGTGAGGCATGATCTTTCAATCTAGAGACCAAAATCTTCACCCTTCTATTATTAGGAGTGCCTTCAAACTTAAATAACTTCTCCATATTAGAGATCCAATTGAATACATCATTGGTGTCAAATTTTCCATCATAAGGAACAACTTCCATAGTAGGCTTTGAATGTGCCCTATACAATAATCCTAACAATCTTTCCTCATCTTGATCTTTCTTAGGATCCAAATCAGGGTTTGGTGTCATTGCTTCATCATCACTCACATCATCAAGATGTGCTCCTCTCCTTTGGCATGTCTCCATGACATCTAATCTAGCTATAATTTGTCTTAATGTGTCCAAAATAGCATTATCAACATTTCCCCTACCTTAAACCATCTTCACAAATAGGTTCTTGCAAGATCATAACCCTCTACAAATTATAGGTCAAATTCATAGATCTGCCACCCCACAACCAATTCAAACTTAGGGTTCTACATGATCATATATCCTCAAGGATGAACCTCAAAATCTGACACCACTTGACATAAGGAGGGATCTAAATAATTAGAGCCAGAGACACACCTAACTATCCAACCACCTTGTGGAGTAAACACAATGGAAGCAAACACACAAAGAATAACACCAAGGAGAGAAGAAAGAACAACACTTTATTGATTCATCTAATTATCAGCATAGATGCCCAACTCCAAGGCCTTTTGGGTTATGACCAAATACAAGATACAATTTCAAATCTACAATCTAGCTTCAAATTCATTGTTCCATAAATATCTTCTCTGACTCTCTGAGTCACTCCTAATCTAAACCTAAGCACCCTACTTATACTTGCTAAAACAACTTATAGAAGATTCTAGATCATTACATAATAGAAAGGTTGACCTTAAATCAATTTTCACACCTCCCAAGATAAGATCCTATCATTAAATTCATGATCTAAATTAAATACATGAGTCAACTCAAACTAAGAACCAATCATAGAAAAACTCAATCAAAGAAGGAACTAAGCATTAGTAAAATAATAGGTTCACTTGATGCTTGAAGGAATGCTCGATCAATCTATAATTGTTGTAACTTGGTCAAGAACAAATGAATTAACATAACAACCAATAGGCTAACACAACTTGGAAATGACTATCACTCAAGCGATACTAAAAATATTGGCACTTGGTAATGACTTCAACTCAACATAAACTGGCAGAATGAAAACATATGAGAAAGATAACACATCAACCCAAGATGCTTATGCATCAAGGAATGATAATGAAATTAGTATCCATATATTGATCACAAACTCACACCAGAAAGGAAACACAACCATGGGAAGGATAAACCATTTCGAGTTTTAATGAAAACATCATAATTAATAATAATAAATCTTTACTATTAAGATGATCTTCAATTATTACATTTACCATGCAAGTAGTATAAATAAGGGTACCGAAACAAGGAATGTCATTAACCCTAGCAACAGTGTAAAGAGGACCATCTGATGTCTTAATTATTTCAATAGGATTAAAGGTAATGCAAGGTTAACGTTGAGTTTTTGGTTTAGTCTTAGGTTGACATGGGTGTTGGACATGATCAATGTGTTGGACAACATGATTAGTGCCACCAACTTTCTCATGATAACCAATTTGCATAGAAGAAGAAGGTTAGTCAATATTGTTGGTGGGATGAGATGGTAAAGGATTAGTATACATTTTAAATTTCTAATTAGGATGAGAAATTTACATGTTTCCTTGGTTAATGTCACAATAATAAATATATCATTAGAAATGATAAGGTCTTGTATGGTATATTTCAAAGAATAAAACTTCTTAATATCATGACAAGTTTCATGGTGACATCGACAAAATGCCTTAGGATCAAATGATCAAGGAAGAGGTTTGGAAGGGTCAATATGTTAGATAGGGGGATGTTTAATCATATTTTCATCTAGTAACTTCAAAATCACATTATATAAATATTTAAAAAGTGGATTAAAGTTACAGAAATGTTGATAAAAAAAGGAAAAAGGAGTCACACATTTCAATGAGGTTGTCACTTGTTTATCTGCTATGTTGGATGATTTGTTGATCTTGATATACTTGTTAGGATTATCAAATTTGATAACATAAATGTGGCATCACTCTTGTTAATAGGAACAAGATCTATCAGAGTGGTGCTTAAATTGACTCACTTGAAATTGATAATAATGGATCATTGTACATAACTGTGAAAATGAGGAAAGCTCAATAAGGAGAATTTTATCTCTAATGTATTTTTGAAAATGAGAAGAAAGAATATATTGTATATCAATATCAGGCATAGGATAATAAAATTCTTTAACACCTTTAAAGTCACTAACCATTTATTTAACACCTTGTTAAGAATGCATCAAATTAGTCAAGGAAATTTGAGGACCAATGTTGTGTTAAAATTATTGATTTGAAATCATTTGTAATTTATTGGAAAGAATAAATGAAGTAAGCAGGTAAAGATAAATACCATTGAAAATAACAATACCATTACAAGGCTTTGTCTTGAAAGGTTCTAGTAAGTAACTTTGTCATGAACCTATAGTTGTGAAGGAAATCACTACATACGTTTTGGAAAGTTTTGAGATGAGTCACATGATCACCCTTACCATTACAAGTCTTAAGATGTGGAATATCCATATTTTGTGGGATAACGACTTAGATAATATCAAGGGACAAAGGACTAGAAATATCACAAGTAGGAATGTTGAACTTGGATTGAGTCAAAGAAGCAAGTTGTTATTGCAAAGATGATACAATTTGGGACAAACTATTAATGATAGACTCAATAGAAGAAATTAGAGGAGAGGGAACACTATAAATGTTATGAAGATTTTTATTTGAAGTGAAAGTAATGGTGTAATAACCATGAAGTAGTTAAGGAGAATTAGATGAAGGAAGATTAAAATATGGAAAAAAAATACACTATTGTAATAAGACATAGATGAAGTCAATGACACACATGGAACCCTTGTAAGAAGTGATAGAATAATAGAATAAGGAAAGCTCATGTGTGTGGGATGGTAAAGTTGAATTTAAGTGGCAATGAGAGGTGAAGCATAAGTGGAAATGCAAGGAATAGAAGTAGAATAGGCAAGGAAGTTTCAACAATTGTAGGAGGAACATAACCCATCTCTTGAGCACATTTATTTATAGGTTTAACATTAGAATCGATAAGATAAAAATGATACACAATAGGTTAATACCTTTTTTATCACTTTGAATTAATTTATTTAAGCCTTCTATAGTGGAAAGAGTGTTAGGATTTTGATGTTCTTGAGCTAACCAATTTTTAAACTTTTCTAATCCACGAGCAAGATTTAATACATGAGAAGGAGGAACTCTTAATGCTTTATATTTGTCATGGGAAGAGTGAGATGAGTTATTCTTCATGATATGATTAATATCACAAGGAAAGATTTTGGTTTCATCAAGATTCCTAGGAAAGGAGGGCTCAGGTTCAAAAGAACCCATGTACCTACAACTTCTTCTAACTAGAATAATATAGGTTGGACTCAAAGTAATAAAGCCCATACACAAGGAAGGTATGAGAAATAAAATGCAATATGAAGGTATCTAAATGCAAAAATGTAACCAAACCAAGTTAGGTACAAAGTAGATTGAAATATAAAGGTGTGAAGGTTAGTGTATAAACAATATCTAACTATAAAATTAAGAAGCATGTGAAAGAAATATCACATAAAGAAGATCTAACTAGATGCATACAATATATCAAAGATGTAGACATAGAAGATGTAACTACCCAATAAAAAATTAGAAAGCATGAAAGTATCGGATTCACCAAAAATGTATAGGTGAAAATGGTAATCAATGGTAGATCACCACTTTCACACTATGCATATACAAAAGAGGAAAAGCATAACCAAAATCTAGACTCGTTTAGATGAAAACTAGATCAAGATTACACAAATATATGTAGGGGTGCCAATGCAAGATTTGTTCCTAAAAGGAAATGCAAATTGTAAGATCTCTTAGTTGCTTTCTCCATTTAATGTAAAGATATTTATGATATGAATTCAATGAAATTAGAATCAACACCTATATAATGATAAAAAACAACATATTTGATCTACTACATTGAAATAAGTGCTATGGAGAAGAGAGAAAGAACAAGAACTCACCTTGAGGGCTAGTAGAGGTTGCAAAATAACTCTATTAGATTGTATTAGAAACAAAGATTAGTTGAGACCTAGAACCCATAGGCTTGTAACTCCCAAGTGTAAAAATATCAAAATACTAGGAACATGTCACTTTTAGGTGACCTATACTATGTATGGGTCACTTTTGGGTGACCTAAACCTATCCTTACCAATTGTGATGTGGAGCCTAATCAGATTGGAAGTTAGTTTTATCCACTTTATTTGGCACAGTTTCCCCCTAGATTATTTCTATGTGGGTTTGGGGGTAGCACCGCCAAGAAAAGGTCAAGGGACAATGCCCCTTGCAAGTTCTTGGGGCAAAGCCCCAAGCGTGCTCCTTGTCATGATATAGGGTGCGGTCAAGGGGCAATGCCCTGCAGGGGTTTTGGGGGGGGCAATGCCCTTGAAAGCTCAACTAATTTTATTATTGTAAAAGGTGTTGGCTACTATTTTTCTATTAGATGACTTATTCTAGCCCTAATTTTGTAAGTGGATTAAAAAAACTTGTGCAACATTGCTTAGGGTTAGGGATTTCACAATGTATGATTTATTAACTTCTCATAATATTATTGAGCTATAAGGGATTGTAGATTGTAATCAAATTGTAATCACTTGATAATAAGAATATTAGACTCAATATTTGGTGGACGTAGCCCAGGGATTGGGTAAAGCACATTAAATCTTTGTGTCTTGTATTTTATTATGTGTCATTTATTATTTCTTGATTGGTTATATTTGCATGTAATTATTATTTGTGTCTCTCCAACCCTAACAATACTTGGTATGGTTTTCTTTTGGTTTACTTATACCTAAGAAGGGTAAAATAGAGGTCTCAAATCTATGACAAAAATATATTTATTGATTTTCTTTTTTGGATATGTAGCTTTATGAACCTACATCTGCATTCAAGAAATGACCTGGAAATTATTGAAAAAATAGGCTCATTCAATCAGCCCCATTTAAGAATTAATCTTGAAATGAATAAATTAAATCATGTAAAACAAGATAGATGTTAATATTCATCTTGCTTGTTGAACCGACATGGATGGTTTCAAATCCACTACCCACAAAGATGTCCACTTGCTTGCATGTATGTTGAAATGTGGAAGTAGAATATATAATGTCTTCAATTATGAAATAGATCAACTCTTTTCATGAATAGTGAATCATGGATGATGGATCAAAAAAAAAAAAGAACAAATGAATGATGTAGATCTCCTCCTTTGATGACCAACTCCCTTGCTTTCTATAGAGAAAGAAACTAGATAAATGGAAGGAAAGGCTTCAATTCTTGATGGATTGTAATGCTTGCTTTCTTGAATACAATGGATGCACAATGTATTGGTTTCTTGAGAGCTTGGAAATGATAGATCACAACTTACAAAGTTTAGATGTGAAAATGAAGGGAGAATGCTTCCTTTTATAGTAATTTTATGTTTGATTTTTTGGAACCCTACTCCACAAAGGTGGGAAGGGATAAAGAATTGATGCATTGGGCCTACAACCCCCAAAAGGGACTCTATAAAGTATAGGTCTCCCCTAGGAAACCTATTCTACGTGTGCACCATTTTCAAGGTAATGTTATAGGGAGAAATTAAGTCTAAAGGAGTTTAGGGAGATTCATAAATATACATGATAAAAATGATTAAAAAGGCATCAAAATCTTAAATTAACAAAGACAAGGCCTAGAATAAGAGTGTATTTCGTGCTTGTAGAGGAAATAAAGAATGATGCATGTGTTACAAGCTATAGTTTTTGTTGCACTAAAAGATTGACCTTTCAATGCTCGATACAAACACTAGACTGATAGAACACATGAGTAAAATAAGCCATGTCACAAATCCTAAAGTGGAATATTGGTAGTTAGTCCAAAAATCCCCCTCCCCCCACCCCCTCAACATTACCCAAGGAGATTCAAACCTATGATTAAGCTCTAATACCACTTGTTACAATCCCAGGTTTTGGGTGCACCAAAAGATTCACTTGTCAATGTCTAATGTAACCACTAGATTTATATAACAAAAGAGGCTCTTATGATATGCCATGAATCCAAAAAGGGAACATTGGTTATTAGTCCAACATCATAGAGATTACATCCTACCTTTATTTTTTACAAAAGTTGGATATGGAAATGTAAAGGAGGATGCATTAAATTTAAATCCTACCTTGAATTTTACAGCAATGAGAGGGGAATTAAATTAGGTAAATGGATAAATGAATCATAATTAGAGAAATCTTAGAGTTTTGAGCAAAATTAAAGGAAAATAAAGGATCTTGATTTAAATAATGTAAGCAATTAAATGCAATGCAAGATCACAATGATAAGGGACACACTAAGGAGGGCTGAAATAGTCTTAAAAAGGACACACAGTAAGTGCCTAATTTTTAAGATGATATAGTTTCATATTTGTGAAAAAAGGTATATGTAATGAAATATTTTTAACTTCAAACAATGAATGCGTATAGTAATATCAAATTGTTATCCATAATTCAAAAGCATCATTCAAGAGACACAAATGTTCATATTTCAGTTGAGAATAGATATAAACAATTTATCAGTTAATATGGATGTCCTCAAGAAGAAAGAAACATTAAAAAAAATTTAGCAATGGAGGAGATTGGAACAAAGTCTTTTGAATATGTGGAAAAAGAGAAGAATAAATAGCTATTGTAATCAAAATACATGTCTAGTTTATTTGGATGTCATGAATTAATCTTACAAAATGTACATCTTAAAATAAAGCACACAAACTGTAGATAACAATGACAAAGACCAAAGTTTCCAATCTTATGTATACAAATACTAGAGGTGTAGATATGTTTATGGATATGCCCTTGTAGAAAATATTGAACTTATAAGAATATGAATTGTAATATTAAAACTCAATGATGTCTAAAAACCCAACTTGTAGGCAATTTCATAACCATGTAATGATATATACACACATAGATTTCAAATCGCACATGACACATATATCTTATTTGTGTCAATATGAATCAAGATATCAAGAACATGGTTTATGGAGATTATAGAACCCCTTGAAAGATAATTTAAATTTATTAGATGCAATAAATAACTAAGTCATAGCATACTACATGGCACAATGTTTTTATTTTTTTATACAAAACCACAAAGCATCATGTATAGAGGCTACAACTAACTAACTAAAGGTACATAATATCAAAAGGGTAAACAATAGTCAAAGTGAAAATAATTAGAGAAAATCAAAGCATATACTCATTACCTAAGAAGTAAACCCTTGTGGGTTTATGTGGAGATTGCATAAGAGAAGCCATTATACAATATGGAACGTCATGGTAGACACCAAATTTACTTAAAGAAAAGACATGCTCCTTCATCTACAATGCATGGAGCTTCACAAGTGAAAAATAGAGAAAGTGTACAAAGAATTTCAATAATTTTGAGGAAGGAAGATAATTTCCTGATAAACAATTGTAACCTATTTAGAAGAATCCTCATAAAAAATTGCACGTTCCCCACAAAAGACTTCAAATTTATTTTTTGTAAAACCCTAGTTCACATTGGTCGCTAAAGGATTCCAGAATGAAGATGCAAAATGAGGAAATTTTAAGGGTTTGATATCCTAAAAGGGATGTTTATGTTTTGAAAGACATTTTTTTCTTTAATATTTTGTTAAGTGTTGCAACTTAAATAAACCACAAGGACATGTGCTTGACTTTTTTTATCCTTAGGGAAGTGCACATATCGAATTCATTTTTATGTTAATAGTTATCAACTGCACTACTTGATAGTTACTAAAATAAAAGAAATTTGAATTGTTTTATGTTTTCTTTGCACACATTTAGAATTGTAATTTGACAACTATTTTATGGTATTGCTATAAATTATTTAAAATTTTTATAAAAGCAAAGATTATGTAGGACCACATGTGCTTTCATGAATCATAGGGGTTTTTATGCTTGCACCTAGTGGGGTGTTTTTGACTTAATTTAAAGCATTTTGGAAATACACACTTCAATGAATAAGTCAAGGAGGAGCTTCAAAGAGTCTAGACATATTTGGAGAGAATATAAAGGTTGTTTGAGTGGATTTAAGGAGAGTTATTGTAGATGTGAAGATTCATTATGTTGCAATAAGTCATTTTTTTTAAATTTTTCACCCTTGTAGATCCTTTTCAGAGAAAATCTAGTTGCTATATTTTGTGAGTTTTTGAAACATTGAACTTAAGAAGTTAGCAGTTCCTATTTTTTTGTAACTAATTGGAGAGTTGGATAAATACACTCATTGTACTAATTTTTTAGTTAGTTTTGATTTACACAAATCCTTGAGATTTTTGTGTATATTTTTGTAGCTCTTTGAGGAATGTATGGTAATTTCACGTTTCGAGCTTAATAAAGAAAATATTTTGGATCTATTTTATATTTGTTTATTGTATACAAGATAGTGATTAATGCATGTTTCTATGATTTTACATTTGAATCATTATATTTATGCCTCATTTTAGTACTTATGAACATATAGTGCATGTTTTATATAGTTCGTGAGTTGTCTTATGTGCTTATAATTGTTAGTTTTGAAGTCTTACTTTTAACTTCGAGTGAGTTGGACCTTCTTATGAAACACTAATATATTAGGCATTTTATGTTAAAGTTGTTTCCTACAACAATTTGTCTTGAGTTTCACTATGTTTTTCATACAATACTATAAACCTTATATAGTTGGGTGCACCACCTTTTTACTTTTAGCTCATTTATTTCCATCTTACCATTTCTTATCTATTTTCTATACAAGATTAGTTTTAGTAAGTCCTTTTAGGTGAAGTAATGTTGAAAACATATTGATACAAGTATGAAAATGTGTTTCAATCATTGTTTTGTCACTGATGTCAAACCTGCTAGTTGTTGGTAACACAATTGTTTAACTAGTTTGAGTACTATCATATGTTGATTGATAAGGAGGTTTTGATCAAATGAGGTAACAATAGCACCTAGAGAAAGGTTTGAGTTATGGTATGAAAATGGAGTACAAAGATTAGTTAAGACAATGATGTTATAGTGCATTGATTATCTAATTAAGGTTACAAAGGATAGATATACTGATTAAGTTTAGAAGAACAAGTAAAATGAATTAAATCTGCTAAGCTTAACAATCTACATAGTAGGTGTCGAGCAATGTTAGTGCAAGCCAACCAAAAAATTAGTTAGAGCCAAGCAAAGTCAAATTTTAGTGTATGACAAGTGATATAGTGTAAGCCGAGTAAAGTTTAGTTGATGTCAAGCACTAGTAAACTTTAGTTCTTGCTGAGTGATTTGATAGTGGATGCCGAACAACACAATATGTGTCGAGCATCAGAAGCAAGTTAATGTCAAGTGATAGCATTATGAAAAAGATCATAAATTTAATGAATTTGAGCTGACAAGTTTGGTTTCTTAGATTGTGTGAACTGTGTGGAAGATAAGCTTGATGAGCTGGTGGCATAGAACTCAAGATGAACCATTTTGTGGCAAATTAAAAGAGGATTGAAGGAGAAGTTTCTAGAAGGGAATAAAATGAAAAGATGGTAGATTCATTGAATCCTACCTAATCCTACCTAACCCTAGAATGGATGATAGAGGTTGAATGAAAAAAGATCTTAACTTTCTATTTATAGAGATGGCTGGTTAGAAGCAAAGGTTTTCATGTGCGAGAACCTTAGGAAGACAAGAAGTCTAAGGTATTGTTTCATTTAGTGACCAAAGAGAAGAGTCTACTATTGGCAAGTTTTGGTTAATAGTTTGTCCTTCTATTAGACTTTATAACCTGACTCTTTGATTCCCAATGTTTTGGAGAGATAAAATGATGTTTACCAACAAATGGATCAATGTATGTATTCTATAACTGCCCTTTGAATTACTAGGTACAACTCCCTATGATTTGCAATGATATGCAATGAATATATTTTTATGAGATCAAAAGTTTTGACATTATAAGCTCTCAACCTAAGAGCAGTAAAGGATAACTAAATTGTTTGTAGGCACGAACAGTTCAAGCAAGATGAATTTGAATAACCTATCGCACTCAATAGAATAACTGTAGTAGATTATCTTGATATTTCTAACCATTATTTCTATTTTATATGCAGATTAACCATCTAAATGCAAAAGAGGAATGAAGGAGGTATGCACATGAGGCAAATGGAATTGCTTTCACTATCAACCTTGAATGAAATGGAATCCAAACAATAACTTCTAGATTCATTCACATTTTTCTTTCACTTCCCAATGAGACTATATAACATGTTATGAAACTAACAATAGAGGAAACAAAACCATATATGAAGAAAGTAAATGTAATCACCTTCACTATAATTACCAAAATGAAATGGAATCCATATGATTATATCACAGAATCACATATGATTATATTTCAACTCTTAATGCAAAACTAATCTATCCATGAGCCACAAAATATGATAAGTAAATAGGGTAAATAGAATTACAGACCAATTTACCATCAAGTTTTTCGACCTTTGTATTATCAAATAAGATTACATTTATAGTTTGTTGTTATCCTTCAATTTAGCAAAGCAACAGTCACAAAATAGAAAAGAAAATATGAAAAATACATGGAAAATATCTAATCTTCGACATGGTATATACGTATGACATCATTTCTAGTGATGTCTTAATCCCATGACACCTCTAAGAACACCTAGAAACTATTCATCTTTGTGTGGCTTCAGAAAACCCTATTAAACTCGTAGTTTCCTTCATATTCTGCTATTGGCGCCAAATCCATATGTTCTGTATCTCAACGGTCATGATGATTTTGAATTTTGGCCATTGATCTTAAACAGACGATCATGATTAAAACATAACAATTTCCCTTTATGACTTTCTCCATGGTTTCACCTAGGTACACATCTCAAATCATCATTATGTCACAATAATTAATATTTAGGCAACTTTCCATAGTGACATAATGATGAGTGTTGATTTCTTTTTGATATAACCATGATGATAAAATATCTTAACCCTTTTACTTTGTGATGTGGGTCCACTTTTCAGCTATGCATGTCATGGTAGACATGTGGCATGATTTCATTACTCAAAGAATTTGACATTGACCTTGTTTGCTTTGTGGCACTTTGTGACTAGGTTTTGGCTGTGTTTCGTGGAATATGATGGGCCCAACAGGACATGTGTTGGTTTGTCTTTATGTCGCCAGGATTAACAATCAATCAACTTTTGAAAGTGATATAATGACAATCATGGATCTTCTTTTGATCTAACGGTTATAATTTAAAAATCTTAACTCACTAGTTTTCATTTGTAGTGTGCATCCATCTATTCCACATGTCACATCATTGTTATGTCACTTTGAATAATGATCAAGAAATTTTTTATCGTGACATAACGATGATCATGGATCTTTGTGAGATCTGATAGCTAAGGAGATGTGTTGTTGAGTACTTATAATTTCATATTATAATATCATTTGTTGATCTAATCTTCATATGATGATTCAAATTTAATTCATGGGCCATTTGACTTGTCAACTTAGCTATGTAAGCATGCAGATTAAATATAAGTCATCGATTGGATTGTAATAAGAGTCATACCACCTTTGACTTGGTTCTTTCACCATTTCTAATAATTTATTTGCTTCTCTTTCATTTGAATTCAACTGATTCTTCTTGTAGCTCATTCTCACTATCTGCATATTGTCTTTAACTTTGGTTCTCATATTTTTTGTTGCCATTTGTTCTTAATATGCCAGTGATCTTCTTCTTGGATGCATCCTATCTTCACCACTAACACTTGATCAAAGCATTAGGGTTTCAAAACAAATTTCTTCTCATTTGGGAAATGCATAACAAACCCACCAAAACCTAATCACCTAGCCATTGGACTAGTGCATTGCTCATATGATTTTTGGCATCAGGTTAGCTCAAAGGAATGATGAGAAGAAAAGCCATACTATGGGCAATCTAGACTCAAAGTCAAGCCATTGACATTTGACTTGACTCAAAACTCTAAAGCAAAAAGATATGAACTAAAACTTGGGCAACAATTGGCTCTGTTTGGGGATTCAAGCATGATAATTCTTGAAAGAACTCTAGCAATCTCTGGTTTTGCACAAAAGGTGAAAACTTGGAAACAAAAAGAATAGAATAAACTAGAAAAACAACTACAAAATACCTGGAAAAGCAAGCAACTAAGCTAAAGAAAACTGCATGAAAGGAAAACCTACCTATCTAACTACTATGCAGGGGTTACCTACTTTCAATTTTGCATTTGATACAACTTCAAATCCTACCCATCATAAGAACTTGGAAAGGTTTCTCTAGTGAGATATGCCAATTTCAAATAATTATTCTGATTCACTTGTATGATCTAAAAAGGCCCTTTCCACAAAGATTGAAACTTAGAATGCATATCTCTTGGCTCATGTCTCTTATCCCATAGCAATACCAAATCTCCTTCCATGAATTTTCTAGGTCTTGCTCTTCTATCAAACAACTTCTTTACCCTTCCTTGATGTTTAGTGATTTTATCAACCAGCTCTTCCCTTTCTTCTTGCAGTTTGGTAAAATACAAGATCATATTCTCTATTCCATCTTTGAAAACAACCTCTTCAATCATGGTCTTTAATTTACAAGCAACAAGCTCTAAAGGCAATGGAAAATTAGCTTCCACTCTATAGACTAATTCAAAAGGTGAGATACCTATAGCTCTTTTAGGTGTGGTTATGTCAGCTCATAAAGCATCATGGATCTTCTTATGCCAACTTTTCTGATTATCTGACACCAATTTCTTCAAAATATTAATCAGGTTCTTATTACTAGACTCAACCTATCCATTTCCTTGAGGAAAATAGTTAGAGGAATGCCCAACTTGAATATCGTTATCATAGAAAAATTCAATAATCTCTAAAGAAGAAAAATAATATTCATTATCTATTATCAACTTCACAAGAACTCCAAAACTGATCAATATATGCTCTTTAAGAAATTTGCATACTACTTTTGATGAAGTCTTCTTCATTGGCTTTTCTTCAACCCATTTACTAAAATAGTCTATGGTAGTCAATATGTAAGAGTGTACTAGAAGGAGGATTAATGAGGCCTATAAAATCTAAACCCTATTGGTGAAAAGGAGCTTCAATTATCACTAGCCTAAGAGGTATGGTAGCAAGCTAAGGTTTTCCAATAAACATCTTACATTTCTCACAATTATCCATCCACTTATATGCATCTTTGAACATGTTAGGCCAATAATAGCATTGCCTTGAAATTTTAAATGTATTCACAGTAGAAAAAAAGTGTCCTTCACATGCTTCATTATCAAAAGATTTCAACAATTTTACCTATTGATCTTTATCCACACATCTCAAAAATGTTCGATCAATTGGTCTCTTATATAACACCATATGTTAGAATATAAGCAATGTTTGAGAACCAAGGATCTTGAAGAATTACCATAAGAACTTTTGGAGTATCTTCTTCTTTCAATTATTGATCTTCTGCTAAGTCTTTACAAATTGAATTACCTCTTACAAGTTTGGTTGGCATAATTTCTATATCATATTCTTGGAATTTTTCTATCCACACTCCTCTATTATTACAACCAACCTCTTGTTGTGTTAGAATACTTTTTATTGCAAGATTTGGCACATATATCACTAAATGAGAATGTAGCACATAAAACCTAACAATTTTAAGGGCTCTCACCACTACATATGTATGTTTTCCATCTATGAGTATCTTAGCCATTGATTCTTCAATGGTATACTCATGAAAGAAATTAGAGCTTGTATTCTCTCTTTATTTTCTTGCATCAATATAGATGACATAGTATGTTCCAAGGCATAACAGTAAATGATGAATTCTTTAGTGTAGTCAAGCTGGACAACTAGCATAGGGGCTTTAGCAATGGCACCCTTGATATCTTCAAAAGCTTTTTCCCAACATCACTCGCATTAAAAGTTTTATTGTCTTTCATCAAATCAATTATACATTTAACTATTTTAGAGAAGTCAAGAATAAATCTCCTTAAGAAATTTACCTAGCCAAAGAAGGAATTCAATCCAGTTTTACTAAATGGTAGACTTAATTGTTGAATAGCCTTAACTCTATTTGACTCAATCTTCACTCCTTCTTGGGATACAATATGACCAAGTAGCTTGCCTTTTGTTATACAAAATACTAACTTCTTTGCATCTAGTGAGACACCATGATCTTTACATCTTTGCAACACCTTTTTCTAAATCTCTAATATGATCTTTTTTCTTCTTGGAAAAGACTGTTAAATCATCAAGGTATATGATAATAATTCTATCTTTCAAATATTCAAAGGCCAAATTCATGCCACACTGAAAGGTTCCACCTACATTAATTAGGCCAAAAGGCATTCTATTATTGTTAGTGTAAATTACTATTATTTATGCTTTTCTTAAGTTTACTTAGTTAAATGCATTATTTATTAGTTTGTTATCTAGGAGTAAGTGTACTCTTATGTGTTGATTTGTTGACAACATAGGAGTTTGCACCTACCTTATCATACTTATCCTCTCGTCTACATGAAGGATAATCCACTCTTCATGGACGTATGCTTAGTTGTCATGCTTATCTCCTAGCTCTTTCTAGCTCATTCTAGAAGCATCCTAGAGGCCTTTATAAATAGGCTCTCTTAGTGTATTTTTGTATAGCAATTTCATTTTTCATTGTTAGAATATATTTTCACTCACACTGTTGAGATTCTCCAAGCTCCACCTTTCCTTCTTTGGTTTCTCTTCAGTAGGTTATTTGGATGCAAGTGGTCTTGGCAATCTATGAAGTTGGTTTTCACAACTTCTACATGTTATCAGAGTGTCTGTATTGTTTCCTGAGTTGAATATTTTTGAAGCCACGATTCAGAGACACAAACCCTAGCTTGTTTGAGATTTTTATCTTCAATCAAGAGGAAGTGTATTTTTTTGGGGCACTTTGGGCTAAAAAGGATCCTACCATTGCACTCAAAAGGCCTAGTACAGTCAAAATTCATATAAAAATTTTGAATTTTGGCCACTGTAGCTTTAGGCAAAAAAAATTGGCCTACCAGAGGACCGTATGGACAAATTTTCAAAAAAAAATTTTAAAATGATCACAATGGTTGCTTTGCCCGACAATCACCCACCTGACACCCCACAACTACCAAAGCACAACCCAAACCCAACCTACGTTCAGTTAGTACCGGCCATGCAGCTGTAGTGCAGCCTGCTCCCAGCCACCACTAGTAGGCCACCCTCCAGCCACCACTGCCTAGCCAAGCCACTGCCTCTATAGTGGAGCTCAAGCCACCTACCACCTCTATTAGTGGTGCTCCTACCAATCCCCACTAACATAGGTTTTCAGTGCTGATGTCACCTTTGCAACAAGTGACATCACTTTTTTAGCCCCATGATGTCATTTTTTCAGTCGCCTACATCATCATTCCAAACAAAAAAATTGACCATGCTAACATCATTTTCAAGAAAGATGATATCATATTCTAGTCACTGACATCAACATTCTGCCAGCCAGATTTTTTGAGGTCATAGATTGTTGACGTCAATTTTTTTCAGTGACTGTAATTTTCCAGTGAGTTTTTTTTTGGAGTAGCAGTTTTTTTTGGCCATAACTTGAGCATGCAGAGGTCTTTTTTCGATCTAAAAGAAGCACTAGAAAGATGGTTTCAAGACAAAGATAATGATGGTGGTTTTATTTCATTCTAAGTCTATTTAAGGTTTCATTTTTGGCATTGAACTAGAGACTTCAATTTCCTCCCTCTCTGCATCTGAAATCCAAGTTCTTTTCTCAGTTTTTGTATTTTCTATACTTGTTTCTTTGGCATTTGAGGGATATCTTTATACATTGTGGGGAGGAGCATTTTTTTTTTGTAATTTGCTTCAAAATAGACCCTTCTGCTTTTTTCTTCTTCTCTCAATGTCGGATCCTTCTATGACCCAACTAATGTCGCACAACTATCACACCTAGAAAGCACAAATGACTAGGCTTCTTATGTCATGAGGCTTATGCTCATGTCTAGATGAGAACCAACCTAATCCTACAACATCATTTTGAGGCTCTTTAGAATGGAAACAAAATGGATGAAGCCATGGGATTGATTGCACTAAGCATCTCAGATAGTCTCATGTTTCACTTAGATGGTTTGACCAGTCCTCAGGCTATTTGGACCAAGTTTCACAAGTTGTTTGGCATAGTGAATGATTCTAGGCACTACAACTTGATGTAGAGTTGACTTCTTTGACACCTATCAGCTTCCATGCCATTAAAGACTTCTTGATAGAGTTTAAATCTCTGTGTACAGTTTTGTAGGGATGTGGAAAAAAAAAAATAGATGATGAGTGTATTTCTTTGATACTCTCAAAGTTGTGAGGATAGTATTAGATCTTTTCTTCTACTTTCTACTCCACTATGGATGCCTTGGGTAAGAAACATCAAATGCCTTCTTTTGAGACATTTTGTAATCGATTGACATGGGAACAGACAAAGATCCAATAGGTGGATGCCTCTAGTTCTTCTAGCCAAGCATTGGTTGCTCAATCTTCTAAGGGGAAATCAAAAAAGAAAGCCAAATTGAAGAAAGATACACTGAATACTAATTCTAAACGTCTAGCTAACCCTCCTAAGGGTAAATATTATTTGAAGTCTACTAAGTCTACCTCTAAGACCAAGAAGAAATCAAGTGATACCTACAATTATTGTGGCAAGAATGGACATCTCATTTCTAGGTGTTGGAAGCATTTGGAGGCTTTAGAGGAAGCCATGCAGGAGCATCACATTTTAGCTCCTAAGTTAGCATCCCCCTTGTAGGGAAAGGTCGCTATCACTACTCAAGCTATGGCTTCTAGGCCTACCTAGATTCTTAATTTTGGCACCTCTCACCATATGAAAAACACTCTGAAGTTGGTCACCTCACTTGCTCCTTGTGCTACCTCACTGATTACTGTTGGGAACTCATCACATCTTTTTTTTATGGGTTCTAGTTTTGTTGCACTAGTCAGGGGTTCTCTTAAGGATGTTCTTTTTATCCTTGACATTTTGATAGACCTATTGTCTATTTATCAAAATTTCCACTCTGGCTCTAGTAAGATAGTTGAGTTCTCACCACATGATGTGGTTATTCATGACTTACATGATTTTGAGATGATTATGGCTACTAGGAGTGTTGACTCTACATCTCATCTTTATAGATTTGATGGATTTGAGTCTTCTAATGACACAAGTTCATGTCTTGTTGCACATGTAGATTCAATAAGTAGACTTTGGCATGAGTGTTTTGGCCATGACAATTATAGATATCTTCAACAAATGAGTACATAGGCACTTGTTCTTGGGCTTCCCTAGATTTCTTGTATAGATGGTGTTTGTCAGCGTTGTGCACTTGACAAGCAACATAAGGATTCTTTTCCACATAGACAAGCCACTCACGCTTTGGTGATTCATAGTGACCTCATGTCATTCCCCACTCCTTTTTCCAATGCTAGATATGTGCTTATTTTCATTGATGACTTCTCTAGATGCACATGGGTGTACTTTTTGAAGTATAAGTCTGATGTCTTTGATTCATTTTGAGTCTTCAAGACATTTGTAGAGAAGCAATCTAGTCTTTCTATTCGGTGGATACAAACAAATAATGGGGCGGAGTACATGAACCAAGATTTTAGGGATTTTCACTCTAAACATGGTCTTCAACATCAGTTTTCAGTGCCCTACACCCCTCAACAGAATGGTGTGGTAGAGAGAAAGAATAGAACACTTTGGCAGATGGCTAATTGTATGATTCATTCTAGGTCCATGGATTCATGTTTTTGGGAAAAGGTACTCAATTGTGCCAACTATATTTAGAATTGGATGCCTCACAAGGTAGTTCAAAATATGACTTTTGAGGAGGCTCAGTCTCATGTCAATCTTGATGTATCTTCATTATGAGTTTTTGGTAGTGTAGCATGGGCATTTGTACTTGATGCTAAGAGGAAAGCAATGGAGTGGAAGAGTCAACCCCTCATTTTTGTTGGCTACTAAAAGGATGTTAAGGCTTACAGGTTGTTTGATCTTGATTCCAGAGAGGTCCTATTTCAATGGGATGTCCAGTTTGATGAGAGCCTTCCTGCAGTCCCTACCTTACCTCCAGCACCTACTTCACTTACCACTACTACCTCATCTTTTCCAATCTTTTTTCTAGATGATGAGGATGATGATCTTGATGATCCCCATTTACCTCTACTGCAAGATCCTCCGCAAATTCCTAAATGGGCTTGGGTTATAGTTGAGGCTGTAGGATCTCTAGTTGGTGACCCTTCCACTTCCCATCATACTCATTCTCATACTACGAGTTCTAGTCTCCTCAGTCATGCTATTTGTGATGATCTTTAGACATTTATAGCAGCAATAGGACATCTAGAGTGGGACTGTGCCATGGAGGAGGAATATTCTTCTTTGATGAAGAATCATACTTGGGATCTTTGTCCTCTTCCTAAGGGAAGAAAGCTAGTGTGATGCAAATGGATATATTGTACTAAGTTTGATACCAATGGTTCAATTGATAAACATAAGGCTCATCTTATTGCAAAGGGTTTTTCGCAAGTTGAGGGTATTGACTACACTGAGACATTTTCCCCTATCACCAAGATGAATTCTATTCGCCTTGTCTTATCCCTCACAACTTCAAAGGGATGGCCCATTTTTTAGATGGATGTGAATAGTGCCTTCTCGCATGGTGATCTCAATAAGGAAATTTACATGGAGCAGCCTCTAGGATTTGTCTAGGATTCCTCCTTGGTTTTTAGACTTCGACACTCATTCTATGGTCTCAAATAGGCCCCTCAGGCTTGGTATGAGAAGATGGACTCCTTTATGCTTTCTAGAGTCTTCACTCGCTACCATTCTGATCCTATAATGTACATTCATCATCTTGGAGCATAAATTTTGATTCTTGTCCTATTTTTTTGATGATCCTATTCTCATGGGTAGCTCATCCTCTATGCTTTAGGATGTTAAGCGTGCATTGATGGACCAGTTTGAGATGATTGATCTTGGCCTGCCACCCTATTTTCTTGGTCTTTAGATTGTTCAGTCCTCTACTGGGATTTTTGTTTATCAACAGAAGTATGCTCTTGACATGCTTCAATGTTTTAACATGCTTGATTGCAAGCTGGCTCCAACACCTTTTTCGATTGAGTGTCACCTTGTCTACCTGCTACTCTTCATTGTCAATGGATCCCACTTTGTACCAGCAGGTGATTGGCAGCTTGTTGTACCAGATGCACACTCATCCTGATCTCTCCTTTACAGTTGGCCTTGTCTCTCAGTTTTCTCAGGAGCCTCATGAGATTCATTAGCAAGCAACCAAACACATTTTGAGATACATTCAAGGCACACTTATGTATGGAATTCATTACACATCAGGGAATCCTCACATTATTGGCCACACTAACTCAGATTGGGCTGGTGATGTTGTAGATCAGAAGTCTACTTCTGGCTTTTTTTTTGTCTTGTCTCTAGTCCTATCACATGGTCATGCAAGAAGCAGCATGCTCACACACTTTCATCTATAGAGGTTGAGTACAGGGCAGTAGTGCTTGCTAGTTAGGAGATCTTATGGTTTCCACAGTTGATGTCTAAGTTTGGTTTTCCTCTTGATCATCCCACTAATTTGTGGTGCGATAATAAGAGTGTTATTCATATTTCTCGCAACCTAGTGGAGCATCAGTGCACCAAACATATTGAGTTGCATGTGCACTTCATCTGTTAGTTGATCTAGGATGGTGTTATCTCTTTGGATTACATTCCCACTGACACACAAGTTGTTGACATCTTCACCAAACCTTTTGCATCACTGCACTATCTCCAGTTGTGATCTATGCTTGGGGTTACATAAGTTGTCCTTGGGAGGTCTTGTTGAGGCCTTCCTTCCTTCCTCCATGTTTTTTTTTCATGTTTATACTTACCTCTTTTTGGGGGAGGGTTTTGCCCATGAGGTTTTCCCTCTTTCCCCATTTTCAAAGGTTGCATTTCTTTGCATTTGTACATGGGTACCTAACATGGCCTAGTTGTCGAGACCCATTATGCATTTTCATCATAGCTTTTGTGAGCTTAAGTGCATACCCCTAAGTTGTAATTAGGAGGGGGGGGGGGGGGGGGGGGGTGTTAGTGTAAACTATTATTATTTACACTTTACTTAGGCTTACTTAGTTAAAATGCATTATTTATTAGTTTATTATCTAGGAGTAAGCATACTCTTAGGTGTTGATTTGTTGACAACACAAGAGTTTGCACCTACCTTTTCATACTCATCCTCTTGTCTACATGGAGGATAAGTCACTTTTTTTAGGCGTATGCTTAGTTGTCATGCTTATCTCCTAGCTCTTTCTAGCTCATTCTAGAAGCATCGTAGAGGCCTTTATAAAGAAGCTCTCTTGGTGTATTTTTGTACAACAATTTCATTTTTCATTATTGGAACATATTTTCTCTCACATTGTTGAGATTCTCCAAGCTCTACCTTTACTTATTTGCTTTCTCTTCAGTAGATTATTTGCATATAGGTGGTCTTGGAGATCTATGAAGTTGGTTTTCACAACTTCTACAATTATAGGCAAAAGTACCCCATGGTGTGGTAAATATAGTTTTGAACTAATCTGCTTCATTTACTTGAATTTGATTATATCCTAAAAATCCATCTAACATGGACATCATTTTTTTAATCTTGCAATAGTTTGTAAAAGATGATCCATATTAGGGAGAGAAAAAAAATCTTTGAGTGAGGCTTGATTTAGATATATGAAATTTGCACAAATCCTTATCTCTCCATTCTTCTTCCTCACTAGCAGAATATTAGCAACCCAAGTAGAATGATGAATAGGATATATAATCCTAGCCTACAACATTTTGTCAATCTCCTTGAAGATTGCTCCTTCAACTATAGGGTTATAATTTCTTTGTTTTTACCTAAATGGTGTTGCTTCTAGTTTAAGAGGGGTTTCATATTTGAACTTTCCACCCATGAAATTATTTAGGTCTTCATAACTCCAAGAAAATACATCTTGAAATTCAATAAGAATTTCCTGATCTTTACCCTCTCCTCTAGTGTGCAACACTTTCCTATGTTTATCATCTTTGGGCTGACTTTTGTCCATATATTAATTCCATCATATTCACTACACATTTTTCCTTTCTTATCTCTTTCTTTCTTTATGTATGCATTTTGCCTATCAAAAAAAAAATTAAAGAGATTAGATGGGGTGGAATCTTATTACCTTCCAACTGAATCATCTCAGGCTCTAATTTCTTTTTATCACCTATCACCGAATTATCACAATTTACATTACTACTTCCTTCAAAATACAATCATTCAAAAGGATCTTCCCCTTTAATGAATTTTATTATGTGTTTATCATCTTCAAACACCTTCCATGAATTTTCATTATCAGGGACATTGGGCCTGAATATAACTTCTACTTTATAAACTTGATCTTTGAAATCAGGGTGTAGTAGGAGCAAAGATGTAGAGACTGCCAAAGAATCAGCTCTTGAATTGAATTCCCTTGGTACTAATATAATTGAGAAAGAATTCAAACTTTCAATTTCATCCCATGCCCTATTATGATAGCTTCTCGATCTTGATTTCTTTACTGCATATTAATTTTTGACTTGTCTGACCACCAACTCTACATCTTCTTGAGCTTTAAGTACCTTGACTCCCTTTTGCTTTGTTGTCATTATTCCAAGGAGAAGAGCTTCATATTCCATAGTATTGTTAGTATTTTTGAAATCCAACTTATAAGCTAAGCAAGCCATTTCCCCACTAGGTGATGTCAACACTACCCCTACACCTGAACCAGCATTAGCATTATTAGAAATAGAGAATACTGAGGGGGGGGGGGTGGGTGGTGAATCAATATTCTACAAAATTTTGTTGCCAATTGGATATTATTTATTGATTTGAACCATGCATAAGAAAGTAAACAAGTAATGTTGAATAGTAAAAGTAACCATGCATAAAGAGAACTCATAATACCATATTTTGTTAACTAGGGAAACCTTGGCCAAGGGAAAACCCCAGTGGGAATGATGCCCACAAACATATATTGATATATATGTTCCTTGTTAGAGGATGGATCCTATTAGAAGTCTATAAACTCATTTAGTACATATGAGTCCCTATTCGGAGACTTTGAATCCTTATAAGGAGACTCAAACCCTATTAGGAGTTGTGGTACAATATGTGCAAGAAGAGCTCACTACCCAAACATGCAATTTTAATTACAAGGAGAACTTGCTGCCCAAACAAGTAATTAAAGTTCCCTGAATATAGAATATGGATGTTGTACCTTATTTTAGCTTATCTCTGACCTCAGCTCAATCTTGGATCACAAAATTAGGTTAGCAAAAATTTGCTTCTGCATATGATACAAAACTTCACATTCACAACTTTCACATATCATTTCCAATAATCTTGCAAGATGTCTTTGCATATAAATATCATGCCTTTTCACAAATTGATGCAAGGTCTTCTAGGACCAAAATAAACTCTCCCAATTTGGAGTAAACATCTAGGATGTTGTCCCTAATTGGTCAAGTAATTATTTTGTAAACAAAATAATTCCTTTACCTTCCATTCTGATGTTCTGCATATTTTAAAATATCTCTTTTCCATACTGTACGTATTGATGTCCAAGGTTATGCACATCATCATCAACATGTATACTATTCTCATATATCTTCTTTCTCAAGAATAACTTCGTATAAATGAGTTGCATATAAAATAATACACTTTTGTAAACCATTTCCATACTTAAACATTTTTCTGAGTACCAAGAAGCTAAGTATCTTTTTTTTTGAGTACCAAGAAGCTAATTATCTTTATTTATGAGGTTTACTATAAGCAGTTACATCACGTGTTGCCATTAATGACAAAATTTACGTATCTACATATAGCCAATTTTCAACAACCACAACTGCCATCAAATTCTGAAGTCCACAATTGATCACCATTGGTTTTGTTTCTTCTGAAATATCAGGGGTGTCAGAGAACAACATATAATTACGAAATTGCATTTCATGATACAAGATTTCAGACCTAGGATCATCTGATTTTAGGACAGTGAATTTTGCCTTTTCTTCTGGTTCTAGCTTCACCTTTTATCTCCAACTTGGATAGTGGCACAAGACTAGTCTAGTTTTATCTCTCCCCCCATGTCTTTGTAGAAAATTCTACTTAGGAACATACCATATCTTGTAGGGATGTTTACCACTAGAATAGTGAGTTTTAGCCTTTTGGAAGGATAGGCAACAAGGACAACTTGAGCATCTTTTATCTATCCAAACAAGGGTACTTGTTTTGCATCCATTGAATAACATCTACCAAATGTTTTAGTCAATAAAAGGCCTAAAGCTTTTGCTACAAAGGCAGGCATTACATTATCAGAGGCTCCTAAATCTATGATGTAGTTACTCAATCTATTTCCATTGATAAACAAGGAAATGTACAAGGGATCTAGTTTTTCATTTGGGTATGTGGCTAATACAAGAGGTTCTTCTTCTTTAAACAACTTGGGGAGTGCAAAATCTTCATTAGTAAGAGAAGTTCCACTAGTGCTAGCTTTACTGTAATGATCAACATTAGCATTAATATTAACATGACCCACATCCTTATTATTAGAATGCTCAACTAATCTTTGCAATTGATCAGGATTAGACTTCAAGTACTTCAATGGAGATATCTAGATTCTTACCTCTTCATAGTATTATATGATGTCAAAGGAATTAGCTGACTTACCTTTGTGTTCCTTTTGTGTAGTTAAAGTTACTATGCCACTATCTTTATCAGCTTTGTTTGATGGTCCGTTATTTTGGATAGGAACTAGATTGTTGGTTTGGTTTCTATTCTTTTGACCTCTAGTCATTTCTATTAACTAAGGTCCTTCTATAGTTGTAAAACAATCACCTCCTTCTAGATATGATTCATACTCTAAGAAATAATTTTTAGAGTTGCCACAAGGAGCATGATCATCCTCACTTTCAAGATATTCAATTGTTTATTCTTTGTTATCCACCATCTACTTATATCTGATCATATCAGCACAAGTATCTCCATCATGATTTGTCCTTAGATGAAAAACACACATATTTTATCTTTTGGGGGCACCTTCAATTTCTAATCTTTTTTGAATAGGTGGTATTTGCAACGCTTTACCTCCATTTGGGTTTCTATAACCTTCTTGATGAGGTTGATGAAAATAATGAGCAGGCCTATTGATTTTTTTTTACAATGAAATGAGCTCATTAGACAATTTTTGAAGCATGGCTTCTATATTGTTTGAAGTACTAGCTATATTACTCATGGTTCTAGATTGGAATTATCTCTTCCACTTACCCAAAGCTATATATCATCCTCCATCTCCATAGCTAGTGTCTAGGAAGCTTGCAAGTTTGCTAAATTTACTCTTCTAATTTGATATACCAAATCAGGAGGCATAGAGATAGTGTAGAAAGTCTTCTTATTATCATTTGTAGGTGCACTTGCAACATGTATTATTTTGATAAGTTTATTGAATCTTGCATTAAAATCTCTCATGGAAACTAATGGTTCTTTCTTTATCTATGCCAATTGCAACAATAATACTTGTGCATCTTTTGTATATTTATAATGTTCTTCAAACCTTTGTTTCATAGTATCTCGATATGTGATGCATCTTGTAGGTAAGTCTTGAAACCAACCAATAGCATTGTCTACAAGTGTATCTACAAATATTTTGATAGCCACATCCTCGTGTTGAGGATTTACTACACCACAAACCTTATGGAAAGAACTTAAATGTTGTTATGCATTAGTGGTACCATCACCACTAAATTTTGGAAAGTACTTCCTTGATGCTCTTGGAAAATCATTATTAGTTGCAAGGGCAAGAGGACTAATTGCATTTCCCCATGGTTGTGCCATAATTTCTAGTATAAGATTTTGGTTTATTTCGAAAGTAATAAAAAGTGGAAGTGTTGCACCAATCAACAACAAAGCATCAAAAGTAGTAGGAATGGAATTCCTTAGGAGGGGAAGAAGATTGACTTCTTTATGTTCTATTACAAGGAACAATTATAGACAATTGAGTATCTTGGAGTTGTTTAGTAATAGATTCCCTTGCATGTGTTCTTCCTCTTTTGCAAAGATCTTCTAGGATAGGAAAGTTGGCCTTCTTGAGCTCTTCATATATTGGGTCAATCTTTCCTCTTTCTTTAGAACTCTTGGTATATTTGGGATCCAAGATATATCAAATAAAATAGTGTTTTGAATTTACCTTACCAGCCTTCAACTTTGAATTTGCTTCATAAAATTGGTATCAAGTTCTTATGGAAAACACCTCACTACCACAAGTCTTTTCTTGCAACTCAAATATATAGAATTAGATTGCAAATTAATATGAAGGAAAATTCTTCAGAGATTTCATTTGAGTTTTCCTAGTAGAGTCACCAAAAACTATTGGTTAATAGTTTGTCCTCCTATTAGATTTTGTAACCTGACTCTTTGATTCCAAATGTTTTAGAGAGACAAAAGAATGCTTACCAACAAATGGGTCAATGTATGTATTCTATCACTTCCATCTAAATTACTAGGTACATCTCCCTATGATTTGCAATGATATGAAACAAATATATTTTAATGAGAACAAGAGTTTTGATAGCATAAGCTCTTAACCTAAGAGTAGTAAAGGATAACCAATTTTTTTTAGGCACAAACAATTCAGGCAAGACAAATTTGAATAACCTATCACACCCAATAGAATGACTGTAGTATATTATCTCGATATTTCTAACCCTTACTTATATTCTAAATGTAGATTAACCATCTAAATGTAGAAGAGGAATGAAGGAGGTTTGCACATGAGGTCAAATGGAATTGCTTTCACTATCAGCTTTGAATGAAATGGAATCCAAACAATAACTAATAGATTCATACACATTTATCTTTCACTTCCCAATGAAACTACCTAACATGTTATCAAACCAACGAGAGAGGAAACATAACCATATATGAAGAAACTAAATGGAATCACCTTCATTGTAATTACCAAAATGAATTGGAATCCATATGATTATCACATAATCACATATGATTGTATTTCAAATCTTAATGTAGAACTAATCTATCCATAGACCACAAAACATGACAAGTAAATAGGGTAAATGGAATTACAGACCAATTTACCATTAAGTTTGTTGACCTGTGTATTGTCAAATAAGATTACATTTATAGTTTATTGTTATCCTTTAGTTCAGTAGAGCAATAGTCACAAAATAGAAAAGAAAATATGAATAATACATGAAAATATCTAATCTTTGACATGGTATATATGCCTAACATCATTTCTGGTGATGTCCTGATCCCATGGCACCTCTAAGAACACCTATAAACTATTCATCTTCATGCAACTTCAGAAAACCTTGTTAAACTCTTTGTTTCCTTCATATCCTTCTATTGACGCCAAATCCATATATTTTGCATCTCAATAGTCACAATGATTTTGAATTTTGGTCATCGATCTTAACTAACAATCATGAATAAAACATAGCAATTCCCCTTTATGACTTTCTCTGAGGTCCACCTAGGTACACGTATTGAATCATCATTATGTTGCTATAATTAAAGTTTGGGCAACTTTCCATAGTGACATAACAATGGGCATTGATTTCTTTTTGATCTAATGGTGACAATAAAATATCTTAACCCTTTTAATTTGTGATGTGGGTCCACTTTCTAGCTATGCATGTTGTGGTAGGTAGGTGGCATGATTTCATTACTTGGAGAATCTGACATTGACCTTCTTTGCTTTGTGGCACTTTGTGATTATGTTTTGACTATGTTTCACAGAATATGATGGGCCCAGTAGGACACATGTTGCTAGGATTAACAATCAATCAACTTTTGAAAGCGACATAATGACAATCATGGATCTTCTTTTGATTTGATGGTTATAATTTAAAAATCTTAACTCATTGATTTTCCTTTTTAGTGTGGGTCATCTATTCCACATGTCACATTGTTGTCATGTCACTTTGAATAACGATCAAGCAACTTTTTATAGTGACATAATGATGAACGTGGATGTTTGTGAGATTTGACAACTGAGGAGATGCGTCGTTGAGTACTGATAATTTCATCTTATAATATCATTCGTCAATCTAATCTTCATCTGACAATCATAATTTAATCCCTGAGCCATTTTACTTATCAACTTAGCTATGTAAGTGTGCATATTGAATATAAGTCATTGATTAGATTGTAACAAGAGTCATACCACCTTTGACTTGGTTCTTTCACCATTTCTGATAATTTATTTGCTTCTCTTGCATTTGAATTCACTGATTATTCTTATAGCTCATTCTCATGACTTGCATATTGTATTTAACCTTGATCCTCATATTCTTTGTTGTCCTTTGTTCTGAACATGTCTGTGATCTTCTTCTTGGATGTATCCTATCTTCACCATGAACACTTGATCAAAGCATTAGGGTTTCAAAACAACTTTCTTCTCATCTGGGAAATGCATAAGAAACCCTCCAAAACCTAATCACCTAGCCATTGGATTGGTTCATTGCTCATATGATTTCCTGCATCAGGTTATCTCAATGGAATGATAAGAAGAAAGGTCATCCTATGGGCAATCTAGACTTAGACTCAAGACATTGACATTTGACTTGACTCAAAACCCTAAAGCAAAAAAGATATGAACTGAAACTTGGGCAACACAAGCAAAGCAATAAGGCTTAAGGGTATGGATGCTTGAAGGGTGAACAACTGTCAGAGCTCAAGTGTGTGAAAGCCAAGCAGAATGGAGGACTAAAACAGAGATCTGTAATCTACAAAGTGAGTTGTATGTTGTTATTAGATCAAGTCTTACTATTACTTTCAAATCATTGTACCGGTCTAGGGTAAATCCTTTGGATTAAGGGTGACCTAATAGTCATTTGTAAATCCTTTAACTAGGTGACATTCAAGTGAATGATCTAAAGTCCTCTAACAAGGCTCACTCCTAACCAGGTGATTGAAATCCTCTAACCAAGTCACATTTAATAGTGACAATTGTAACCTTTAACAGGGTTGGCCTTTCATAGGGAATCACTTCAAAAGAGTGAGAATGAGTAGCATGTTACTAGTGATTTTTTCCAAATTGGGTTTCCACATAAAATCATTGTGTCAAATGTGTTATTGAATCTATTATGTTTCATGATTATATTTATGAAAAGTTGATATGACAGTAACCTACAAGTTTAAGTGATTGTATGATCTAATGGATGCATGTATGATGAATATGTTTTATGGATATGGTTTCACTAAGTTGTGAAAAGTTTTATTTGTACATCTAGACCTTGGATAATTGATTCAACCCCCCTCTCAATTATTCTAAAGAATTCCAACAATTGGTATCAAAGATATCTTATTAAGAGGACTAGTTTGAAGGCAACAAAAGAAAATGATCAAGATGTCAAAAAGAGAGGTACCCAAGCTTAATAGAGATAACTTTCCTGCATGGAAAAGTTCAATGAAGCTACACTTAGGAGGTCTTGGATATCATGCACAATCTACCATCATCATAGAGCATGTTGATCCTATTGGAGCTCTAATTGTTGAAGATCTAAAAAAGAAGAAAGAACACAACTAGGCAATGTTGGAGATTGCCTTTGCCCTAAGTTATGTCAAGTTTGATGACATTAAAGATTGTGAAAGTGCAAAAAAAAAGAAGGGATACTCATCATGCCATTTATGGAGGAGACAAAAATGTTCTAAGAGCCAAATTTGAAAGTCTTAGAGGTAAGTTTGATGATATGAGAATGCAAGAAGGTGGGAATGTTGCTCAATATTGCTCTAAGATAAAAGATGTTAATGCAATAAGAGGAGCTACTGGTAAGATAGATGATGAGACTATACTAAGCAAAGTTTTGAGAACACTATTGCCCATTAATGCTATTAGATTTTTTACAATACAAGAACTGAGATGTATACCAGGTTCTAATCTGACTCTTGAAGGTCTAGTAGGTAGGCTCATTGCTTTTGAGCTATCTAATTTTGATAACGTCAAATCTAACAATGTTGAATATGTTTTCAAAGTTAAGATGTCATTGAAAGAACCTAATAAGAAGAAGAAGAAAAAGGTAAAATATGTTTCCAGTGACAGTGATACAGATGACGATGTAGAACAACTTGAAACACTATTGGCAAGGAGATTTCATAGAGGTAAAGGAAAATTCAAAGGTAAGTTAACTATTATGTGTTTCAACTACAATGAGGTTGGTCATATTGTTGTTAGATGTCCAGAGAAGAAGAACTACAAAGGTGGAGACAAGTACAAAAATATAAGAGATGAAGAAAACAAAGGATGATTCTAATGAGGATGAGGCAAACACATTAGTGTCTTGTGTGAACAACAATGATAGATGGATCATTGATAGTGGGTGCTCACATCACATGACTAGAGATAAAAGTAAGTTCATTACCTTGAATTATTATGATGGAGATAGTGTAAGGTTTGGTAATGATGTACCCTATCTGATAAAAGGAAAAGTTTCTATCAAACTCACAAAAAATATTTTATGTGACAATGCTTATTATGTTGAAGGACTTAACTATGTTTTTTTGAGTGTGTCACAACTAAATAGTTTAGGTTGTAAGGTTGAGTTTGAGAACAAGATTGCTAAGATATATGATATTGATGGAAAACTAATTGAAAAAGGTGATCAAACTAGAGGTAATCTATTCTATCTTGATATGGATGATGCTACTTGTCTAATTGTAGAATTTGATGATGTGTGGTTATGACAAAAGAGGTTATTCCATGTTAATTTTGATAACTTGGTTAGTATCAGTAACATGAGAAGAGTTAGAAGTTTGCCCAAGTTGAAGAAACCTGACAATATAATTTGCAAACAATGTCAGTTAGGCAAAATGACAAAGTCAAGTTTTAAGAGTAAGACTCATACCTCTAAAGGAATTTTGGAGATTGTTTATATTGACTTGTGTGGACCAATTGATGTGCAAAGCTACAAAGGTGATAAGTACATTATGCTATTTGTTGATGACTATTCTAGGTTGATGACAATTATGTTTCTGAAACAAAAAATTGATGCTTTCCAAATATTTAAGTGGTACTTAGCAAGAGTTAAGAGGGAAATAAGTAAAATTATGAAATGTTTGAGATTTGACAGAGGAGGAGAATTCACATCAAATGATTTTGAGATGTTTTGTAATGACTGAGGAATCAAAAGACAAACATTTGCCCCCAGGAACCCTCCACAAAATAGAATTACTAAAAGGAGGAATAAATCTGTAATGGATTGTGCTAGGACACTTATGATAGAGAAGAATGTTGCTTTAAAATATAGGAGAGAAGTTGTATGTGCAACTATCTATACATTGAACCATGTGCAAGTCAAGAAGGGTACTCACTCAACACCTTTTGAACTATGGCATGTATAGTCACCCAATGTAAAATATTTTAAGGTATTTGGAAGCAAGTGTTATATTCTCAAGGATTTTAGGAATGGTAAACTAAATGAAAAAAGTGAAGGAGGTATATTCGTTGGCTATTCCACAAGAAGTAAAGCTTATAAGTGTTTGAATAATAACACTAACAAAGTTGTGAAAAGTGCAAAGGTGAAATTTGATGAATATACAGAACTACATGTGTTGAACCTATAAAGGAACTAGAGGAATACAAATCATTTGCATATATTTTATGAAGGTATGCTTGTTGATGAAGATGTTGTAAATCAAGTTGTAAATCAACATCAAGTTTCAGTGTTGAGTCACATACTATGAATGTCGAGTTGAATTCAGGAACCAAGTTACAATCAAGTGGTGAGGTATAGAATGAAGTTGAGACACATTCTGATTTTGAGATTAATGTACATGAAAGAGATGTTGAACTACCTGATAGAGAAGTACATAGTGATTCAGAAGTTGAGAGACCAAATGAGAAAAATAGAGCAAAACTAAGATTGTCAAAGTATGTCAAGAGACATCACCCTATAAGCCAAATCATTGGAGATAAAGATGCAAGACCAATGATAGGGAACAAGTTGAGAAATGATACATGTTTTCTCAACATGCATGAACCTACAATAGTGAAAGATGTGTTAGAAGATGTGGACTGGAGTAAAGCCATGAAAGAAGAGGTTGAACATATTGAGAAAAATAAGACACGGGCTCTAGTTCCTAGACCAGAAGATAAAAATGTGATTAGTGGGTGTACAGAAACAAGTTAGATGAAAATGGTGAAGTCATAAGGAACAAGGCAATATTAGTTTGCAAATGATATGCACAAGAAGGGATAGATTATGGAGAAACATTCACTCTTGTTGCAAGACTAGAAAGAGTAAGAACTTTGCTTACTTACTCTGCATACAAAGGTTTCAAAGTTTATCAAATGGATATTAAATCTGCATTTCTGAATGGCATATTGGAAGAAAAGGTTTATATAGAACAACCACAAGGATTTGTTGATGCTAACAACAAAAACATGGAATGTAGACTACACAAAGCTTTATATGGTTTGAAGCAAACAATAAGAGCATGGTATGAAAGGCTTCATAATTATCTTGTGAAGATTGGATTTAAGAGGACTGATGATAACATCAATTTGTACTTGAAGACAAAGAAAGGAAAAGGTATTTTACTATCTAAAGTTTTTGTTGATGATATCATATTCGGAGGTCAAGATACTTTGTGTAAAGCTTTTGTAAATAAAATAAAGAAATAATTTGAGATGTTTGTGTTTGGAGAGATCAAGTTCTTTGTGGGTTTGCAATTACATCAGATGAAATATGGTATATACATCACTCAGTCAAAATATGTAAAGGAGATACTGAAAACTTTTGGATTGGAAGATTTCAAGTTAGTAAGCACACCTATGGTGATAGAATACAAATTGTCTAAGAATGATGATTCAGTTGAGGTAAATCAAACATTGTACAGGTCTATGATTGACAAATTACAATATGTAGTACATAACAAACCTAATATTGCATTATTTGTTGGGATAGTTGCAAGATTCTCTGCTAATCCTAGGGAGAATCATTTGATGGTTGTTAAGAGAATAATGAGATATCTAAAAGAAACATAAGACTATGGTCTATACTATAAGAAAAATGAAAATTTTGAGTTGAGAGCCTTCATTGATGTTGATTGGACTGGAATATTGATGATAGAAAAATCACTAGTGGAGGAGCATTTTTCTTAGGAAAAAGGCTAGTTACATTGACTAGCAAGAAACAAAATTTCATATCTCAATCTACTGCTAAAGCTGAATATGTTGTTGATGTAGTAAATTGTAAAAACATTGTGTGGATCAAACAACTACTCAAAGGTATGAAGGAGGAAATCACTAAACCTGTGATTATTGCGATAACAAAAGTGCTATAAATATATCAAAGAATCTTGTGATGCATACAACGACTAAGCACATTGCAATCAAGTATCATTACTTGAGAGAATTAGTTCAAGATAAAGAGGTAAAGATGGAATATGTTAACACAAAAGAGTAAATATTTGATATCTTCACAAAAGCATTACCTAAGGATGCTCATGAGTATCTAAGAGGTAAACTAGGGGAGATACCCCTATCCAAGGTTGTTTAAGAAGCATGAGAAGTGCCCTAGATCAAACGAGATGATTAACATATGTTATGCATTGATGCAGTGGATCTTACTTTAGGAGCTACCTGAAGTAATCAAAGAGTTGGAGCTACAAATCAGTCACAAGCTAGGTGACAGAGGGAGAAACTAAAAATGTTCATATATGTATATTAAGATGACAAATCTTTGGCATTGTTGTCAAAAATGGAGATTATAGAAGATGCAGGGAGAAAGAAATCTAAGGGAGATAGAATATATAGATAGAAGAAGATGAATATAAAATAAATATGGAACATCTACCTAGTGAGAGGGAGATACGAGAAGTGATCAAGAGGGAGTCATAAGGATGAGTTGATTGTCTATTGATCATAACATAATTTTGTAACCTATACAGAAGATGTAAGTTGTTAATAGAGGGAGAGATTTCAATACAATGTATTATTTTCTTTTTGGTATTATTGTTGGTTGTACTAGTTGAGTTGGTTTGCCATCAATGCCAAAGAGGGAGATTAATGAAAATAAATTGATACAAGTATGAGAATGTGTTTCAATCATTGTTTTCTCAATAATGTCAAATCCACTACTTGCTAGTAAGAAAATTGTTTAATTAATTTGAGTACTATCATCTCTTTGATTAATAAGGAGGTTTTGATTAAATGAGGTAACAATAACACCTAGAGGAAAGGTTGAGCTATGGTATGCAAAAGGAGTACAAAGATCACTTAAGACAGTGATGTTATAGTGCATTTATTATCTACTTAAGGTTGGAAAGGATGGATACATTGATTAAGTTTAGAAGAACAAGTAAAATGAATTAAGTATGCTAAGATTAACAATCTGCACAATAGGTGTCGAGTAGTGTTAGTGTAAGCCAAGTAGAAAATCAGTTGGAGCCAAGCAAAGTCAAATTTTAGTGTATACTGAGTGATATAGAGGAAGCTGAGTGAAGTTTAGTAGATGCCAAGCATTAGCAAACTTTAGTTCATGCTGAGTGATTTGATAGTGGATGTCGAGCAACACAATATGTGCTGAGCATCATAAGAAAGTTAATGCCAAGTGACAACATTATGAGAAAGATTATGAATTCGATGAATTTGAGCCAACAAGTTTGACTTCTTGGATTGTGTGAACCATGTGGAAGATAAGCTTGATAAGATGGTGGTACAGAATTCAAGATGAACCATTTTGTGGCGAATTCAAAGAGGATTGAAGGAGAAATTTCTAGAAGCGAATAAAATGAAAAGATGGATAGATTCATTAAATCCTACCTAATCCTACCTAACCCTAAAATGGACGATAGAGGTTGAATGACAAAAGATCTTAACTTTCTATTCATAGAGATGGTTGGTCAGAAGCAAAGGTTGTCATGTGTGAGAACCTAAGGAAGACAAGGAGTCTAAGGTATTGCTTCATTCAGTGACTAAAGAGAAGAGTCTGTTATTGACAAGGAAAGCAAGAAGGCTTAAGGGTATGGATGCTTGAAGGGTGAACAAGCTATCAGAGCTAAAGTGTGTGAAAGCCAAGCAAAATGGAGGACTGAAACAAAAATTTGTAATCTACAAAGTGATTTGTAAGTTGTTATCAAATCAAGCCTTATTGTTACTTTCTAATCATTGTACCAGTCTAGGGAAAATCCTTTGGATTAAGGTTGATGTAACAGTCATTTGTAAATCCTTTAACTAGGTGACATTCCAAGTGATTGATCTAAAATCCTCTAACAAGGTTGACTCCTAACAGAGTGATTGAAATCCTCTAATCAGGTCACATTTAATGGTGTGTATTATAACCTTTAACAGGGTTGGCCTTTCACAGGGCATCACTTTAGAAGAGTGAGAATGACTAGAATGCTACTGGTGGTTTTTCCCAAATTGGGTTTCCACGTAAAATCATTGTGTCAAATATGTTATTGAATCTATTATGTTTCATGCTTACATTTCTACAAAGTTGATTTGACAGTAGCCTACAAGTTTAAGTGATTGTATGACCTAATGGATGTATGCATGATGAATATGTTTTATGGATATGGGTTCACTAATATGCATATCTTCTCATATTCTAAAAACCTTCACACCAAAAATGACACCCACGACCCATTGCATGGCAATTTATTTCATGGTCCCTATCCTTAAACATGTTTTTACCACCTTCTATATGAGTCCTTTCAATGCTAACTTCTCATCTTGAGCCTAGAGCATCCTTGCCATAAATAATGAGGCAATGCCATTATTTACTTGAGCTCTATTAGTGGGTGTCAGGTAGTCTCTTCTCAAGATATTCTTAATGACCTCAAGAAATTTCAGTGCCACAACATTGAACATCTTACTTAAGAAATAGTCGGTTATCTTACCCTAGAATGCCACACATCAATCCTTCACCTCTAAGCTAATGATGGAATTCATTGTTACATGTCATTTTGGTGGTTTTGCAAGAAAACAAAGGAAGAAGTCTATCCAATACATTCACCACATTGAAGCTTCCCTATTGCGAACTTAAATTGCATAATCCTCCTATGTTCAATCACTCTCTTTTGTAGTACTTGGGAGAGGATCTAGATCTTCAAGCTCAATTGCCTCTTGATTTGAAACCATTTTCATTGCCCACTTCAATAGCGTGTTTGCTTCTCCATCACCTTCTTAGAATATGTAGGAGAGTTTAACGTCATCAATGCCTTCTAGAGACTCCCAAATTTGTGGAATGAATTTCTTGAGCCTCTAATTTGGAGTATCTTGTTGACAAATTACATTGATCACATTTAACAAATCCTCTTTTAGGGGAGCTTCTTGAAACCTAGACATCTGCACATTGTTACTTCAATCAATACAACTTGCAACTCAACTTCATTACTTGTTTCCTTTGACAATTTTATCACCTCAAATATAATCGTATCTCCTATCTAATATTTGAGAATACATTCAACCCTCAATAGCCTTGAATTGTTTTGTGATGCATTGTCAAAATTCATCTTTACCATCCTTCTTTTGAAAGAGTCAAAACCATATTCAATCTCAAATTGTCAAACTGAGAAATGGATTAGCCCTCCAAATCCATAATACATTTTTATAAATATATACAAATATAGTTACAAATTGAATATAGATAATAATAATAAAATACAATTTTAACCAAAAATTGAAATTTATTTGTGCCTACGTAGCTATAGATATAGAGAATATTTCTAGATATGTTCCAGGTAGTATAATTATTTGTCCTTATGTAGTAACCTATCTTTATATTCATTGCGATGTTAGAGACGAGTCGTCACAGTACGAAAGTCATACATATATTCCTTTTCAGATTGCAGGGGAAAACGAAGAAACTTGCAATCCGTAGCTCGGGCAATCACTGTAAATGGACATCAAGATGACTCATTATTAGTATAGCAATCTACAAGTTGAATATAAAATCCTTAATACTATAAAGCAAAGCTTTGACTCTATTAAGGAAGGAGCAAAGAAGCGTAAGCGGTCTGCAATTTGATGATTGACAAGGCTGCGAAGGCAGGGGAGGAGTGGAGGAAAACAATGGAATGGTGTAGTTATTGAGAGATGGGGAAAACTTGCACCATTGTATGGTTCCGAAGAGACCTTCGAGTCGAGGACAACCCCGCTCTAGCAGCTGCTGCGAGAGGTGGGGATGTTACTGTGCTTCCTGTGTACATTTGGTGTCCCAGGGAAGAAGGACAGTTCTACCCTGGTCGAGTGTCGAGATGGTGGGTGAAGCAATCTCTTATCCATCTCCAGCACTCTCTGCAGATCATGGGCTCCCCTCTTATAATTATGAAAGCACAGGATACCCTTTCAGCTCTCCTGCACTGTGCTAGATCTACTGGAGCTACTCGGATCTTTTACAATCATCTCTATGGTTAGTTACTCCATTACCCATCTCATATTACTATATCGATGATCAGGTACTCACTTTTCATTTCATTTTACCATCCCTATTGGTTAGTCATTCCGTTGACCATCCTATTTTCGTTATATATTGATTGCTGTTGTCAGAAACACTGCATTTAATAGATAGATCCTCATATCATTGCCCATGGCTAGTTTGTTGAATGGTGGGTAACATTGATATTTTGCTAAGAAAATTCGGTAAATCAATGCAATTTTATTCGGCGTGAATCGGAATCAAAATGCAGGGATAGAACACTTTTTCCTGGTGGATTCAGTGGTCTGCACTAACCTCTGATCGCCTGCTTACTGCCCCCCGTCGGGCTTTCAAAACTGGATCAAGTCCATTAGCTGATGTGCTTCTATCAGGAGTTATACAAGGCGAAGATGCATTTTGTACAGAATAAAATCTGACGACCATTGATGTGATTGACATATTCTTATGAGTAAAAGATTGGTATTTTGGGTGTGTTTTATTTGTTTTTTCGTCCAGCTTAATACGTTTATACTGTACGGTACTAAGGCTGTTCATTTGAACCTCCAATTACTTTGTCCGTTCACCCAGTCAAAATTGACAGTTAGGACAAAGTTGTTAGCTGAGTTGCTATACCTCATCGTATTTAGATGGTCCTCAATTCATAAGCAGATGCATCTTGCGCATTATACATCCCGATGACCACGAAGGGGATCCGATTAGCACCCACATGATGATTGGACCATTTGAAGATAACACTGGAATGTGGAAGGAATTTGCTCACCTAGTGAAATTTTCCTACCTCTATTCTCAGTTCTGAAATGAAATTTGCTTCTCTGCCTGAATGCACATATTGCCAAAATGAACCCAAGTGGTTCATGCCAAACTTTGTTAACCGACTTGTTCCCGTGGTCCTCCATTCCCAAAGTCGATGCACCTGCGGATCATTATCTGCAATGAAAAATAACCACAATAGCGCCAACTTCCCTTTTTTCATAACGATGAATTTTTTCGTCAAAGTATTTATTGCTATAGTTACTTTAAACTTAACAAGAAGGAATCACCCATTATCCCAATTCATGGATCATAACAGGTATAGATGAACTCTCCATTTCATATTTGCAAGTCAACTCAAGTGCTAACCTATATAATTCAATCTAATTCCCTTATAAAATTTGATTTCATCCAATATTCAAATACCTTTGCTAATTCAAATTTTGTTCAGTCTTGTACTGTATCAGTGTAATCATGATAACCGTTTCAAGAAATTGACAGATTTTTGTAAGGATCTGTAATTTCTAAACTTGAAAACTTTCTCCCATGTGTCTGTTTCTAAGAAACCACTTTATTTGCTGTATGTTTAACTCTGTTTTCCTTTTATAGATTTACCTAAAACACAAAATCATGGTTTAAAATGTGGCCCATAATTAAATGTTCAAGTAGAGTCTACAAATTTCACTCATAGCTTTGGGACTTATCTTGTTCACCATGTCTAGAAGTAGGTTTTAATTGTATCCTGCATGTGAATTTGATTCTTAGGTTCTTATATTTACGATGAACAAAAATTCTCACAAATGAAAAGTGGAAGCGAAACTGAATATTAGCATCTGGGTTTCAGGACATGCTTTGGATGGGCAGAGTAGCTTTTGGCATGCCCATGATGGGTGTGTGTGTCATTTACATATAGAGTGGCCATCCAATAGTTGCTAGCCTCAAACTGGATCTACAGCTTGTGATAAAACTTTAGATCCAATGCATTAGGTTTTAATTGCATATAGTCCAACCATACTGATGACTTTTATTGTTTCACATGCTTATGACTATAGAATCTATTATTGTGTACATGAAATCTCTAGTCAATTCTATTTTATTTGTGGCCTTAGTTCTGATAATATTCTAAGTTCAGAAGTTTGGAGTCAAGTGGGCCATTGATTTTTGTTTAAGCGAGCTCTCCAATTTCAGGACTATGTGGCATCTACCTCATCAATCTGCAAACTTGGTTTAATCATATCGTGGTTATCAACGAGAAGGTTAGGCATATTCCACTGGAAGCTTAGGTCTGTGAAGAATTAAGCTTTTGAGATCTAGACTCAAGCAAGTAAAGTCCGACTTGGTGTTTGAAGTTCGGTTACACAGCTTTTGCAGTTTTAAACAATATAAATTTTGGAGTTATCTGCCTTGGTTAATCATGTTGTGTACAAGTTCTCAGGTTTAGAGAGTTTATCAAATCATGAATCCTAACCAATTGAGCTGATTATCCTAATCCATTGGTTTTTTGAATGCTAGATTTATGTGCTTATTTAGACTTTAGTAATCTACAAACTCTTGATACTTCAAATTATGGACTTGATCACATTACTTTTGGAAAGGCATGTATACTCTGGACTTCAAGATTTTAAATTATGGGTTTAAACCTAAACTTTGGACTTGAAAACTTTGGACTTGATTTCATTTGTCAAGCATATTGATAAGGCTATCAGCTTTGAAGTTAGCTTAATGTTGCAAGGCTGGAACTGTCTGTGCAGATGCATTCAAGTTTACTGGTAATTTTAAATTTGGGGTCAAAATGACATCTATGATTTAGAACACTTGTAGGCTTATACCCAACCAAATTGTGCACTTGAGCTATGTTTTAATTATATTTCAAAATGGAACTTGGGTACATGAATAGAATTGCTTTTGAGGTTTGGACCCAAGCATGTAAGTCCAAACCAATTTATTGGCATTTTGAATTATGGATACACATGGTTTAAACTCTGGGTCTTGGGAAGATAGCAAGCAAACTATTGTGGATTTGACAGCCCAGTAACTCAAAATAAATAAAAGACTTTTATGTAGATAATAGATTTAATAAATGGGGACTTGATCATGAACTTGTTGCTCTTAAGGTGTAAAAGACTTTTTTTTGTTGAATTGAGATTATTTAAATACTTATTATTTAGAAAATAACAAACCAAATTGGTATGCCAGTTGTCATTAGCAATGAACTGCTTTATATACTATAAGTGAATGATTTGAGAATCAGTTTGATCCATGGCCTTGCTCAAGCCTTGTCCTCTCAAAACCCTCATGGTTTAGATCTCCAAATCAAACTCTTGCAACAGGGTCATCCAGTTACCCCCTGGTTCACCCAATTCATTTTGCATCAACATAGTTTTATTTTGTGAACAGTCCCCTTCTGAGACATTCCTAAGTTTTACCCTAAAATCACAATTCCAATTAAATACACTTAAGAGTATCAACTGAACCAATTGAAATGTCCTTTCTAAGAGAACTCCTGGTCCATGTCCCACACACAATATTAGCTAATGGAAACCGACGTTAAACTATAAGCCAAGATAATATCTATAATTACTAAGTATGAGTAGACATTGTAAAGTTTCTGCTAAATCCTTCTCTTAATCAGACTTTCAATCCAGTCTTATATGCTGAGTTAGATCTTTTAAGTATTCTGAATATGATGAAGTTATTGCTTATTATAATGCAGATCCAATACTGAATATTGCACCTTTTATCGTGACGGAGAATCTCAGGTATAAATCGCTGGACATAAAATACTTAGAAGAGCAGACTGCTGTAACTGTGTGTCTTCTAAACTGCATTTACAACCTAATTATATATCCTTTCTAAAGGGTATGTCCCTCAAGGGACAGAACCCTTCCTAACTTTGCACTAACCATATCATTCCTAAGTCGGCGATCTAGGAGACACAGATTAGTAATGACCATAGTAACACGGGGACGCGTCCCCCCCCCTTTTTGCCCGACGTCTCGGAGACTTCAACGCACCGGAGACTTGGGGACTCCGTCTCCCCGTCCCCAGCGGTGCCACTAGATTCCACCACCTCCACCGAGGATGGGGGACATCCTACTATTCACTATTTGCAAATTCGACTATTTATGTTTAATGTTCGATGTTCCAATTCAATGCAATGTTTCAAGTATTCACTCTTTTACATCTTTACATCCTATATTGCAATACATATTTTCATAACTAACATTTTTAAATACCATATGCATAGATATATACACCGCTCTTGTCCCCTGCCGCCGTCCCCCCACCGTCCCCCCACCGTCCCCAAATTAAGGCCCCTTTGTCCCCCCGTCCCGGAAACTTGTCCTCTCATTTCGCCGTCCCCCCGTCCCCCAGGGTGGTGTAACTATGGTAATGACTAAGTAAGTAAGTGTTAGTTTAGTCAAGCACCAAACAAATGCATCATCTAGAAATCGCCGGCACCTCTAGGAGAAATATATATATATATATATATATATATATATATATATATATATATATATATATATATATATATATATATATATATATATATATATATATATATATATATATATATATATATATATATATATATATATATATATATATAATGCCAATCATTAGAGATATATTATTATTAAGAGAAAGTACGGTCTGTACTGTCAGACCTGTAGGTTTATCATGGTTATATTCTTAACAGACATATTGTTATCTCATCAACATCATTCATATTGAAATTTAATTAAGGCGATAATCATTCCAAAGTATATTCCTATAATACTCTCATTAGGAATTTGTTTGAAACATTTGCAAACCACAATCTCAAGGTTTGTGCCCTTCTTTTGCGAGAACATGGCAAGTCCCCCTTTGATCCCTTAGTTCACCCTAGAGGTTGGCCATCCTCCTTGATCAAGCCTATAAGCAGGGAAGGATTTTCAGTCCATTCCTCTCCAGCCCATGAGCTTTGAAGGCTGGTCATCTGTTCCATTTCTGAGTGGTTTACTTGACAAGAAGCATGGAGGCTGCTCATCCTACATCTCTCATGAACCTGAAATGATGTCCATCCTTATTTGCAATCTGTTTCACCTAAATTCAAAAAATAATATTATATGAATCTTCTATTACATATTTAGAACAAGAGAAACACTTAGATTACTCACAATGATCAATATGGTCTTGCAAACACTATTATATGAACACACACCCACACCCACATATTTTTACAGTTCTTTTCTAAAATTAATTGCTGCTGAGATTAAATATCAAAGGCCTCTTGTGATTTTCCCCAATTCTTTTCTTGTTTGATGCTGGATCATTTGATACCTTGAACAAATGAATTGTCCTCTTATTATATCTTCATGTGAAGGGGTGTCACACCTCTTCACTGACCTTTTCCTTTGCAAAGACACGGCTCCTTCATACCAAGCTGCTTTGACTTTATTTTAATTAATTTTTGTTTTACTTTAATGCCAGTCACTACCCATAATTAATGCCATCGACCATTTGCGTCTACTGCTAATGTTATGTGCAATTTTCTTCATGGTCTTGGACCCACATTCAAGGCTTGTGATCAGGGTGTTGGGCAGCAATTTGTTCTTTACCATCTCAGGGGCATGACACTGCACAATCTTGAACAATAGCAAACACATTTATTTTGTAAAATGTAATCTCGAAATTTCCTAACAGTTTTAACCAATGCAAATACTCACTTATCAATGCTAGAATACTTGATTTCTGCATTACACAATAGAGAACCATGCCTGACATCTTCAACCCTGTTTCTCTGAGTCAATATAACAACACTGGAATGCTTTGAAGCAGATTAAAATGTGTAGGACTAATTAAGACTGGGATATTAGCATTTGATTTCTTCGTTTCTGAATATGTAGCTTGTGATTTAGTGATCCACTCAATTTTAACATCTTTTTTCAACATTGCATTAAGTGGCGTGACAATTTTAGTAAATATTGCAACAAATTTCTGAATGAATTGATATAAAAGAAGGATTTCAGCTCTTTCTTGCTCCCAGGCAAAGGGGTCTTCCAAATAGTTTGAATCCTTTTTGGGCCTATAGATATACCTCTCTCAGAAATAGTAATTTATCTTTTGTTACCTGAAAATACGCTTCTTTGGATTCAAAGAAGTGCAACGCTTTTTACACTGTTGTAATACTTACTTCAAATTAGTCATGTAGTCATCATAGTGCCTGGAAAACACTATCCAATTATCCATGTAAATCATAAGGTACGCACGGATCAAAATAATCAATGCCATGTCCATGGCACCACTAACATTTATATTTTGCATTAATCAAAGTAAATTACATTCTCTTGTATTAAAAAATTCCGCATTTTGTGGTAAAGTTTTTTTAATCTAACCTTCAGAACTTACCATCACTTGATTTTATTTGGAATAACTGTCTAAGACCATTGACAATTTATAGAACCTCATTAAGGGAAGCAAGTGGGTAGTTTTACTTTTCTGAAGCCTTCTACAAATTCTAAAAAGTGACACATTTTCTGATGCTACCTTTTTTTTTCTGGTCTGGAATGAGATTAGCAACCCAAGTGGAGTGGCTAACAGGAAAAATGATATTAGTTAATAATTTCTGTACCTCTTTGAAAATTAAAGGCTTAAGCACAATGCATTTACCACTCTTTTTTCTTGGTGGAAAGGTTTGGCACTTGGCTTCAAAGGAATGATATGCATCACAAAAGAGGAATTAACAAGTTTTGAATCCTTGTAGCTCCAAGCAATAGCATCATCGTAATCTTGGAGAGCTTATTTAATACCTTTGGATAGTCTGTTGTCCGGAAATTGTGACGATCATGATTTGTGCCTCTAGAAGAATGTGATGTCTCCTTGTTCTCCTGATTATCCATGTCAAACAACCTCTCCAATGAGGTCATGCCTTTCTGAATGTTATTTATTATCAGATTTACAACTCTTTCTTCATTAAACTCAATGTCTTTCCTCTGATCTTAATCTTTAATTTGTATTCATAATAGAATTATGACTTATTGGTCATCTTCAAATACCTAGAAATTCTCAACATTACTAGGCAGTCGAGATTGAAACACGTTAATCTGAGAAACTAATAAGCCTTGATTCTATTACTCATTCTAAGACAATTACAGCCACAACCAAGCCATCAATAATATTGTTATTTGTCAAATTCTTTGATTAAGCTCTATACGTTCCTTCTATATTAGGATTACAAACCTGACATGCTGACCGATTCCTTAATTGATGACAAATTCCGAGTCAGAGTACGCTTTCCTAATTGCAAAATGTAATCCATGTATTAGAGCTTCATACTTGGCTGTGTTGTTTGTGCAAGCAAACTGAAGTCTAGATGCAGCAAGAAATAAAATCCCTCTTGGATTTGTTACTTCAGTTCCTGCATGTAATCCTTGTTTGGATGTGGAACCATCAAACTTAAGAATCAAAATTTGATCGCTTGTTTTTCGATGCTTATGTTGTGAATAAACACAGCTAGATTAGCACTAACATGTGTAGATACAGGCATTTATCCTGTTCACCTTTAGCTCTTTGCATAGACATGTATCCTATTCTTTTGTTGGGTAAATCTTAGGATAATTCCATCTCAGAATCAGTTGTATAAGCATCCACAGAGTCATTAGGCTCAGCCTGAGTTAATTTACTATATTTAGACAAAAAGCAGCCCTCAGAATGGTTCTCTTTTTAATTGTTCCTAGCACTTTATGAAATCAAGGTCAAGTAAATTCTATTTATGATTCTTAGAGAAGCCTACACCACTTGGGCAAAGTAAACTGTCTCAAAATCTGCCTATCCTGATTACATTTGTCTATTAACTGCTGCCTATTAGTATTTCAACAACATTTTGACATTGCCCATTAGCCATATGAGTGTCAAATAGGCGAACACATCTTTTAAATTTCAGTCTGAGACTTGGGTTGATGGAGGATCTTAGTAGGCATACATGCTGATTCACATTTGTGATGGGAATAGCTAGTATGTTTGTGCTAACTAGACAAATGTATGTTGACACAAACATTAGACTTGTTTACCTCAACTTGCCTGTGCTTGCTGAGTGTCTCGGTTCCCTTGGTAATAACAGCTTACATTTATGTCCGTCTTGTTGTCATGACTCTGCTTCTGGTACTGTTCTGGTCTGACTTTTCACGGATTCTGATTTCTGTTCTCAAAATTACATGAATTCTTTTGAGGTACATGCCTTTGTTGCCAAATAAAATTAGTGCCTAACTTTCTCATCATTCTCGAGATATCCTCTATTTCTGAATTTGTGCTTGAAGACGGATTTAAGAGTACATGTCCACTTGCATCACTTCTTGATGAATGATTCTCCCCTTATTTACACAAATACACACATTAGAATAGAGAAATAACAACAAATTCGAAGAATAGGATATTGGCGTTTTATTATCTCCAATGAAATGAAATTACAATATTCAGAAATATAACATGCAAAGCTACATGGGCAATTTGGAGAACCCTACGAGCCTTCTTTATATAGGCAATTTTTAACTACCCAAGAAGGTTCTAGAAATATTAACCCTAGACTTTGAGGCCAACCAACCCTAAGATATTATTATACTTATATTTTATTACACTAGAGTAGGCCCCAAACAACTTTGGAACTTAAATTTTTTCTTGAAGAAATTTATTATTGCCCATTCCAGGTTTCTGGAGACCATAACTCATCCCCAGATGTTCCGATTGGCTATTATGACTCCATTTCTAAAATGCCACAAACTTCTCTTTAGCATTTGATTTGCACAAACTCTAGTCAACTGAGGTTTAACCCCTTTTCAGAGCCTCTAAAGTCTTCAAAACTCAGTTCAAAGTTTCTATACCCTACTGCCAATACTGAAATTTTTCAATATCTTCAAAACTAGACTTGATCTTGCAATGAAACTTTAGTGGTAGGCTGATATATCCAAAATGAACCTTAGGGAAGAAATTAGAACATTCTAAGCTCTAATGATCAATTTACTAAAAATAGCAAGCTTCCAGAAGTAGAAACTCTGCACTGAGATAACTCTTATTGACAGGACAAACTGGAAATATTTTTGGGTGATGCAATATTGCCCTTACATCTATGATGCTCCTACATCAGACACCTAGGGTAATTTGAGAAGTGACATCACATCTCAGGTGTTCAGAGGAAAACCAAGATGGTTCACCTCCTCCCTTGATAGCCTTGATGAATCAGTCTTCCTTTCCATTTGACCAAATATTCTCCATATGCCCTGTTCCTTGTGTTTCTGCCAATACAACTTTCCAAAGTGTCTTCAATCTCCTTTGTAACTGAAGAGTTGCTTAAATACTCTACTGTGCTTTTGTGACCTCATCTTCAATACCTCCTTCATGATTCTCTATCAGATCTGAAATGTTAAATACTGGTGAAATATTCAATTTATTGGACAATTCTATTTCATAGGCATTTCCTGAATCATGCTTTTAGTATCCTTCATGGTCCAAACTTTCTTATTTTCAACTTATTATATGTCCCCACTAGAATCTCTCCATACTCAAATGAACCATGACTTTATCTCCAATTTGGAATTCCTTATGTTTCCTTTTCTCATTTGCCTTTGCCTTGTACTATGCTTAGTAATGTGCTTCCTCATTTCCTCATGCAAGTTCTTCAAGTGTTCTGCAAAATCTTCAGCTTGGGCACTACTTGTCTTCCCTTTGACCAACTTCTTTAGTTTAGAAGCATTTCTAGGACTACTTCGATATACTATTTGGAACAATGCTCATATTGACTGAATTATTCTATGAAAATTTTGCCTGTGGTAAAATCAAATTCTATCCCTTTGGTTTATCTCCAACCAAGTATCTTAATAGGTTTTCCAAACTCCTATTCACTACTGCTGTCTGTCCATCAGTTTGTGGATGATGTGCTGATTTGAACTTCAAATCTATCTTTAACTTCTTACACAATGTTCTCCAAAAGTACCCAACAAATATGGTGTCTCAATCTAAAACTATGCTTTTCAGTAAACCATTTAGTCTCACTACTTTTCTGAAAAACAATTCTGCTACATGAGCAACATCACTACTATTTGGAACAATGCTCATATTGACTGAATTATTCTATGAAAATTCTGCCTGTGGTAAAATCAAATCCCATCCCTTTGGTTTATCTCCAACCAAGTATCTTAATAGGTTTTCCAAACTCCTATTCACTACTGCTGTCTGTCCATCAGTTTGTGGATGATGTGCCGATCTGAACTTCAAATCTGTCTTTAACTTCTTACACAATGTTCTCCAAAAGTACCCAACAAATATGGTGTCTCAATCTAAAACTATGCTTTTCGGTAAACCATGTAGTCTCACCACTTTTCTGAAAAACAATTCTGCTACATGAGCAACATCACTACTATTTGGAACAATGCTCATATTGACTGAATTATTCTATGAAAATTCTGCCTGTGGTAAAATCAAATCCCATCCCTTTGGCTTATCTCCAACCGAGTATCTTAATAGGTTTTCCAAACTCCTATTCACTACTGCTGTCTGTCCATCAGTTTGTGGATGATGTGTTGATCTGAACTTCAAATCTATCTTCAACTTCTTACACAATGTTCTCCAAAAGTACCCAACAAATATGGTGTCTCAATCTAAAACTATGCTTTTCAGTAAACCATGTAGTCTCACCACTTTTCTGAAAAACAATTCTGCTACATGAGCAACATCACTAACCTTCTTGCAAGAAATGAAATTGCCATCTTTAAAAACCTATCAACCACCACAAAAATTGAATCATGCCCTCACCGAGTTCTTGGTAAGCCAAGAACAAAGTTCATGCTAATATCCTCCCATGGTTTCTCTGGTATAGGTAGTGGCTGATATAACCCTGTATTCTGCTTGACTTTTTTTGCCATCTAACATATTTTGCATGTTTAACATCTTGTTGTAGTTGTGGTCAATAATAATTTTCACTAACCAAAGAAATGGTTTTATCTCGACCAAAATGTCTAGCCAACCCTTTGCTATGCTTCTCTTTGATAAGATTCTCCCTCAAAGAACTCCTTGGAATGCACAATTGACTACCTTTGAATAACATACCATCTTGGATAATGAATTCCAACCACCTAGTTCTGTCTACAGTAATAGGTCTATACAAGCTTTCCAAGCTTCACCAAAATGAGGAGTCTTTTGGATACAAACTTTTGAGTTCCTTGAACCAACAACCTCAATCTGCATCTCTGTTAGCAAATTTTGTCTCTTGCTAAGAGCATTTGCAACCTTGTTAGACTTCCCACTCCATTGTTTCAAAACAAATGCGTAACTCTGAAAAAATTCAACCCATATCAAATGCCTCTGATTCAACTTTCCTTGACTATTCAAATATCGCAAAGCTTGATGATCAATAAATAAAACAAACTTCTTAGGTAAAAGGCAATGTCTCTATTTCTTCAATGCCTAAACTATAGCATAGAATTCCTGATCATAAATTTTTTTTTTCTGTTGGCATTAGTCAACTTTTCCTTGAAATAAGCAACAAGTTTACCTTCTTGACTCAAAACAACTCCAATGACATTACCACTAGCATCACAATCTACCACTAAATTTTGGATGTGCTAAAACAGACTGTTTTGTAACTTTTGTTTTTCAACAATTCACAACTCTTGTCTGCTCCTGTCGTCTTGTTGCTAAATTTTTACACATGCTAAAATTCAGCTCTAGCATAGCATAGATAAAAGGACTCATACAAGCAAGCATTTTTTTTTCATTCCTACATTCAGTTTACTTTTATTACAAAATATGTTTCACTTTGTGCCAAACTGAATATGTAAATGTTCTTTGTATTAATCATTCAATGATGTGTACAATTGATATTAACATCTGACAAATGAAACAAATAGGCTGAATGTAGTATTCTCCCACACAAGCTATGGGAGTAGCTTTCACTAAGAAAAATGATCCTACTATTCTATGCAAGTGATGGTCTACAAAGACATGAAATAAAAGAGCTCAAGGGTCATAAGGAACCAGTGATTGCCTGGTTATGGCTGGCTGGTTGCCATGATGTCTGCTGCTTGTGTTCTGGTTCATCCACTACTTCACCTTTTCAAGGTTCAGGATCCTGCAATGGAAGCAAAAAAATGGTTTAGATCTGTTAATGTTTAGCATCAGAAGAAGCAAAACATGGATTACTTGATATATTGGAAATTACTGCTAATTCCATAAATCACAGGGATATAAGCATATATATATATGTGTGTGTGTGTGTGTATTAATACACACACACACACATATATATGCCTATGTCCATGTAATGTTATATGGATTATTGACATTACCGTGATTATGTTTTATTGATTGATCGGTAGCCTTCATTATGATTGGGCTCCTTTGTTATTCGGGAGACAACTCATTATCGTGCCATGTTAGTATCAGGCACATTCATATTAAGTTTGTTTGTTATTATTACAAACTAACATGCCTCTTCGGAGTCATGTCCCTTTCTCTCCTATATACATGAGCATGCTGTTGCAGGGAAAGCAATCAATCCACGGCATTCAAAGTACTTGCAGTTAACAAACAATATTGCATAAACATTGCTCACTGTTATCATTATTATTTCATCTGTTATACATCACTTAAATTGTTACAGTTATAGTTTGAAGGAGGAAGATAATACTGTGATTGCTGCCAAAAGAAAAGCAAATACATTCTGCATTACTCAAGTAAGATATTCTCTGCAAGCATTTATTTTGTAATTGTTTTATCTATCAGAGATCCACAATATTTAACATGGTATCAGAGCTATAATGATAGGAAAACTTTTGCAAAGTATTCATTATAATCTAAACTTCAAAAAAAAGAAGAAGAGGTTTTAAAATCAAAGCATTAAAATGGTGAATCACGTAAGAATTGAAGATAGGCTAGATGGAGCATCAAACTTCTCATCTTGGAAAATCAGATTATTAATAGTGCTAAGAGAAATGGAATTAGAAAAATACATTGAATCAAATTTACCCATGCCTGAAAGTGAATATGAGAAAATAACGTGGAAAAGACATAATAATAAAGCAATAAAGATCATCATAGACTCAGTAAAGCATCATATACTTCCATCTATAGCTAATCTTCAAACTGCATATGAAATGTTCTCCTCCATTCAAAATACATTTGAAATTAACAATATGAGTAGATTATTAACTTTAAAACAAGATCTACTTTATATAAAGATGAAAAGTGGAGAATCCATAACCTCATATTTCTTAAGAATTACTGAATTAAAAGATCAACTTGCAACTATGAAAAATCAAGTGGATGATAAGGAACTAAGCATGATTGCTTTTAGAGGTCTTCCTCTGTCATGGGAAACCTTCATTCGAGGTTTAAGTTCACGACCCGAACTTCCAAAATTTGATCAACTAAAGAATGAATGTACTCAAGAGGAGGCTAGACTAGCTTCAAGAGGACTTATTATAAATCAAGAGGGAGACATCCAAGCACTGTATACTAATTCAAACAAGAAAAGGAAGTTTAAACATAACAATAAGGAATTCAACAAAAATCACAAATATCACAAACAACGTGATTGGTCCAAAGTTAGATGTTTTAAATGCGACAAGATTGGTCACTCCTATTATGTATGTCTAGAGAAGCAGAAAATTCAAGTAGCATTAGCGGAAGTTAAGGATGAAAATATTGAGAAAGTAGAAAAAGAAAATTATGCATTCTATTTAACTCTCTCAAGTGAATTAAACACTAACCTCAATACTTGGATCATAGATAGAGGAGCTTCTCATCACATCATTGGATTTAAGGATAAGTTTGAAACTTTCTCTAATCATTCATCAGAAGAAGTAACCGTTGGAGATAACTCCTCTTATCCTATTAAAGGAATTGGTTCTTGTTCTATACAACTGAATTTTGGAATTACACTACAACTCAAGAATGTTTTATATGTACCAGGAATCAAGAGAAACCTTGTCTCCATCTCCGGACTTGTTGATCAAGGATACAAAATTGCATTTCAAGAAGATAGAGGTCTATCTTGGCCCAAGAACTCAACTATTAAGAAAGCCATCTCCATTGGAGTTAGAGATGAGAGTCTTTATAAACTTTGTAATAATCAAAACCCTAATCTAAACTTAACCATTAGTAATGGTCAGTCAAATTCCTCTGAAATCTGGCATAGGAGACTGGGTCATCTTAATTATCGGGCTTTATCATCTATAGGGAAAATTGTAAAAGGCCTACCTAATCTGAAAGCTGATCATTTAAGTATCTGTAAGGGATGTACATTAGGTAAAAATACTAAACATTCCTTCTCTAAAAGTGATCATAAATCCAAATCCATTCTTGAACTTATTCACACAGATCTCTGTGGCCCTATGTCAGTCCCCTCTCTTAATGGGTGTCCTTTCTATATAATCTTTATTGATTATTACTCTAGGAGAACTTGGATCTATTTTCTAAAGCAAAAGGAATCATTTGAAGTCTTATCGAAATTCAAAGAATTCAAAGCCTTAGTTGAAAACCAATCAGGTCAAAAGATCAAAACCCTAAGGTTAGACAATGGGGGTGAATACATATTTGATATCTTTAAAAACTTCTGCATTTCTGTTGGGATTAAGAGGGAGTTTTCTGTACCTTATAATCCTCAACATAATGGAATATCTGAAAGGAAAAACAGATCTATAGTTGAATCAGCCAGAGCTATGTTACATGATCAAAATCTTCATTATTCATTCTGGGCTGAAGCATCTAATACAACTGTCTACATTCAAAATCGATGCGCTCACTCCATATTAGAGAATACCACCCTAGAGAAAGTATTCACAGGCATTAAATCAGATTTAAGCCACCTGAGAATATTTGGATGTCTAGTCTATGTTCACATACCGAAAGAGAAAAGAATGAAATTGGAACCATCTGGGAAAAAGAGAATATTCATTGGATATAGTGAAACTACAAAAGGATACAGGATCTACATTCCTGGGCAAATGACAATTGAAATTAGTAGAGATGTAATATTTGAAGAAGACACAACTTTTAAAATTTCTAGTAATAGTGATGAATCTATTTCTGAAGAAGATCAATCCACAGAAATTGAGAGGGAGGATGATTCTAACTTCTCTTCCATGTCTAATCATATAGAACCTAAAAACATCAACAATAACAATAAAAAGAGACCTCTTTGGGCTAGAAAAATGTTAGAAGAAAATCAAGTTGAATCAGATGAAGTAATTCAGGAAAGCAAAAGGACCAGAAATCAATCTTGTTATGTTGCATTACTATGTGAACTTATAAAATCTGAACCTACTAATGTTGAAGAAGCACTTTCACATCAATCATGGAAGGAAACAATGATTGAGGAATATAACTCTATATTGAAAAATGATGTATGGGATGTTGTACCAAGACCTAAGAACAAATCAGTTGTCTCTTCCAAATGGTTATTCAAGATTAAACATGCTTCAGATGGTAGCATTGAAAAATACAAGGCAAGATTTGTAGCCCGAGGTTTCTCTCAGAAAGAAGGTATTGATATTGAAGAAACCTTTGCCCCTGTTGCCAAATACACTTCAGTCAGAATAATACTAGCAATTGTAGCATCTAAAGGATGGAAAGTACATCAGATGAATGTCAAAACAACATTTCTCAATAGTAAAATTGAAGAAGAAGTTTACATTGAACAACTAGAAGGGTTCAATACTTATGACAGCAAGACTCATGTTTATAAATTAAAGAAAGCACTTTATGGACTCAAATAGGCTTCCAGAGCATGGTATGAAAGAATAGATAATCACCTATTGAAATTAGGATATGCCAAAAATGAAGCTGACCCAAATCTGTACTTCAAAATTGAAGGTGATGATATGATTATTCTTGTATTATATGTTGATGATTTGCTAATTACAGGTGAGGAACATCTCATAAAAAAATGTAAGCAAGAACTCACTGCAGAATTTGAAATGAAAGACTTAGGGTTACTTCACTACTTTCTGGGATTAGAAGTCTGGCAACTAAACAACTGTATTATACTAAATCGGGGAAAATATACAATTGATATCTTAAACAAATTTGGAATGATGGAATGTAAACCGGCTGCTACTCCTATGGAAATAAATCTACAAAAATTAAAAGATGATATGAACAAATTTGAGGCTGCAGATCCTACTTACTACAGAAAAATTATTGGATCCCTGATGTATTTGGTCAATACTCGTCCTGACATATGTTATGCAACTCACACCCTGAGTCAGTTTATGTGTGCTCCTAAGAAGACACATTTACATGTAGCCAAATACATATTGAGATATCTCAAAGGTACTATTGGAATGGGAATCAAATATGACAGAGTCAATATTGAACTACTTGGATATTTAGATTCTGATTGGGCTAGAAGCTCTATTGAGCGGAAGAGTACTTCAGGATATTGTTTCAGTCTTGGATCTGGTATGATTTCTTGGTCTAGTTGGAAACAAACTTCAGTAGCATTGAGTTCCACCAAAGCTGAGTACATTGCGTCTTCCTTGGGTGCTAGAGAAGTAGTATGGCTACAAAAGTTGCTATTAGATCTCTTCAAAAGACATTTGAAGCCGACTGTGATTTATTGTGATAATCAAAATTGTATTAAGCTTTCTTCTAATCCAGTATTTCACAACCACTCTAAGCATATTGAAATTCCATTTCATTACATCAGAGATATGGTGAATCGAGGAGTTATTCAATTGAAATACATATGTACAAATGAGCAAACAATTGATATCCTTACCAAGCCTCTTGCTAAAGTGAAATTGAAATACTTTAGAGAAAAACTTGGTATGATTAATTGTAATTATAAATTTTTGAAATAAAATATTTATTTCATTTTGAGTTTATGCCTCTATTGGTTTCTTAGTACCATTTGATATGTAATGAAAGGTGACGGTCTTTCATGGACATATTCATTTGAAGGAAATTATTTACAAGGTGACGATCTTGTAAATAATAAACCTATGTGTGTATTATATGAGCATCTCTAGACATTACTTAAGTGCAAGTAGAGATTATATGAGCATCTCTAGACATTGCTTAAGTGCAAGTAGAGATTATGAGTGTATCATGGACATCTTTAGACATTGCTTAAGTGCAAGTAGAGATCATGGAAACTTAATCACAATGGATATCTCTAGACATTGCTTAAGTGCAAGTAGAGATCATTTACCGTTCATATTATGTTGATTACATGATGATTTTGACTTATTGATGTTTTACTTCTCCCTAGCTAAAGAGGGAGTGTTAATGTTTAGTGTTAGAAGAAGCAAAACATGGATTACTTGATATACTGGAAATTACTGCTGATTCCATAAATCACAGGGATATAAGCATATATATATATGTGTGTGTGTGTGTATTAATATACGTACACATATATATATGCCTACGTCCATGTAATGTTATATGGATTATCGACATTACTCTGATCATGTTTTATTAATTGATCGACAGCCTTCATTATGATCGGGCTCCTTTGTTATTCGGGAGACAACTCATTATCGTGCCATGTTAGTATTGGGCACATTCATATTAAGTTTGTTTGTTATTATTACAAACTAACATGCCTCCGAAGAGGCATGTCTCCACGTAGAGACATGACTCCTCGGAGTCATGTCCCTTTCTCTCTTATATATATGAGCATGCTGCCACAGGGAAAGCAATGAATCCATGGCATTCAAAGTACCTGCAGTCAACAAACAATATTGCATAAACATTGCTCACTGTTATCATTATTATTTCATCTGTTATACAGCACTTAAATTGTTACAGTTACAGTTTGAAGGAGGAAGATAATACTGTGATCGCTGCCAAAAGAAAAGCAAATACATTCTGCATTATTCAAGTAAGATATTCTCTGCGAGCATTTATTTTGTAATTGCTTTATCTATCAGAGATCCACAATATTTAACAAGATCATATGATCTAAGCAATGCTAGCTCACCTCTCCTCAGATGCACAAGTATTTCATTCTTTCACAATGTATGTGCATAGAACAAGAAATGAATCATCAAGCTCATGAATGGACATTTGTAATAGAAATCAACTGTACATGGATATCAAAGAATAGCTGCAAATATATAGGGAATTGTATTCACGCCCAAGTATATATTAACAGGGTATAAACATCAAGAAGAACAGAGACTTTATGCTTTAGCATACAGAGGCACAATTTCAGACTCCAGAGCAGAATGAAAAGATGCAGCAAGGTAATGTTCTTTCCACTTAAGTCTATAAAAACAATGAATCAATAAGGTGAGAGCCATGGCAAGAATGATAATGAAGCTGCTATCAAAAAGACAACCATGTGAGTACAAGCATAGTATTTGTGAGCAATTTGAGCATTACTTCAAAAAAGAATAGCAGATAAACATCTTTGTGCATTTAGGAGAAAGGAAATGCAGCGTAATCAGAATGGAGAGAAACATTTCAATGTCATGCTTGTGAACAACCAGTTCACAAGTTACAGGTGCTTCATAAGGAAACAAATCTGACAAAGTATGCTGCAGGAGAGATATAATTTCTTCAATAAATTTGCAGTATATTTTGCATATCAGTTCAATAAAATTGCATAAATAAGAAGTATATTGAATCATTGTGAAGAGTAGAAGTGGATACCTTTTGGGAGAGGAGAAATTTCAGATATAACACATCAGTAAGACATTTAATGTAGAAGCTAAATAATGAAGAAGCATTCTTCTTACAAAGCCTATCAAATGCATATGTTCTAAGATCTGTACATCATTTTTATTACCTGTTACCCCTAGCAATTCAACTTTCAAGATCAGCATACTCAGCAACAATTGAAAATGGAACTAGGATCTGAAAGATATGGAGCTAAAGGATGGCATCAAGCAAAATTGAGAAAGCTACAAGTTTCTTTAGTTGTTGTGGAAGGTAAAATTAAAGAAAAAATAAATAACGGTTCAAAAGCTGATGACAAAAACAATGTATAAACGAGATCCCACAGTGTTGAACAAATAATGGATGAAATCAAAAGACAGGAAAATAGTGCAGCTTCTGTATGAATTAAAAAAGCTAGTAACCATCAACTCAAGTTACACCAACCATCAATTTTTCAGAAGTATTATACGACGTTTATGGCATAGCAAACAAGCAGTAAAGGCATATTGATGACAGTTTCCGTGTTATACACCTTGAGGATGTAAGCTGCTTTAATGGGGATATCGAAGCTGATGATCAACATAAACAGTTAGTTGTAGAAATCCAAAGTTATTGTCTGGCAGTATTCATGATGGGTTCTTTGGGTATGTTGCAAATCTGCAAGATGGAGTTATCTCATAGATAAAGACAACCTCACAACAAGCAAAGCCGACATCATAGTTTTTATCAACAAATTGCCAATACCCAAATTGTGAAAACTCATCTGTAGCAAAGGATTCTAAGGAAAATGAAACCTTTGTAAGAATTTATTAAAAATTGAGAACCTAGTTACATAGATCATGAAAAGGAGGTCATTGTTTCAAGCTGGATGAAACCCTACAGAGGTGTTGAGAGTGTTGCTCTAACAACAAAAAAGAAAAGAAAAAACACGCGAATCATGCTCATCTACAGAAAAGGTGAACACAAACGTCAAATCTGGGAGCAAAAGAAGGTGCTTTTAAAAACAGCCATGGAAAATACAATTAGCAAAGAGCCGCTGATAAGAAGATGGAGGACTGTGTTGCAATTTACCATCACTAGCGACTTCCAGATGAGCAAAGCTTCATAACCATCAATAAGCCAAAGGTCCAGATTTGTATCTCCCGACACGCTTTTTTCCTTCTGCGAAAGAGGAAAAGGTTGTCATAAAAGCTTTAAAAGAAAAGTGTGAAAGATGTAGAATGCAGTTACAAAGCTGTTTTACCTTCAGCAAAAATTGTGCAAGGCTTTGGAGCAGAAATTTTCATTCATGGCGGCCAAGCAAAGGTGCAATAGGGTAAACCCTATAGGCGTCATTCCTTCCAAATTCTGAAGTTTTCGAATGAAACAATGAAAATGTTTTAGTCTTGTTTTAGGTTTCTATCATTAAAACATATGGAGGAGAGGGCATCCACGTTGCTGATTATTATCCAAGTCCTTTTTTCTTTATAAAATCGATCACTTTGCATAGTTTCAATTGATTTTTATGAAGTGATAAGTTTTGAAATAAATGATTGGGGTCGGTTTTAAAAATGTCAATGGGGGTTGGGTTCGTAATAGCTTAAGATATCATTGCCTAAGTGTTATGTCTTATGTTATGACGTTATTAGTAATGCATTTGAGGTCAAGTTGTAATTAGTTATTAGCTTGATTAATGCATTATAAATCAATCGGTTAATTAACAATAAAATAGGGATGCATTATTAATGACGTTTTCAAAGAGTAAAAGACTTGAAGGAATGGAATGAATCTTAATCAAGGCAGTTGCCATGTGGAGTCATGTGGAGTCATTAGAAGAAGTCTTTGCTGTGATTAGCTCACAAGATGTAATGACGTCAACTTATTACTTCCATGTGTCAAAATACTTTGCTAGACTTTGAGTTTCACTTAAGGACTTTTGAGTATTTTTAGGAATCTCTTGGACTTGTTTTTGACTTGTCATTAAAGGAATAATTCTAGGAGTTAGTATTAGTAGTGCATTTAAGGTCAAGTTGTAATTAGTTTTTAGCTTGATTGATGCATTATAAATCAATCAGTTAATTAACACTAAAATAGGGATGCATTATTAAGGACGTTTTCAAAGAGTAAAAGACTTGAAGGAATGGAAGGAATCTTAATCAAGGAAGTTGCCATGTGGAGTCATAAGAAGAAGTCTTTGCTGTGATTAGCTCACAAGATGTAATGACGTCAACTGATTACTTCCATGTGTCAAAATACTTTGCTAGACTTTGAGTTTCACTTAAGGACTTTTGAGTATTTTTAGGAATCCCTTGGACTTGTTTTTGACTTGTCATTAAAGGAATAATTCTAGGAGTTAGTATTAGTAGTGCATTTAAGGTCAAGTTGTAATTAGTTATTAGCTTGATTGATGCATTATAAATGAATCAGTTAATTAACACTAAAATAGGGATGCATTATTAATGACGTTTTCAAAGAGTAAAAGACTTGAAGGAATCTTAATCAAGGAAGTTGCCATGTGGAATCATGTGGAGTCATAAGAAGAAGTCTTTGCTGTGATTAGCTCACAAGATGTAATGACGTCAACTGATTACTTCCATGTGTCAAAATACTTTGCTAGACTTTGAGTTTCACTTAAGGACTTTTGAGTATTTTTAGGAATCTCTTGGACTTGTTTTTGACTTATCATTAAAGGAATAATTCTAGGAGTTAGTTTGGGTCGAATTTGACTTTGCCAAGGTGATTTGAAGGTCTTTATGGCTAGTTGGAGCATTCTATGGGCAGTTTGACATTGGGTCATGGGTTTCATTATGACTTAGTGGAGTTTATGAAGCAATTAGTCATCATTTTTGGTGGCTATGACTCCTATTTTGGAGGCTTTTTTCATAGATTCGACCCAAGGGGTTTGAACTTAAGTCTCTTGGACTTCTATTGATGTGATGGTTTTGATTATGCAGAGGAGATATTTTGTGGCATATTTTCTAGTCCCGAGTGTATTTTATGACATCTTTTCTGTAACTCATTCCAGATTTGAATATATATTTTGACAGGAATCTTTCTGAAAGTTAACCTTCTTTCTTTCTGTTCCTTTGTATGAAATATTTGATTGATAAAGTAGGAAGTGAATCTTAGGATTCCTTGTTATTTTATCTCATCTATCACCTAGTTGTAGGGTGTACTTTGTTTGCAGGTTATAGTTTGTGTCTTTTGCTTTGAAAGAGTTATGTGAACGTCTTTCTTTTCCTTAACTCTCATTATCAGGGCCTTATTATGAAACATTTATGCAAACTCATATAGGATTGAAGTGTTTGTCTAGAAAGATAATCTTACCAGTCATTTTTAGTTATATATTCAATATTCATAAGTTTTGGTGTATCACCTATTTTAGCTAGGCTCAGCTTTTAAAGGTTTTCTTTTTGCATCTTCCCCTTTTCCCCTCAAGTCTAGTTTGTTCCAATATTCGAAGCTTAGATGATCATTATAAGGAGTTGACCCATAACTCAGAGATTCACTCAATTCAATAGGAAAAGTCCACAACCTATGACTCATTCAATGTTGACTGCAATTTCGAGTTCATTTCTGTGAGTTTGGTAGGGTGCAAATTTCAGGCCTCAATAGGTCCACTTAAACTCTTTCCTGCCCCTTTATATTGTTTAAATCAAGGGCCCACAAACATTGCTAAAACTCTTGATGAACTTTCTGTTAAAGCTAGCCAAACCATGAAGAGATCTTACCTCACTAGCACTCCTTAAAGTAGGCCATTTGAGGATAGCCTTCACCTTCTTTGGGTCCATTTTTAGACCCACTGAAACTAAAAATCCTAGATAAACTAACTCTTTCTTCACAAAATTAAACTCCTTTAGATTAATCAACAATTTCTCTTCCCTTAACCTCTAAGCACCATACAAATATGCATTGTATGCTCCTCCAATGTCTTACTGAAGATCAAAATATCATCCAAATAAACAATGACCAACTTCCTCTGAAAATACCTCATTCATGAGCCGCATGAACCTGCTCAGTGCATTGGTTAGCCCAAAAGGCACAACTAACCACTCATACAATTCCTCCTTCGTCTCGAAAGTTTTCTTCCATTCATCTCCTTCTTTGATCTTGATTTGGTGATATCCACTCTTCAGATCTATCTTTGTGAAATAAACAGATCCACTCAAACAATCCATAATATCATCCATTCTTGGTAAGGGAAATCTATACTTGATAGTGATGTAGTTGATAGCTTGAGAATTTGTAAATATCCTTCATTCTCCATTTTTCTTTGGTGCTAGTACCAGTGGTATGACACAAAGACTCAAACTTCTCAAGTCAATTCTTTCTCCACTTTATGTTGGGGTTATTCTGTGAGCTGCCTTATTTGGCGTAGTAGCCCCTGGAATCAAGTCCATATGGTGACTGATCTTTCTCACTGATGGCAATCCATCAGACACATTATTGGATACAATGTCCTAAAACTCATCCAACAAATCCACAAGTTCTGTAGATACATCTTCTACTTTTTCTTTAATAGGTTTTTGAAATTAATGCAAAACAGGTATGCTCATGCCTCACACCTTCTAAAAACTTCCTTCCATAAACTAAACATAGTCTGGCACTACTGCATACCTTTTCTTCTGTTTCCTTCAATGACTTCAGCTTTTGTTGCACTCCATCCTTTGTCAAAGAATAGGTATTTGCAGAGCCATCATGTACTACATGACGATCAAATTGCTAAGACCTCTCTAACAACAAATGACAAGCATCGATAGGTATAATATCACATAATACCTCGTCATGATAGTGTTACTTAAATTTTACACATACTAAAATTTTGCACATGTGTAAAATTTAAGTATCAAGCAAAAAGGGAGAATTGTATTTTGAAAGGTACACATCTGAATTCAAAAGTTCAGTATTACATGAATGATTATTCATTTTTGTCAAAAAATGTCATTTGTATTAACCATGAGAATTGCTGAATTACAAATGTACCTCTCACACAACAAGGCTGTGAGAGTAGCCTTCACTACAATGCTACTTCCTATGTTATACAAGCAGAGTAATAAAGAGAATGAAAGGTAAATGCATGAGGGTCAAAGGGTGCCAATCAATGCTTGCTCATCACTGGCTGCTCGCTCCTTGCTGGTTTGTCCATTGATGAGTTGCTCACCAAGGTCCGAAAGATTCTACAATATAAAGAAGAGTGGGTTAGATCATCACGATCTAAGCAAAGATGGCATAGCTGTAACATACCAATTTTCCTAATCGTGTTCAATCTAGAAATAAACTGATTTCCTATTTCACATGACTAAGATTTTCAACAACAGTTTAAAATTGAAATAATATCTAATGCTGATATACCAAGATAATGATATGTTAACAATAGCTAACTAAATCTGCTGAAGTAATTATCAGACGTATCCATTTAACTACTTCTAGTTATTCATCCCAAAATAAATAGCAGATATTCTTGAAAGGAAACACAATTTGAGATATTTGAAAATCAATTAACTTCTTTAACGAAATAACTAATTATAAAGTAAAATGACTTTCATCCATAAAAGAAATAGCTAAAATACAGAGGCTAAAGAACATATAGATTATTTTGTGAAGCTTCATTTATAGGTTGTCCAAGCCCTGGCTTTGGTTAGAGGAGAAGCATTGACATAGGCTTAACTTCCCAACCGTGGACCATTACTTATTCCCACATGTTCTAATTAATAGAATGCCCCTCCCTACCCCAAGGTCGGGCTTGGGATATTCACTAATCCAGCCATCAGAGTATCTAGGTGGGTTGAGGTCCCAACAATTATTTGACAAAATAACTGAAGCGTCTGGACAACAACATAGATCCCTTGTTTCGACAAATTTTCCTAATTCCACCTTGGCCAAGGATTTCAAATGTGGGTTTACAACCCGATCTCCACCACTCGGCTTGACAACTTACTTCATGAGTGGAACATGCATGAACTAATGCTTTAATTATTTATAATGTTTATTTGATTTTGATATCATTCTTGTTTTGTAAACATCTCTGCACCTCCTCACCAAATTCAAGCCAACAAGCCGGTGATTCCTTGGTGCCTTCAGATTAACTTCTCATAGTTACTTTACACCTTCTTCACCATATATTGGCATTATCACCTGGTGAATTCCTTGGTGTATTGGTTTTATTATATCTCTTTCAATTATTTGTATTATATCAAGATGCATTTGATTACCAACTGAGATAATAACATTCTTGTCATTGACCTTACATGATTCAGAGAAAAACCACATATTTGGATGTTTATATGATTAAAAGAAAACGTCAAACTTATGTATAACTCAGAGTAACATTATCACCAAGGGAAATTGACTGATTTACAAGATATTCGATAGTCTTGTGCATTAGTTATTGTCAGATTATCTCAAATGAAAAATACAACTACTTGTAAGGGTCACAATAGACTTGAACAGTTCGGTGGTCATTTCTACATGCTATTATTGACGGTTTACAGATTAACTTTTGCATTCATATCTTTAACAAAATAAAAGTAAGGAATATACAGCTTGTATTTAAGAGCTTACGTGACTTTGTCACCAAACTTTGCGGAGAGTCCTGTGCTTAGAAGAAATCACCTAGCTTGTTGTATGACTCGCGGATGTTGATACTGAATTGGTTTAAGGTAGAACATAATCAATTCAGGGTTGATCAGTTTTGCTATCGGCTGAGATTAGTCTCTTCAATGGTATCTTTTGGTAACTCGATTGCCAAAGAATAGAAAAAGTCGAGGAAGAAATGTGTGTAAGAATGAATGCCGAAAGACCTTGATAAAGAATTAAGCCTGACTCTACGGCTAGTCGGCTACCTACAGTTACAAGACCTGATTCGAAAGTCTTACAAAATGGCTAAAAAGAAAAGAAAGAAAGGAGGGGAAAATGAGAAGGAAAAGAAGATGAAAGGTTTTAAATAATTAATATTATTTTATTTTCTCAATTATGTTTATATGTACGTAATGGTAAGGTGGCATCGTTGGATTAATGTTTTTAATGTAATGGTGTCACTTTATTATTATTTACATATGATCAAATATGAGAATATAAAATAATATTAATATTTGATAACTCTTAAAGGTAAGAACTTATGTTTATTTTACATTGTTTTATTATAGCGTTTCACTTTAAAGCTCATGCGTTTCCACCATGAAATATGTTGCCAAGTCCTAGTAACCTTGCCAAGATAGTTTTAGGTCAAACCTGTCAATTTTGATGACTGAACCATTCGACCATCCCCTTCCGATGACCTCATTTCGCAATGCTTCCCCTCTCTCTTCAGTCTTCATCCTGTAATCATTCAAAACAACATTCTCGCCAAGACATCAATTCAAGATTTATAAATTGCTAATTGAAAATCTTCAAGTGACCGTTAGGGATTTCATCAATATCAAAATAACTAACTTTACATGCTCATCATATATGTTCAACGGCTATAATTAAGTAACTCAATTTCACATGATCCTGAATAGATTGATACAATGGCTATAATTAATTGACTTACTTTCATTTGATAATTAAATCAATACAACGGTTAAAATTAACTAACTCAATTTCACATGATCATGAAGATATAAACGATGGCTATAATTAACTAACTCAAATTCACATTGTTATGAAGAAATAAACAACGACTATATTAACTAACTCATTTTCACACGATTATGAAGAAATGGTTGATTCAATGGCTATAATCAGTTTAAAATTTTAGGACGAAATTTGGGATGTAACAATAGCTCACCACAAATGCAAGAAACATCCATTCTTCCTTATCATTACACTTGTATAGAACAGAAAATAAGCTTCATAGTTGAAGGAACAATAAGAGATATATAAGACATTGCATTGTATCCAAGTAGTGTAAAGGATAAAACAGAATTTCAGGTTCATGAATGTCTCATTGAACAACAATGACAATATATTCACAAGCTATGCTGAAATAACAGAAGAGTGAACGTTTGATAACAACGTGGACACACTGGTGATGGGAAGAATGATTTTGTGCAAAGTGTGACAAGATGGTGAAAATCATAGCAAACAACAATGAAGCAGCTGTAGATTTTATTGTGATGAAAATAAAGATGAGATTAAATAACCAAAGAATAGTTTGTTCGATATTTGACAGGTACAAGGAGATCAATAAGCATAAAAGATGAAAAGCTACAAGAGAGAAAGAAGTGGTGCTGATCCAACAATAAAAGGAAACAACAGTTATAGTGAACAATAAAGTGAAAAGAAGTATTCTTGAACAAGCTGGAGTTTTGTTTTGTTTACTGGAGCATAAGCACACAGCAAATGTTATGCTCTAAATGAAATGGAGCAGTTGGAACCAACAATAAAGTGGAATCAGCTGATCAGAGGACATTTAAAAGTACAAAATCAAATGCAAGAAGTGACATTCATAAATGTTGAAAACAACTCTGGACTTCAAGAAAAAGATGAGGGTAGTGTTCTCATATTTTCTAACAAGAGCAAACATATCTTTTCCAAACAATTTGGCCACAACTAGAAGAGCTAGTGTATCATCTCCAATTGGTGGGGAGGTTTTAACTGAGTGCTTGATGAAGTCACTAGAGAGTAAAGGGATTACGCTCAGGCCACGATATTCATTCAAGAGGAAGTGGTTCAGCTTGGAGAGTTTCACACACAACCTTCAATGGGAATGGATAGGTGAACATTCTAACAACACCACATGAGCTTCCTAACAAAAGAATAATTGAAATGGAAGAGCAGAGGCATCTCATTGAAAAACGCTACACGAAAATCAGATTTAAAGCCATGTACCTTTTGAAGAAAAATATATAAATCTGCAAGCAACTGTATCAAATTGACCCTCCTAGCATTTGCAGCTAGATTCATGTAGGAAGAACAGGAAAAAAAAATCGTTTCGAGTTCCTGATTATCATTTTCAGCAACAGCAAACCCTGAAAGTGCAAATTCTTCTGAGTTTCATGGCAACATATTAGGGTATGAATGTTTCAGCAGTGCAAGAAGTCTCCAGAGAAGCATAAATAATAAAAAAGTGAATTGGCAAATATCCAAGGGCATTGGTTATATAAGGAAGTATTTCATATAATTTAAAGTACAATGGCTTATGTCTTTTTAATGACATTCTAAGCATGTGTTATGTTATAAATTTTAATAATATAGTATTGTGTTTTCTTTAATACATTATTATATTGTTAAAATAATTAATAAAGGCTTATTATTATTATTCTTTTCTTTTAGCTTTTGTAATTAGTAGTTTATTAATTGATACTCATATAAATCAATTACTAAACTATTAAAGTTTTATTGAAAAGAAGCAATAATAATGCGTGGAGCATTTAAAGGTTAGATGTTTTTGGTTAGAATTTGTCATCATAGACTAAGGCTTTGCCATCACATTTGAAGGAGTCTATCTTGGAAATGGTTGAGCTCATTAAGGAAGGTCAAATTGGACTTCCTCCAATATCATCATCTTGAACTTTAGGTGCATCACCATAGCTTAGTTTTCACATTCTATAACCTTCTTTCCCTTTCCCTCAGAAAGTTAGCGAGTTTTAGTGAAATATCTGATAGGAATCGGCCTAGAAATAGGAGGTCTCACTTCAATTACATGTCGCACATATAAGTGATTCCCATGTTATACCAGAATTACTAAACTCATTCAATTCAGTATCGGGTGCAAATTTGGTACTTAACAGATAGTTCCCAATCTTGAACTTTACCAGACATTGTTCATTGACCAATGCCTAAGACCCTTCTTTCTTTCCAACTTCAACTTATTAACCATTTTCTTGAAAACAAGATTATCTGTGCTACTACTATCAAAAATGACATAACATACTTTACCATTACACTTATACCTTGTGCGAAACAAATTCTTCCTTTGCTCAAGTACATTCTCATCACTCAGCAAGACTCTTCTGGTAACTAGGACTTCTCCTCTTTTGGCACCTTCAAGATGTGATGTCTTGGCATCTTCATCTACATGTGCAATTAGTGCATTGTGCTCAGGTCTTCTAGTAGTTCTCCCTTGATGTTGAGGATAGTCATAAGCTCTATGTCCTCCACAATGGAAACATGTCCCACAATCCTCTTCGTAGTCCTTTCTCTCGTCCTCTTCCTCTTCCTCTTTGATCCCTATTATTTTGATCATAGGAACAATTGAAAATATTTCCCCTCTGATTCTGACTGCTATTTGATTCATCATGCTTTTTCTAATCTTCATTTTGGCCTCCATAAGACCATCTGTCAAATCTTCTGCTAGGACCTCGTCCACCTTGCTCCCTCTGATTCTGATTGCTACTTGATTCATCATTCTTTTTTTGATCTTCATTTTGGCCTCCATAAGACCATCTGTCAAATCTTTTGCTAGGACCTCTTCCACCTTGCTTGTTTTCAAACTTCTTGTTCAACTTTTCTTCCACCCTTAAGACAAATTGGCGCGTCTATTTAACATTGGTTATTCTAAATAGACAACTCCTTTTGAACCTTGGCCTTAACCCATTAAGGTAACGAGCAACTTTTCCCTTGTCAAAATGGGTCAACTTCCGCTTGTTTCAACCCTTTCATATTTTTAGTAGATTACACTCATAATTAATGGGAATGAATTGTCTCTTCAATATCTCTACCATTTGATCCCATCATGTGACTTTCTCCTTTCCTCGTCTATCTCTCTCCAACTGAATCTTCTGCCACCAAATTTTTGCACGACCCTTCAGTTTGGTATTTGCAAATTTGACCCTCTCAAGATCTCCAATATCTTTATACTCAAAATATTCTTCCATATCATTGATCCAATCAATCAATTTCTCTGGGTTAAGATTTCTTGAAAATGTGGGGACTTCAATCTTGTGTCTCTTTCTAATCTTGGAAATGGCCTTCAAAAGCCTATCCTCCTCAAAATTTTCTTCTGGTGCTTGTACTATATGCCCATCCTCTTCAAATTGCTCCACACTTTCATCTCTTTTTGCAATATTCATTCCTCTATGTGGCTCTTGCAATACCTGTACTCATCGCCGGAGGGCTCTAAAACCCTCTGGCTCTTCCACCACAATTCCTTCGTGGAGTTATTTTCAGTGCTTATCAGTCAAACCCACAAACACAGTTTTGGTGTAAATTGCCTCACGTTCGGTAATTGTTACATCCCAAATTTTGACCTAATTTAAAATATAGCCATTGAGGTTCACATGAAGTCAGCTGGCAGTTTAATCTTGCGAAACGGTAAGATGGTTAGTCGTTATAATTTCAAGTGAAGATAACAAGTTAGTTGATCATTTATCACAAATTCATGAAATTGAGAAGATGGTTAACCGTTATGATCATTTATGATTAAATAATTTATTATGATAATATAATTTAACTGCGGAGAATTTCCTTGCAGGAAACACGTCGAAGGGGTGGAAGCATTGTCAGAAAAGAATTAGGCACAGGAGCATCACCATCACTGGGCAGATGGGTTGAGGACCTGGCAACTTGAAACAGAATACATTTGTGGGACCCGCATGAGCTATTTAAATAAATAATTTGAGAAACATAAATAATTAAGTTAAAATATAAAACGTACCTCAAAAGATTTAATATGATCTTTCACCCTATTACTATAATAGATATATCTATATACGGACATATAGATATAAAAATGAAATGGCACCATTATATTATAATAATTTAATAAAGTGATGTAACCCCATTAATATTTACATGTACATATATAAATATAAGATTATAAGAATATTCGAATTATAATAACATTCGAATTATAATAATATTCGAATTATAACTGTATTCTTCCATTTTAATATTTTTGCTTTTAACCGATTAGCACTTGGTATGTTAAATCGATTTAATACTTGGTATTCAAATTGACATATGTTATATAATCGGTGGAAGCCAAGAAGGCACAACCTTCCTTTTAATTTAGCCTTGAGAGGAGTCGGACAGGAGCATATTCCATATGTTATCCACATTTCCAAATTTCTTCTGCTACGTTTCCAATCTTCTCTCCGCCCTCCATAACACCTGACTTCCAGATATCTCGTGTCAAAATTCACTGTTATTTCTGCACTTTTCATTCACTGGCAGTGCCTTACAATTTTTCCATATGTGATTCGATCATCATTGAAGATTAGGTATCTCTGCATTTTGGATACGTCCACAACAATGGAAGGAGAGTTGGTTATCAAGTTGAATTGCAGTTACTTCAAGACTGACCAAACTTATAACAGGTCATGTGTAAAACCATTCCAGTTCATGTTATTTCCATGACATTTGTTTTTACAAGCGATTTTGATAACTGTAGTTGTGATTTACCATCACTTATACTTTAGAAGAGTTGCTTAGCAATAAGCATATTGATGTGTTATAGCATGGATTCATAACCATTTGCCAATAATTTCAAAAGTCGATTGATAAATATTTATGCAAGTCTCTTTCTTTAAAAGAAGTGCAGATACAAAATCATTTAGCAAGATCCAAACACTTGACTTTTATATGTTTCAAGCACCCGTCTTTTCCATATACCAACCACAAATCGAGAGCAACATTTATACTGGGAACCATCATTAAGGCAGGTTGTTGATCTTTTAGTAAACACCATTCGTCTTATAGAACACATCAGGTTATGTGATTAACCCAAAACCAAACATTGCAATGTAACTTCTACCAATTTGCTACAACATTTCCAATTCACTCGTCTTTTCCATGATACCAACCACAAATCGAGAGCAACATTTATACTGGGAACCATTGTTAAGGCAGGTTGTTGATCTTTCAGCAAACACCATTCGTCTTACTGAACATATCAGGTTATGTGATTAACCCAAAACCAAACATTGCAATGTAACTTCTACCAATTTGCTACAACATTTCCGATTTATATAGCAGTGTGCTACAATACTTATCATGATAATATCCTGTTTGATATCTGGTTGATATTACAGAATTAATTCTCTTTAAAATAGATTAGATCATGGCAAGTGATAACCAAGTAACCATAGTATGGATCCATAAATCATTATGCCATTGGATATTAGAATTAAACAATCAAATCTAAAATCTTTAAAGAACATAATCATGTAATCACAGACTGTGATAAGCTAGAATATATGTTAATTATGAAACAGTTGGGAATCAACCAAAAGAACTAGTTGTTCTGAGAATTTCGAACACTTGGGACATACCGACTTTGTAGCCAAGGAAATGGGTGATGAAGTGAGATAAAGGAATTTGAAATAACATGGCAGAATCGGATACGACATAACAATGTTTATCATTTTTAGGAATCACTTAATAGCTCATGCATGATCTTGTTAATTGTATCCTCTTGCTGTCGGGTCAAATGGTGTGTTTAAATACCAGGATGCTTAGTAGATGACAGATGTTCCAAGTCCAATTTTGGGTAGGAAGGGCCTTTCTCATTAGAGATTGTGTGGGGAATAAGTTAAGGTCCAAGGTTGGGTGGTTAAGCCCCTGACAATGTTTCACTTCTCCCCAAGTTGTCGGATGTACAATAGACAAAGATAAGCTATACATTCAATTGTTTGTCGGAAACGGGTATTATCACTTTTATGATGTATATGCAAGAAGATAAGATTAATTGAGTTATATTATCGTTGTAGTCATTTTACACCTAGATGCGAGAGATAGAATTATGGATTGTTTTTCATTTATATCAATATTGAATATGAGCATAGCTTCTAATCTTGAGTTATTGCCACAGTTAAGCAATTAGAAGGAAACGAATGATACAGTGGTATTTGAAACCTTTATTGATTCAGTGGAATCTGAAGCCCTAATTGATTCAGTGGTATCTGGAACCCTAAATGATATAGTTGTATCGGAAGCCCTAATTGATTTAGTAGTTTTTGAAGCCCTAATTGATACAGTGGTATGTGATGCCCTAATTTTATTTAGTGGTATTTAAGGATAGTCCTCATTTGATTTTGATATAGCGGTATTGGATGGTAGTTGTTATTTGATATTGTTATAGTGGTATTTGTGGACTAACCTGGTTGTTTGCAGAAGCATCCCTACAATGATTTCTAATTTCGAATTCCATGGTATGTGGATTTTAATATCTATAGTAATTCATTGATGGTGTTTTAAGTTCTTAGTTAAAAAATCTTGATTAACTGATTTTAACCGTTAATCTCTTTCATATGAACAAAACTGAGTTAACTGTCTTCCTATGAAAATGAAGTAATATCTGTATTTCTTTGAGTATGTTAGTTGTTAATTAAGACTCGGGAAAAATTGGTTGTTACAGTAATCTATCTACACACTCTGGAACTTTTGCTCTAATACCACTTGGTGAAGGGTACTCCCCTTATTAACACAAGTGCACACAACAAAATAGAGAAGTAAAAACAAATTGCAAGAACAAGAATAACATGCAATATAACATATATTCAATGAAATTAAATTACTATATTCAGAAATATAACATGCAAAACCACATGGGCAATTTCCTTAAAATATTTTGCAAGCCAGAGCTACATATCACTCCCCAAAACTATTTTAGACAATCCCAAGGGCCTTCTTTACATAGATAATTTTTAGCTGTCCAAGAAGGTTCTAGAAATTTCAACCCTAGACTTTGAGGCCAACCAACCCTAAGTTATTATTATTTATATTTTGTTACATTGGGGTAGACCTCAAACAATTTCGAAGCCCAAATTTTTTGTTTGAAGGAATCTCATTTTCATCCATTTCAGGTAAGACAACTTCCTGGAGACCATAACTCATCGCTAGTTGCTTCCGTTGACTGGTATGGCCCTATTTCGGAAATCCCACAAATTGCTCTACAACGCTCACCTTGCGCAAGCTCCAACCAATTAAGGTTTGACCCCTTTTTGGAGCCTCTAAAGCCTTTAAAACTAAGTTTAAAGTTTATGTACCCTGCCAATACCAAATTTTTTCAATATCTTCAAAACTAGACTTAATCTTGCAATTAAACTTTATTGACAGACTGATATATCTAAAATGAACTTCCAAGGAAGAAATTAGAATATTTTGAGCTCTAATGACTAACTTTCTAAAAATAGTAAGCTTCCAGAAATAACAACTCTACATTGAGATAGCCCTTGTTGACAAGACAAACCAGAAATATTTTAGAGTGATGTAAGATTGCCATTACATTTAGGATGCTCCTGCATCATTTCTAAATGCTTGTGTATTTGGAGATGCAAGTGCAAGCTGATTATTTGTTCTCAAAGACTGTTTGGAACAACGTTTAAAGCTCCTAGACTATTAAAAACTATTGGATTAATTTGCAGATTTTTGGAAGTATAAGGTAGTGCATTTTATTTGATTGCTGGTTTGTTAATTGAGGAAATCCTTGAGTTGTAGGCATCATTCGATTTAATTGGGTTGGATCATGATACAAAATTTGTGTGTTTGGTTGGCTCATTGCGACTCGAGAGTTTTTTTGCTCATTGAGTTGAGGTAATGTAGATTTGCAAGTCAAGTCAGCTTGAGTACTTAGTGAGTTTTTGTTGGGATTTGGTTATGTTTTTTGCTTGGACTTGAATTTTTTTCTTTTTTTGTTGCAGAGCTTGGGAAGTGTTAATGGGAATTGTTTGGGATTATCATTTGTCAGTGCCTAGATCTTGAGGAGGATGATCTAGATTTGGACTTTGAGTAAGGGAGGGTGATAAAGATATTTTGGAGGAGCAAGGGGCCAACTTAGAGAAGATTCCATCCTGTTATAGGAAGGAGGAAGATGTTGCAGAGAGGAGAAACTGGTTGAGCTGCAAAGTCAGATGCTTGTCCCCAAAGCCTCAATTTATTTTGACTAATGCCTGTGGACTGGTGACATGCGTAAATATGAGAGAAACTTGGGCAGAAATTGAACAAGTTCTAGATACACAGCCTGATTTTAACATTCTTGGTGGAAATTTTAATTCAATCCTTGTGGGAATGACAAGAAGGGTGGGGTTAGTAGAAAATTGGAGTCTCGAGTAGATTTTGAGTCTTGGCGAGTAAGAATCAACTGATGGAGATTGCTTTTAAAATTGGAACCTAGACTTGGACATATAGGTGATCAGGTTTCACTTTCAGCAATATTGCAGAGAAACTCGACCAGTTCTTTTGGAAGGGAGACATGGGGCTGCTCACCTTTGGGCTGGAGAGCAAAACTTTTCCTTGGTGGGGACTGGGTCATTATCCAATTCATTTGAGTATTGCTGGGGACAAAAGGCCGGTCAGATGTCCCTTTAAATTTGAAAATCAGGATTTCTTTCTTCATGTTTAGGACTCCTAACACTTTGGAGCATAGGTTAAAGACTCTGTGAGTACTCTGCTTTTATTTTTGCTGGTTAAGTTCTCACTTTTAAATTTTTTTTTATAGCAACCAAAAAACACGGGTAAAAATGTTGATGCAGGGAAAACAGTGGTTTAAATGCATTTTTCAAATATTTTGCTATAAAGCAATGCGCTGTCTTGTGAGATGTTGATTTTTAATTTTTACAAAAATATAAATCCTTTCTTTAAGAGATTCTCATTTTATTAATTTCTAAGCTGCCAAATTTTTGTGAAGTTGAAAATTTTGAGCTTGCAGAGTGCTCTCCGAGTCCAAGTCCGCTAACTATGACTTGAAGGAATGGAATAGACTTCATTTCAATTTTTGTTTTGGAACTAAGAAGTTCATTGAAGAAGAGATGAAGCAATTAAACAAAGATCCTTTTGCATGGTATGAATCAGGAGAGGTTTCTGCAAGAAAAATGATTGATGGTGCAATATGAGAAGAGTTTAGCATGGGAATAAATCTTTTGGATGTGAAAGTAAAGGGAACTTTGGATCAAGGATGGAGACATAAATCCAAATTTATTTCATAACAGCACTAAAGTTTGTAGATTTGCCAACAAAATTATTAAGAGCAGGCTAAGTGACGGTTTGATAGTGGAAGAGGCATGGATGGAATCAGATTCACATCAGTTTATTACTTTATTGAGCTCCTCAACAACTGGGGAGGAACTGATTCATTAGCACAAAGGAGAATATTGGAGAACCTAAAACTGATATCAGAGGAACAAAACAAAATGCCGTTGGCAAGTTTCAGTGAAGTTATTGGGACAACAAATTTTCAGCTACGCAAAAAAGCATCAGGTCCAGATGCATTCCCTGCTACTTTTTTCCAGTAGTGTTGGTGCTTTATTGGCAAGGATGTAGTATATTGTATTGAAGACTCTAGGGCATCAGGCGAGATCCTAAGAAAACTTAGGAATTATTTTTTAACACTCGTTCCAAAGAAAGATCAAGCATGCTTGTTAGATGGTGAACTGAGTTTACTCTCTAATACCTTCTACAAGATATTAACCAAAGCAGTAGCAAGTAGACTAAAATAATTCCTACTTCTCAGATGAAGAAATTGGGTTTGTTTCGAGCATTTCTATTTTAGATGAGGTTATCACTGCTTAAGAGGTTCCTCATTCAATACAAAAAATTAGAAATGCAGGGATGCTGATTAAACTAGACATAAGAAACACATATGATTGAGTTGATTGGAGATTTCTTTTGAATGTTATGGAGGCTTTTGGTTTTTGTAACATTTGATTGGATTGGACTGTCAAGTGGATAGCTAGATCTAGATACTTTGTGTTATTGAATGGCTCATATAATGTTTTTTTGAGATCTTTTAGCAAAGTCTTATCGAAGGGTAATCTCAAAGGGATCAAAGTAACTAGTACCCTTCATCCAATTTCTCATTTGTAGTCTGTTGTGGATACCCTAGTCTTTGGATTTGCAAAAAGGTAAGAAGCAAGGGCAGTTAAGCAGATTCTTAATCTTACTCAAAAGCCTTAGGCAAGAAGTTGGATAAAGAAAATCATAAATTCTTTTCTTTTTTCCTTCAACAAGAAAAAAACCAAAAACCCTTTAGGATGCTTGGTTTAGAGAAAATACAATTACCTTGTAGTTATTTTGGGTTGCCATTGGATAAAGGTATCAAAAGACAAACTTTAAGACACCCTTTGTGATCAAATTGCCAACAAAACTCATCTTGGAGATCTAGGTGGCTATCTTGGACAAGAGAAGCCATCAATTTGAAAGATGTAATTTCTGCTATTCCTATCTACTTATTGTTCAGCCTTTCATTGTCAGTTAGTGCCAATCAGTGGTTGAATCAGCATATAATAATTTGCTTTTGCAGGGAAACACAGAGGAAAAAAAAATGTTTTGACAGCCTTAGAAAAAGTGTGTAAACCATAGGAGTGTGGAGCAGTTGGAATGAGGATTCAAAATATTTTCAGAGTAAGGCATTGGGTACCAAGCTTGTATTTGCATTGGTGAACAGATTTGTCTCCTTCAAATATGCTCACAAGCTTAACTCTACTACCCTTTTCAGAGACAAATAATTCACAACAGTTGAGTAAGCGTTAATGTTCACTTCCCTTTGAATTACAAAAAAGGTACAACTCCCTTATAAGATTTTCAACAAATCTTATCTAATCTATACACACACGGGTGCTTTTAACCTGAAAGTACTTAAGGTCGCACACCTTATTCTTGGATAAGGGGCTTAGTATAATGAAGATGTAAAATTGATTACAAGAATTGAAAAAGCAAAGTCTCTCACTTCCCATAAACCGAATCGAATTTACAAATTATTAGCAAACATTCAGAGATAGAATGATAACATACTCTGAATCAAACAAAATCACAGAAGGCATAAACTTAGCATTCCTCAAGAAACACCAACTTCATGAATTCAAACACAACAGATTCAAATTACTTCGAACCATAATTTCTATGATCAAAGTTCAAAGATAGAGATACTTCTATTTCAGAGCATGTAAGTTCATTCTATTACCATTCAAAACAAAAGGAAATTACCACTATCTATATATATTGTTTTAGACTTAAGATTTCTAACCCCTACTTAGGTCTATGCACCAACATTTATAGTTTGATATAACCAGAAGGTATCCCTGAAAACTCGACCTCTTGACAGTTAAAGAAACATTTAAATAAACTGAACATTGTTTGGAGGACACCTATCCCCAAAGCCTAAAACTATCATCCAAAAGTCATAAAGATTAACTAAACAGATATATCATTTCCTGCCTTGTCAGCTTGGTCATCTTCCACTGTGGTGCCTTGGGTGAGTTTCCAGCTTCTGTATGCACCAACAAACTCCTGTATTGCGTTTATGTTGGGGCTCTTAAGGTTTAGCAATCACAATCTCCACATGTCTTTCTCCCACTCCAGATTTACAATTTGGCTCGCTTGCTTTGGTAGTTGATCCATGTAGAGGCACAACATGGCCTTGACCTGTGCAATTTTTGTCAAGTCTGCCTGGGGTTCATTTCTTCTTTAATGTTCTTCATGGTTGCTTCAAAGGTTTTCACTAAAGTTTCCTTGTCTTGGCTCCCTTCTTCATACTGTAGGATATCGGTTGGGTTAATGACTTTCATATCTATTGTTATGTTGTTATACATTTCCTTGATCTCCCTTTCGATAGCTTGAACTCCTGTGATAGCATCTTTGTATACAGAGCACCTCTAGCCTATGTTTTTCTTTAGGATGTACAACACGCATGCGTCAACCATTTTCAGTGGGCTCTTAGCCAGAAACTAACAAACCATTATTCTCGACCTCTGAAATTTGCATGACGACACCAAACTAGTTCACTTCCTCTGCATCCCAAGTAGGAAGTTGAGTTTGAATCTCCCCTAACAATGCCTCTGCTTCATTGAAAACAACACTAGATTCTTGGATAAACTTATGTCCATTTTTGGTTACTCCCTCAATCCAATCGTCCATTGCTATGACCAGAGTTTTGCCTTGTTGAAGTTGGTTCAACAACTTCTGTCGGGAGAGTTTGGATCAGAACCTTGTGGCATCTGCACTAAGGGTAAAGCTCCAAAACCATAGAAGGAATCAATATATTCAGCCATGGCAGTGATTATCTGCTTCAGTTCCCTTTTGTCCCTACTATCTTTTTAAGATTGCGTTAGCATATGTTGAGTTGATTGTTCGAGTAAATGCTTTATAGCTTCTTTGTCCAAAACTCCCAGATCAACCTTGGTCATCTTGCAATCATTAACATTCAAATCTGAAGTTCCTTCCTTTGGCTTATAAATTGCAACCTTCGCAACCACTTGTCCACTCGTTGAGTCTGTCACCAGTCTTGCATAAGTCTTGACCCTTTTGGGTTTGGGATTTTTTGCCGTATACTTACCATATCTTTCATTGGTATGGACATGAGCACTAAATTGTGCTTCTTGCTCAATGAATTGATTAACCATTGTGGAACTGAGTTTGATGCTTCCTTCCTTTCTATAGATTTCAGGGGAGTTACTAGAGATTCCACCATAGAGGTGACACTATCTAACATGTCTTGACTCTGTTGCTCACCGTTTAGCAATGAGGAACGTGCTATTTCTCTTGGTCTAGGTTCACAACGGTCGTTTTTTGATTTGCCATCTTAGCTTGCTTTTGAGATCTAGGCCTAGATCTTGTTCCTTGTACCATAGAGTGAACTTCTATTGGTTCAGACTTTTGCTCACTCATGTTGGCTTTCTTATCTGCAATATGCACCTTACCTGCATGATCAATTGAAAGAGCCATGTTAGAAGCATTGGTAGGAGAATGCAGGGGACTTTTATCTGTTCTCCTTAATTGAAGCATTGGTACTATTTCTCTTCTCTTTTGCCTTAGCCAAGTTTTAGTATATTTAATAACAACCTTTGTTCTCTGATTAATGTTGTCCTCTTCTTCTCTGGTCCAATCGATTATTGGCAATGTCGTCTCACCTTGGTTCAAATAACCTCACTCTACAATATTAAAACTGTCATCTTGTACACCTTCAATATTCATTCTTAATTGCATGGAGGCAACTTGAGATAAGAGTAACTTAGAACAACTTGTTTTGTCAACTTCCTTTTCATCATGACAATCTTCCCAAAAGTCCTCCAAGTGAGGAACCGGTGTTATTTGGCCTTCTAACTCTAGGACTCTCCTCACAAACTCTTTGTTGTCAAAATCTTTTCGTTCACCATAAAATTTCATATATAATACAAAAATCTTGAGTGAGAGACCTTGGTCATCTAAACATCCTACTGTCTTGGCAAGGCAATTAACTTTAGCCCTATGTTCACTAAGCCAATTTATACCCAAGATGAGGTGCTACGTATAGATTCAACTCTGTTGAAATATTTGGAAAGTCAACTCGAGCCTCAAACAAGCACTGCTCTAACTTAGCCCTCGACTAGTTTGCATACTCAATAGTCCATGGATTTGCCATAAAACTACTGCTTCTAGGGAATCTACTCAATAACTTTGGGGATATAAAACATTCTATTGCCCTTGTATCGATTAATATAGAAATAGGGTTTCTGTAGATCTTACCCAAAGTTTCTATTAGGCCCAGTTGTTGTTCTGCATGTCGATTGTCTAGTGTCGCATGAATCCTCTACTAGTAGACAATCTACTGTGGTGGTAATGAGGGTCGAGGAGGCTGATTGGTACTTGACTTGATAGGGCACTTGTTGGCATAATGATCCCCACCACAAGTGTAACATCCTAATGGTGATCCTTTCTTCTCATTCCCTTTACTGCCTCTGTTGGAATTACCCTTGAATTCTTTACCACCATTTCCTCTAGGCTTTGGTTTATTGGGCTTGAAATTTTTAAAATTCCTTTTATGAGGCCCTGAATTTGACCCTTCTGTGCTCTAGTTGGTTTTCCACTTGTTATCCCAGATAGAGCCACCCCTTTTTATTTTATGTTCCTGGCGAACAACTCTCTTGAGGGCTTCCTCCATAGTTCAGGGAGGGAGGACATCCACTACTACCCCTATTCAATTATTTAGTCCCATAATGAACTTCCTAACCTTCAGGTTCTTGTCTTGCTGATATAGGGGTACATACTTCAGCAACCGAGTGAACTTTTCCCAATACTTGTGTATAGACATATCCTCTTGTTTAAGGTTTTGAAAGTCTAGCAGTTTTTGGTCGTAGAAAGTCTGGGTAACCATCGGTTCTTGAAGATGGATACAAACTTGTCCCAGGTTACCTTAGTTGTCTTAATGTTGAGTTCTATCTTGGTGTTTCCCCTCCAAGTTGTTGCTTTACTTGAAAGGTGGTATATTCCCCATACTGCCTTTGAAGTTGCAGAAAAACTCTTGATTTCAAAGTATTGTTCCATCTTAGTTAACCAGGCTTCTGCATCATGTCCAGATACAGAGCTTGAGATTTTAGGAGTTATGATCTTTTTTATATCAGAGGACAAGTTGCTAACTATTTCAAGTTTCTTTTGTTTTTTAGTTTGCATGAGTGAGGCTTGAACACTCTTTTCACTGTGGTTAGAATTTTCATGTTCAGTTCTAGGTGGAGGCGAGGATTGCATCTCCTCTTGACTTCGCCCTATTTGGGCTGCCACATCATTCATTTTCTTTTCCATGTCTTCCAACTTCGTTTGCGTGTCTTGCAAAACTTGAAACAACAATTCTGAGGGAATTTGTGGGATGTCTTCATTAGTGACTTCATTAACTATGGGATCCCTATTGCTATTCATGTTTCCTATGTTAAATACTCTTGAAATGTAAATGAGTTTCTTAAATCAATTTCATGTTCATACTTTTAAGTTTGTTCAAAAGAAGGTACAAGATCAATAAGATATTTCTAATTGCTCATTTATTCAATTCACCAATTTCCCCAGTTACATCTGTAACAATTTTATTTACAAAAATCTCCTCTTCTGAGGATACTACAAAGGAAATACAAATCTTGAATGTCAAGATATTCTATTCTTGGGTCTTTTGTTCGTTTTCAATTCTGTGCTTATCCCGCTCTATCCAAGTTTTACTAAAGATCATGAGAGGATCAGTTTGTCAAGCATTCCATGCCTTGGTAAGTTTATCCCTTAGTATTGCTTTCCTAGCAGGAGTCCATTTGACCCTTTCCTTCTTCATTCATTGCAAGGCCTGAGCTACGGCTTCATCATCTTGGGCTTCAGAGAAATAGGAATAATCATGCTTCGACATGTTCTTTATTAAATAAAAGAATGGGATGTCAGATTTTTTTTTTTTGGGGGGGGGGGGGGGGGGGGGGGGGGTTCTTCTGGATATACATCCCGCTACATTTAAATCTGGTTTTTTAGTTTTCCTAATTTGTTAAGTGATGAGCCCAAGTTTTAGAGTTGAACTGAGTGCCTTGATACCATATGTAACATACCATTTTTACTATGCTGAAAATAAAGAACATATTCTAAAACTATACCCAAATATCATAATGGAATGACATAAGTAATTTAGAAACAAACCATGGAAACTACATTAAATAATGACTACATCCATTTTATATGAAAAACAATTGAATTAACTTCTATAACCGAATTCTATGGGGGCAATTGATTTAACTATATTTACATCAATACATTTTGAAGTAAAAATAAAGGTACATGCAAGTAAAAGATTTAGAATTCATAGATGAATTGAAATAATTGTCGACAAGTTGTGCAAGCTTAACCTCCCAATCATGGACCTTAACATATCCCCAAACAATCTCTTATGAGAAAGGCCCTCCCCCCCGGGTTAGGCTTGGGCCACCATAGTCCTGCCATCCTGAGCATGCCCGTGTTAGCGTGTCAGCTAAGCAAAAGGAAAGGCTAAGGAATTCCTCCGTCAACCTCCCCTCTGTCAGCTAGCACGCCTGACCTCTAGTGATCATTTTTTGCAAGCATGCCTCTAACCTACTTTGGCCAAGGATTTATTTAGATGGGCATTAATCAACCCGATCACCAGCGCTCAACTTGACAACCGATTATATCTTGGACAACCATGAACTTACTTAGTCTTAAGCAATTTCTTTCTTGTTGGCTTCATATAATAAAAAATATTGATTAATAGTTTTAATTTCTTGCAGTATATCTTTCCTTTTCACCCATTTATACTTGAATCTATTGGCCTTAGGTGCATCCTAGGAGATTGCTGGTATGTATTAAGTTTCATAGAAATTAGAAAGAATACTTCAGGCTGTTATAGCTGGCCTCATACAATAAAAGAATATTATGCATTGTCAATTATTGAGAATTTCTTTTGCAAGGGATTATAGCAGTTCCATTCCTATGGGTAGATACCCGAAATGCATAGATGTGAACTTGTCATTTATAAAGAAAGAGCAGGACCGATGCTTCTCAAATATAAAATCGAGCATATGAACATGATACTATGTCAAACATATAGAAAAGAGCAAAAACAATGCTTCTCAGATATGAAATTGAGCATATGAACATGATACTATGTTATTTGTAAATGACACAAAATAAGAAAGGAGTTTAAGCAATGTAAAAAGGCATAGCATGAAATGAGAGTAGCATATGAAATGTTCATGACTTGAGAATGGTTAACAAATTTAATTGCTCAAGCGATCCTACTTTGCACGCTTATGACTTCTGCCTTTTCGGCTCAACACTGTAGAGTGATGTGGTAGTACGCTCCAAATTGCAGGTGGAAGGATGAGAAAAATACTTGATTTGGAGAAAAAATGGCAGAACAAGAATGAGACAAGATCATGTGATCAAATGATCCTTCAGTTGTGGGGAAGGGAGGTATAGTCCTCCACTCGGTTACAATAAGGAGCTCAATATCGGTTACAAGAACTCCAATATAAAATTTAAATAGAAGGTGCCAATAGGAAAGGTGGCAATGCTCACCGTTTGGAGTCATATTAAAACATAAAGATTATATTTTACCATGGTTTAAATCAAATGTATTTAAATATATTCATATATGTACATATATAAATATAATGTCATCAAGCTATTGAATTCTATCTATATTTGTACCTACATATATACATGTATCTATATGCGTGTGTAATTTTTGAGAGTATGCATAACTATTATTATATTCTCTCTAAATACGCATGCATATATATATATATATATATATATATATACATATATGTATGTATGTGTGTGTGTGTGTGTGTGTGCAATTGTTAGTCATTATCAGCGTATCATGGTGGCATTATATATATATGTAAAATCCATATTGTTGATCACTTACATAGTCTCAAAATAAGAGAGAGGTATTAGTTCTTTTCATGATATTAAATGTTTAATATTCTCTTGGCCTTTTTTCTTTTCAAAAGTTGACCAAATAGCTCATTACTTGTTGTACTTCATTGCCTAGTCGATAAATCCTCCATCAAGATAGTTAGAGTCAATACATGAGGGTCTGACGATGGACTAAATTTGGTGTCCCATTCCTTGAATCCCGTTTAGCAATGCTTTCCCCACTTTGTCTGCTCTTGCAACCAAAAAATGCATATTCCACAATAATAACATGATCCTCCATTTAAATTAAGATATCAAGAAAACAAAATAACTGATAACTATCACAATGGCTAACCACCACTAACCTTTATCTTCAAATATAGGCATTCATTTTTAGTTGAAATAACAATTATCAACTAACAAGTTATTTATACATGAATCAAATCAGTTAATCATAACTTCCATTTCACAAGATCATGATATCCAAGAGTTTCTAGCTAACCATTACAACGGCTATAATATTATTTTTAAAAGATCAAAAATTTGGGATGTAACAATACTATCAATTCAAAACAATCAAATTCCTTGTTTATTTCATTTCTCAAAATTTCACCACCAACAAGGTCCACAACATTGTCACCATTAAAAGACCTTAAAAAAACTCAAAATGCCAAGCTGAAAATGTAACGATACCCCTTTGATTCAAATATGCACAATACCCTTTTTCCATGGTAAAACTCACATTTCATTTATTCAATCTCAATTTTGATAGCATAATATTGTCTAGGGCATGTTTTTAAAAAAAATACTCTAACTATTGTTTCAATCCACAAAATGTTCTAATACATCATCATTCCAATCAAATGGATCCAATTTGCATAAAAAGAATGATTAGACAAGGAGAAATCAATTCGCATACCTCTATATGAGCAAAACCTTCAAAGTTGAAGAACTTTGCACAAACCAAGTCATAGCCTGAATCCTTTGGACAACAAAGAGAATCAATGAACACAGATCCATTGAGCTTTTACCCACAAAAATCTTCCCAATAGGCTTCCCACAGCTAAAATCCTAAAATTTGAATCTAGGAGTTGGAGAGCAAAAATGTGAAAAAATAATGAAGTGGCCAAAACAACTTCTTTTTTCCTTTTAACTATTCATTACTTTTCATAAAAAATAAAATAAAATAATAAATATTAAAACTCTATAGTGATCTCCACAAAATAGCCCTTTGTAGACAAATCATACGATTTCCTTCATGATGAATACACAAAGCATTTTTAACCATTTAATTATTATTTTGACACAACAAACAACAAAGGACATTGATATATTAAAATGCAGCGATAAATTGCAATAAGCCAAAATGCTCAAACACTCTTAATAGGCTGACAACACATGAGAACTGGGTTATGTGAAAATGAGCAATTTAGTATTTGAGGTTCAAATACTAAAATATCAAGAAATCATGCATATTAAGATGCAATGGGTTTGGCTGGGGAATATTTTGACTAATGTGCTATCTCTTGTTAAGCATCATTAGGGAAGGGCATACTCAGATCTGTGGAGCCAATTTGAGTCTATGCCCAGTGCCTACAACCACCCAACAAACTTTAGAGGCACCTGTGCATATACAAAATAGCCGAAGTGCATATATATATATTCCCCAATTGGTGCCAACATCATCACATCGGTAGTAGACCATAATATAATCCTATCATCATAATATAATCAATTGCTAAACCTAGCATATATATTCAATGGTTTCAACAAACATTAAATCTTTTAAATAGCATCAAATAACATAAAATATAGCTCATCGCATTTTAACATTAACATTAATATCTCCAAATATGATAATTGAGAATCACATTATCATTATTATTTCTCAACACACATCTCAATGGTGAAATCACAATTAATCCACATTTAGCCAAATCACCAAAATCAATGGATTTAATTGTTCAATCAACTAAGATGTCACATCTCATCATGCTTGGTTACTATTGTGAATTTTTCGAGCCATTGCTCCATTGTAGATTGGGAGGCCCTCTTATAGGTTGTGGTTGTTAGGTTTTGGCAATTGGGGTGACATTCAAAAGGTTGAGGAGTAGTCAAGTGATCAAATTGTCAGGTCACGGATTAAGGTAGGAGTGTCTACATTAAGGTTTCATAGGGACAAGTTGTAATGGGTTGAGATTAAATTCCCAAGTGTATTAATATTTTGGCTAGTTTAATAGTCTAAAATATATGATAAATGCACATTTTGTGCATAAGAGCTTTAAAATCCTTATAAAAAATAATTTTCCATAATTAAAATATGAAAAAACCTTATGCGGATCAATTTTTCGTCGTAAAAGTGCACAAAATCCCAATGAAAATAGAAGTTCCACTCTCAAAATGCACAAATCCCAATGGATAAAAACTAAGCGTTGGACAAATTTGTCCAGATGAGGGTTGATTTTCCCCTTTCAGATATAAAAGACAAGGAACAATGTGAAGATCTTAGATGTAGATCAATTTTCCCACTGGGCTCTATACTTGGAAATTTTAAGGCATTTACTTTTTCCAGATGGATATGGATTTTCCCCTTGTTTTGGTGAAGATAAATTTTCCACTATGCAACATAGAATTTTTTTTTGAGCTCCAAAGCCAAGAAAATCCCGATGGAAGAAGAATTTCTCTGCCTAGATGAACATGATATCTTCTCCTCAAGTTCAGACGAGGATCGATTTTCCCTTAAAGGCTATTGTGGGTGAATGGAGACTGTAAAGTATGGGGGTTAAACTTAGGGGTCGATTTTCCCCTTGTGGATAATGAAAATAGAATATGCAAGAGTCCAGATGTAGATCGAAGTTCCCTTTTGGAGATGGATTAAATAAAAAATGCGAAGTGCAGAGAATCCAAATTGTCCACATGAGGATAATTTTCCCTCTTGTGGAATGATGTTTGATTGACTTGGAAGGAGAAATAATAAATGATAATCCCCTTACTCATCGATTTTCCATCATGGATATTTAAACAAATTTGAAGGGGGAAATATTAAGGACTTTTTACTTATCCTCATGGAGATCATTTTTCCACAAGCCTCATGAAGTTGAATCTATAAAGACAAATCCATGAAAGTGCAAGCAATTCTCCATCAAATTGAAAACCCAGCTCTAGAATCAAGTGAAAAGCAAAGATAAATCTGAAGGAATTCAAAAAGTTGAAGGATTGGAGGTGGAATTCGAATAACTAATGGATTATCAATTTTACACGAATCCCAAGGGGCTGCATCAACTTTGCACAAGTCTCAAAATTAAACCTTAAAATGCAATTTTAATCTCACTTTGGCTCTGTGGGCGAGATGTAAACCAAAAAATCTTTAAAAACCCACCTACAACAGCAAATAAATATACATGAGGCAAAGTGTACCAAGCCTTGGAGTCAAAGGAAGAATTGAGCAATTGGTGAAGTAGATGAAAGCAAGTAACGAGGAGCTCCTAATAGCTTATGTCTGTAAAAACTGAAGCTCCAGACAACACAAAATTGGACAGTACTGGGAGTGAAGATCTGAGATGCCAAAGAGTACCCATTGGAATCACCTTTAGAAAGGAAGAAGTTTGAACATTATTGAGAAAAACAAAGGCAACTAAGAAGGAGAGGGCTGCAACTCAAAATCTGAAAACCACAAGAGAGCTACGATTTTGCAAAGAAACTTTAGAAGTCTGCAACAAGAAGTAACAAGGGTGTGCATAAAACCAAATTTGAATAATGCCAAGTTCTGAGACAATCTAAGTGCTTTAGGTATGATGTCCGCAGACTTGAGGCCTGAAAAGTTCCTAGAGTTTGACTTTTTGTGGAAAATTATAATTTTTTGTAAACAATTAACTCCTACCAGAATGTATTGCAGGCTGTTTGTGAGGCAAAATCAGGTTTTAATGATCAAATTTAAGTGACCAAAAGGCTGGAATGCATTATTCTTGAGACTTAGGTCTGATCTTTTCCCCAAAAGTTCGATTTTCTCTTAAAAATCAGAAAAATTCCCCAAGAAATTTAGTCAGACCCTGTGTTACCCTGAGTTTCTGGGATGGGGGGCAGGGAAATGGGTTTCTGTAATTTTTTTATGCGGAGAAGGGAATGGCTATATATATGGAAATCTGAAATTTCAAATGTATTTATGAATTATATAACATTGTAACATTCATCATAGCAACAGGCAAGAGCCTACAACACTACAGTAAATTGTGAGCCTCTTATATTGGAGGTCTTGGGTTCAAATCTACTCAAGTTTAACAAATAATAAAAATAACTAATCATAACTCATAGTAATAATTAATCTTGGCTAGATAATAAAAATAACTAATCACAACTCAGTGTAATAATTAATCTTGGCTTTGGCCTCTTACCCATCAGAAAAACAAAAACATTCATCATAGCAACATAATAACATTTATTAATCTAAAATTATTAAATCAATGATCATTCATTGAATCATCATAAAATATACATATAGCATTAAATGAATAAATTGAGAGTTCAAATTTCAATTTCATACATTCATAGATATAACTCATTGAAACAGTCAATAACTTCCAAACAACAGCAACAATTAAGTCCAATCTGCCAAAATCTCAATCTGTTCACAACTTCACATTCTATTTTCAAACAACAAACTGGGGCATATCTCTGATTAGAACTTTAAAAAGTTCATTTTTTTGTTATTTAACAAAAGCTCTGCAATTTTCACTATGGAAACTTGGAAATCTACTAAATCTTTTATCTCTGAAAAATTGAACAATGAAAAGAGCACTTGATGTGCTAGAAACGGCTTTTCAGATTAGTCATTAATAAATGTTGGTCATTGGGCTGAACAATGAAATTCTGCAAATATCAAGATACTCGGGCTAGCATATACATATCCCTGCAAAGTGCAAACCCAGCAATGAAATGCCCACTCATGCGACAACGAACCCATTCAATAGAGAAGAAATAAATTTCCATGAGACAATGTAATAATAGAATGCATTAGACTTAGTTTAGTCGAGGCAAATAACATAAACACATATTTTAACAATATTTGAACATTTTGGGGTTGCATTGAGGTCCACGCACAAGTAAAAAATTGCAATTATTTCATAATTGTTATTTGTCCATTGCTGCCAGAGACAGCTGACAGTCCCGAGAGTACTGCAATGATTTCTGAAAATTGTGTTGAGCGTTTTCGAGTTTCATGGACGGTTTCCAGAATTTTGTATGTCTGGGTTGGCTCGAGAATGTTTCTGGCCGTCCCTAGAATTGTTTCTATTTCTGATAAGCGGGGTCGAAATTCGTTTCCGGGTAATCACTGATCAGACTAGAGACCATTGCTGAGTGTTAAGGAGTTACCCTTGCACAAAATCGCAGGGTGTTGAGGGCAAAATCATCAAAGAAAGATGCATTTGAGACTTAGCCCTCAGAAAACCAGAGTTATATCTGATGCCAAAAAGGCTTATTTCTTACATTTGAATCTCAAGATGCCCTCATACTTTTGTGATATCACACGGTCATTGATTGGATTGCACTTATCATAGAGATTAGACTGATTTTAACATCTCTATACATGTTTTGAGGCTTAATTTTTAAACCCGTCCTTAGATTTTAAGACTCGTCCCTCATTTTTAAGCTTCATTTGCAAGCTTAAGGATTTGATTCTTTAAGCCATAAAGCCTCAAATTAATATCAAGGACAAGGACATTTGATATAGAGATTTCAGCCTAGCCCTAGCTAGTTTGATTTTCCACAGCTGGGAGAGGTATGCAAACCAAGGATATTCTTTAGGGACTTCATTTATCCTTGTCCCTATCAGTTTCCCACCATGAGGATGAGGAAGGATCAAAGAAAGGATTGTACAAGGAGTGTGAAATTCATTAATCCCCCTGACAAGTGAATATTCATTGTGTAAGACAAAAAAATTGGAATATTGTTGATAAATTTTAAACTGGGGATTGTTTATCATAAGGATTATCTAAGTAATTCAGTTTACATATCATTGTTTGTAACTTTTGATAGAAGGTGTTCTTTCTCTTTAGAGCCGTGACTACATGTAGGGAAGCGGATGAGGAAAAATGAAAGGTTCAACAATGCGTTTACACCATCGATAATTCCTCAACAAGGCAAAAGGAACTTGATACATTCAAGGAGACTTGGAGGATTCAAGATTAAGCCTTCATCAAGTAGGGACATGGATAAGTCCACATTTAAAAAGAAGTCATCCATGGACAAGTTCAAGTTCAAATTCAAGGACATTTATGTGTCCTCATGCTTGCAAGCTTTCCACTTAATTAAATAACTGAAGAATAATGATCATCTTATAAGGAGATCAACTTGTCCCTATTCACACCAATTTTCATTAGGATCAAACAAGATTCAATTGAGGACATGAAGGTTTACAAGTCCATGATTAATTGTAATAACCCCAACTGATTATAACTTCAACAAACACCAAACTCTTTTATAATTCAGTCGTTTGACATTTCGTCAAACACTTTGCAAGCAAGCTGTGATACCACTGTAATGAGCCTTGCTGACTCTCAAACATTTTGTTTCTTTTTTTTGGTTTTGATGTTTTGTAATTTTTGATACAACAATATAGCAGCAAAATAAAAGATTTTGCAATAATAATTTGAACTCAAATATTTGGAAATTACATAGGGATATATAGCTGAAAATTCCAGATTTTAATACCAATTTAGATATTGAGTATTTTCACAAAATATCAGCAACCCAGTCGATAAAATATCCCCTATTATCTAAATCAACAATACTTTGAAAAATTAGAAGTTACAGTTCATGAACTTGCATGTAGACATGCTTTGAAAACCCTTTGAAATGAAGACAGCAGCAAAAGAATTCTCTGACACACGAATGCAACTGCAAATATGTTGCTACCAAAGTGTAGATAGAAGATAATGCCTGACAACCAATATAAATGGTGCCCAACCTACTCCAAATTAAGCAGCACACAATTTGATATAACAATTCTAGCAAATGCCTTCACAAATTCCAAAACAATTAGCAACAGTTAATACAGTAGGAGAAGAAGACAATTGTATACCTCAGCACAATTGCAAATGCAATATGAAAACTCAGAATTGAATCTACAATACTTCAGCTGGAGATCTCAAACCCTTATACTTCAGCAAGGGCACAAAATTTCAGAACTTCAAAAGTGTAACAAAGACAACAAGAGAGAAATAATATTCAATCGGATGCCTTACTCATTGAATGGACTCATATTTATAATCTCCAAATGGCACAAAGTTTCCCAAATGAACTTCACTTAAGAAGCTTCCCACACACAACATAATAAAGTGCCATTATAATTTAATGTATTCATTGCTTTTGGCTTTGAAAATGACATGTAAGGCCATTGTTTCTTGTTCCCACGATTTAAGACTTTTCGTCCTGGTTCCAATGAGCTATGATACTGAGCCAACTGACAACAACAACAAAAATAGCAACCTTAGCATATTTAGATGAATAATAATAATTCACTTGTCTTGCGGAAACAACTGAAGAAGCATCATAATTGAAATTTGACAACACCAAAGTGATCCTGATGATGAATGAACTTGACAGGGTGACTCACTATAAATAGTCGCTGCCTCCAAGATTCTTGGAGCTCAAATTGGAAGCCCGAAATAAACATTGAGAGCATCCTCCAACTCTTGTAACTCAACTAAGCTCAACGGACCCAACAGATTGACTTACTATAAATAGTAAGTCCTCAAACGAAGCCAAACACACCATAGGCTGTTGGAAAGCCTATAACCACACAATTGAGACCCTTAAATCGCACTATCAGCTCACGAGGGTCACAATGATGAACTGACCTGGCCAACTGCAGGAACCTGCTAAAAGTGGGGACATTACATTAATAGAGTGCTTATCATTCAAAGAAAATTAAGATATCAAGAAAAAATTTGAATCTACAATACTTCAGTTGTAGATCTCAAACTCTTATACTTCAGCACGGGCACAAAATTTCAGAACTTCAGAAGTGTAACAAAGACAACAAGAGAAAAATAATATTCAATTGGATGCCTTACTTATTGAATGGACTCATATTTATAATCTCCAAATGACACAAAGTTTCCCAAATGAACTTCACTTAAGAAGCTTCCCACACACGACATTAAAACATAATAAAGTGCCATTATAATCTAATGTATTCATTGATTTTGGCTCCGAAAATGACATATAAGGCCATTGTTTCTTGTTCCCACGATTTAAGACTTTTCGTCCTGGTTCCAATGAGCTATGATACTTAGCCAACTGACGACAACAACAAAAATAGCAACCTCAGCATATTTAGATGAATAATAATAATAATTCACTTCTCTTGTGGAAACAACTGAAGAAGCATCATAATTGAAATTTGACAACACCAAAGTGATCCTGATGATGAAAGATGATGAATGAACTTGACAGGGTGACTCACTATAAATAGACGCTGCCTCCAAGATTCTTGGAGCTCAAATTGGAAGCTCGAAATAAACACTGAGAGCATCCTCCAACTCCTGTAACTCAACTAAGCTCAACGGACCCAACAGATTGACTTACTATAAATAGTAAGTCCTCAAACAAAGCCAAACACACCATAGGCTGTTGGAAAGCCTATAACCACACAATTGAGACCCTTAAATCCCACTATCAGCTCACGAAGGTCACAATGGTGAACTGACCTGGCCAACTGCAGGAACCTGCTAAAAGTGGGGACATTACATTAATAGAGTGCCTATCATTCAAAGAAAATTAAGAAATCAAGAAAAATTTCAAGGAGATAATTCCTTGAAGGAAGATGGTGAAGAAACAAATTGAAATGAGGATCAAAGATGAGCAATCAAAGAGCATCCGTTCATCATTCAACTGATCAAAGAGCTCCAAGTTGACCTATCTAGGATCATCCAATTGGGATCATTCATAAGTGGACATGTGGAACATGCTATTTTCTCATTGGTTCATCCTCGAGGGGATATGGAATGTAATTTTCTCATTGGTCCATATGTTGGTGTGTTTGTTTCTATTGTCTATTTGTGGTTGCCCTAATTAGTGTTTGTCATGGATTAATTTGGGCTATTGCATTCAAATTGATCCTAGCCATTCATTGTATTTGGGGCTCCTATATAAACCCCACTTCTATGATTTGTAGGAGAGAGACTTCATGAAATTGCTGCCATAATGCTAGCAAAGTAATTGCTAGTTCATTGTTGGTCTTCATGGTGGATTACCTGTGTTGCTTTGGAGTCTTGCATGGTTTCTTCATTTCCTCAGTTAGAGTAGGATTTTATTTCATGTTGGTTAGAAGTAGTGTTTAATTGAATGGAAGATATTCTAGATACATCCTTGGTGAACTTGTTTAGACCAGACCACTAGCTGTTTGTTGATTGTAAGTTTCCCTTGCATGGTCAAATAGCATATTCATAAGCTTAACTTCAATTACTGCTTGCACACTGATATGCATCGGTGGATAGTGTCAATGGAATGGTAAGAGTTTGAACCATAGCTCAAAATATTGTTATCGACAACTTATTGCCAAGGGCAAAATAAAGATATTAGGAAATATTGGAGATAAGTCGAAAATTTCTGGGGAAAATATCAAGGACTTCAAATCTTAGTTACCGATTCGTGAAAGGAATTGGATTTGGGCATGTGAATCGGATCCATGCATTCGTGATTTTTTTTCCCCAATTATGATTCATGTGTATATATATAAATATATAGACATGGTTACCAGGAGACCCGTCTCCCCCCTAAAAGTGGCGTCTCGGAGACCGAGACACGTCTCGGAGACTTTTCGCGTCTCCGGAGACCTCAAAAAAGGTTGGAGACTTCATGACGAAGTCTCCTGAAGTCTCCCCGTCTCCTAATCCAAAAAGTGAAGTCTCCCCGAAGTCTCCTGATAAAATATAAATGTAAAATATAATATTAAATAATTTTATATATTTTAGCCCTCATTTAAATGTTTTTAATGCAAAAATCTAAGGTACTATATGAATTCCGTAACAACTGCTTGGTGATGTACGTCACCTACTGGAACACGATACAAGTCTAAGACAACATATTGGAAGCTGTACAGGATTGCAGTAAAGATCCCAAATCACATAAATTTATGCGGCTGAGGAATTAGGGTGCAAAAACTGTTGTTAGTGCATTAGAAGATAGTATTACGTATGTTACAGAAATCTGATATGCAAATGCTTGATAATAGTATTATTCCTCATGAAAACCAAGCATCTATTTGCTGATAAAGACTCAGCGATAACAGTGATAGACTAGAGGATTTATGTATGTTAACATGAATGTATTTGGTCCCATATTTCTGTTTTTTCAAGAGGATATCATGTTTCAGTTTGATGTATAAGTCATATTTGTTATTCGTACTTGTTTATCTGCTATTGGCAATATCCTAGTACCAATATAGGAATCTTTGTTAGTTGAATCTGTGTAACTGGAAAAAAAACACTATTACAAAATGATTTACTCCCTTTTAAACTAAGCAATCCTAACTCTTAGTTAGAAAATAGAAATCAAGTGTGTCTCTATGCATGCATCGATGTTGAATAATTCAATAATTTTCACAAATTTTTTGTAGCAATGCCAATTTGTCAGGTTTTAAAATCTATTTCAGTAATGTGCTTCTGTCTCTGACCGCTTATTATTATTATAATCTTTGACAGTTTGACTATATGAATCTATTTTAATTTTTAATGTGACAACACTAGTATTATTAATTTATTATTTACTTTATTCTTTTAGTCTTACGGTATTACTATTTTGAAATTTTGAAATTTTGTATTTACTTTTAGTATTAGACTCTTTAAGTTTAAACTATTAAAAATTTATTTTTATTTAAAAAAAAAAAAAAAAAAAATTGCCGTCTCCAAGTACCCCCGTCTCCTATTTGAAAAATTGCCGTACCGGTACCAGTACTAGTACCGGAGACCTCAAAGTCTCCCCGTCTCCCGGTGACCTTGTATATAGATATATGCATTATATATACTAAAAAATGAGAGAAATATACTTAATTCTAAAACTAAATCATTTCATAATATGAATTTGTGATTCTGGTATGAATGTATGGAACAAAGCTGTTTTGATTATAAGAAAATAATTGGAAAAAAAAAAATTAAAAGCAATTGATAAAAGCAAAAAAATAAATAAAAATTTGGAAGAATCCAGACGAATCTAGGCACGGATTTGGTTCCGGATCAGATCCAAATCCGGATCCGACCTCTAGGGCACGAATTTGGTAACTAAGCTTAAAATCTGTTTTTCCAATCTTGGTGGAACCTTCTTTCTACTCTTCGTGCTTTCTGCCCTCTCCAAATCTGTTTTTCTAATAAAAAAATGTGTTTTGCCCTTTTCTGGGTCATCCCTACCTATAATAGGAATACAGACGATAAGTTTGATTTAATTGGGATAAAACAAAGAAATATTACCAATATTTTGCTAAGCTCTCTGCAATATTTTGAAACTTCTCTGCAATAACTTATCTGCGATAAGTTGACGTTACTTCTCAGGAGCCAAAAAATATCGTGATAAGTAGACTAATCATAGATATATCAACGATATTTTGAATTATGGTTTGAAAATCTTACATCTACCTTAGGAGATCCGTAAAAACCCTTGGTTTTTCCTCAACAAATCTTAAACAGCCAATGAACTAATTCTGCTGTTCTATTTTATTTAAACTATATCTCTTTGAATTCTTCAGATTGCATATTAACACAATGGAGAACACAATGACCATAAAAACAACTCTAGATTTATTTAAATTTATTGAAATGGAAAGACAAGTTTTTATGAGCAGACTTATTATCAAATTACAATTTTTTGTGAGAACATGTTTGCTGAATATGTTTGCAATTGCCTCCAATTAGCAAGGACGTCTAGAATGCATTCACGTGGCTTCAATATTTGGCGGCTGCCACCTCCAATTTCGAATGCAACCAGACTTTACACCCAATATCTGAATGGTGAATTTTGATCCCAATTACAACAACAATAGAATTATAAAGGACGTCAGATGTCAATGTCACTTCACGGGTTACCCACGTGATTGCAGAAGATTTACTTGGCCACTTGCTAGCCATATTTCAATGTCACCAATCACCTGCAATACCTCAGTAATGTCCAAACTGAAACCCCCAATACCACACGTATTTCTAGAATGACACTTCTAGCTATCACAATAACTAGTTCAATCACTCCTTAATTGCCAAACAACAACAATTAATTAGCCTCCAGGATGTTCGTCTCCTTAGCCGTAGTGAACACAGTAGGAGAATCCAACAAATATCAAATCCACTATGCTTCAGCAATGGAATGAAAACACTTCTCAGATACAGTGATGAACAGTAGAGAAGTTGGGTAAACTTAGCTATACCTCTGCAACTAAATTGCAAAAAGAATTTCCAAACCCTTATACATCAGCAAGGGCATACAGTTCAAAACCCATGAAAAAGCCACAAAGGCACAAAATCAAATATATAATCAAGCGTGTCTTTTCCAATGAAATGAGCTCTCATTTATAAGCTTTCGTTGGCAGAAGTTTCCATAAAACTCCACTTCAGAATTCGTGGAAGTTTTCCAAAAGAACTCAACACTAGAAACTTTCCAACTTGCTTTTGAGAAATAACTCTTAAAGTCATTATTATAATAATATAGACATTATTATAATAATGCAACTCAATGAATAATAAATAAATAAGAGCTAATGCAATTATTAACCTAATTAACTGCAGGAGACGACTAACTACCAAGCCATCCAATGCATTGCCGAAAATAGCAACTGCCCATAATAGACTTACTAAAAATAGTAAGTAAGCAACTGAGACCCCCAAAACACCCTGTCAGCTCATAAGGGTCGTTGTGATGAGCTAACTCTATCAACTGCACAGACTGGCAAAAAACGGGGACATTACAAGGTCACACTAGCTTGGTTGATGTTGATGGCTGAACCAAGTCTAGTAGAGTCATAAGGATATTCACCATCTCATACATTCTAGGAGCAGAATAGCTTTCTAAACTCATATTCCTTTACGACATGTTTGGTGGGAAGTGTTTGAAGTAGTTGATGTTCATTGAATGTTCACCATAAGTCCCTTTGTGATGCCTGACATATCACATCATTATAACTGAGTGAAAGCCCACAATAAGAATAACCTTGAGGCTGTGTTATTTGATAACACAATCTATAAACATTTTTTGGCATATGAGCATCCTTATTCAAGAGAGATTTGGAGTTTTGGTGTTTCATTCTAGAGTACCAGGTTTTTGATTCTGCATGTTGTAGTGGCATCTAACTCACATCAACGTGTACATAATAAGCAAAAAATACATAAGTTCTCACAACCAAGCACAAGGAAGTAAGCACACAACTCAATGCAATAACACAAACAAAATCACTGTGGAGCAGTCCATAAACATCACTGGGCCATCAGGATCACGTAACACATAAAAGAAGAATATAAAATAAAGAATTTAAGAGCAATAAGGAACAGATGAAACATTCAATGCTGAAATGAAAATCAGAACGAACACATCATAAAGCTGCAAATGGGAGAGCCACCATATTAAGGCACTGATTCTGGGTTTGAATAAGTGCAGAGATTTGAAGCTAAAGGAAGTTTTATAGAAGAGGATTCTACCATAGATATAGATGCAACAAGGAAAGGGAGGACTCCTGATTGGAAGTTGCAAGCCCTTCTAGATGGAGCCTTATAGATCATTAAGTCCTTTGACTTCTTAGCAGGTCATGTGTTTAGGGAAGCAGATGGTGGATCTGATAGCCTTGCCAATAATGAAGTGGATGGGTCAGACTTTTTCTCTGTATGCGATGCAGAGAAAGGTTCAGGGCAGTTTCTTAGTTGAACTTTCAATTTTTTTTTAACTTACTAGTATTGACAAGATTCTCTGATAGATCATTTGGATTGATCCAACAAATTTTGTTATGTCTTCGTCACCTTTCTCATCTTCTAGAGATCCTAAGATTAGACTGAGTTCAGTGGCTTCTGTGTCCTTGATAACATGTCAAAGATATTTGTTATTGATTTTCAGCCAGTATTGAATCTGCACCACCAAGCTGATATTGCCATAAAACATCTCCATAGTTTTCGATGGAGCAAATGCATGTTGCTAGTTGAAGTGTTGAACATGAGTTCCAAGGCTATGGGTGATGGAAAGCTCCATAATGCAGACACGAGATGAGAGCTAAATAGCCTTTGGATTAAGCTATTGGTTCGGATTGAAGTATGGATATGGGTATGAGAACTCAGTATGTGGATACATGGAAATTGGTTTTGGGGGAGGGGGGGTGGATGTGTTTGGGTACATTTGTACATACATATGTATATACTATAAATTTACTTATATATATAGACAAAAAAATTAAAGAAATATACAGAATTAAATCTTTGTATAGTATGATACTTCATCATTGATCAATGCCAAATGCGAAAGATAAATATCAAATGCCAATTGATAGTTCAAATTCTCAAAAATATTCAAATAAGCCATATCATATATCTATGTATATGATTCCAATGGAAATCATTATAATTACAAAATTTATTTCACGATTCATCAATCATCAAAAAGATAATGAAAAAAGCCGTCTACTGGATTTTCATTTTCAGCTGTTGCAAGTTCAAGACCATTAGAATCCAAAGCGGTTCCACTTGTGCTAGATGCGCCATGTAGGGATGTCATCATCATCATAAGCCGTAGTAAGATCCTCATATAGGGCCATTTTAGGGTTTTATGAGAAAAAAAAACCTTAAAATCTGTTTTCTAAAATGAAAACATGCTCATGGATCCTGGATGTGCTTTGGCTGGACAACATCGTACCGTGCAACTGCCTCGGATGTAGGGGCTGCTGCTGCAAATCCGGTAATGGAGCTTTTGATCGATGTTTATCAGGTTTTGATTACTTGTGAGGGAATTATCTTTGAATGGTCTCTGTACAGCCATTTCACTTTGTTCGCTTGGCTTGGGATTCTATATTGAATCAGCTGCAATGCCTTTAGGGCATCAGTTTGTTATAATGGAATGGACTGCGAACAACTATGATGCCCCTAAGGCATCAATCTGTTGTAATGATTAATCTTGATCTATACGATTCTGTAAGCTTATGCACAAAAAAATGTATGCAAACAAAGAATTTATAAAAATATTAGAAAAAATGATTGAAAAATAGTGAGGAATCCAATTTTTGGAATTGGAATGCAAAAACACTAAATTTTAGCAAATGATGAGTTTATCTTAATCTGTATGCTGGATTTTGTAGCTAGAATTAAGTGAAATGTTAAAAAAGAAAAGAAAAGAAATTAAAAAATTACTGACCATTTTTCAATTTGTTTTTCAAATTTGCCAAAAAACACTTTCAGATCTTCTTTGTGAGATGAAAGTGCATCATCACTGTCCTGCGAAATGGGAAGGGCATTTGGCGTTTCGCAGAGGAGATTCATCTTTTTGCACTAATTTTTATGCTTTTTGGTCTATTTCGACACAACCTGTTTTTAAATTTTAATACACTTGTCGTGATTTTATTCCTCAAACTTGCGAGGTTTTGTTGAATATGCACTAAAACAACGAATTTGGTGAGTTTTTAAGGCAATTACTCACAAGGAAATTGGTGATTACTTGCTGAAATTAAACTCGGCAAGTACTTGTCAAGTCTGCCATCTATGGTCAGACTCTCCCTTAAAGTGCTTTGGCTGTTGGATCATGCTGTCACTGGGAGGGATCAGTGCTAAGCACAGGTTCGAGAGGCTGTTAAATCTTTGGGTCTCTTGATTTCCTCTGTGTGTGTTGTGTTGGTTCCCAAAACCGCAGATTGGAAATCCAAGACCCTGCCACTTCTCTGATAGGACTTCTCAATCAGTTCTGGCCAACGAACGGGAATACTTCTCAATTCCCCTGCACTTCAGGCTCCGCTACACCCAGGTGGGTTAACCTTCACCTCGAACACCAACTGTATGGTTCAAGGTTTTTCTATAGCGAATTTAAACTTCTGGATATTTTTTGAAGTAGCCTGCCACTTGTAGAATGGAGAGTGAATCTCTTGTGGGAGTGCTTTGAAAGTCTAAGCTATGCGAAATAAAGGAAGAGTTCATTTACGAACTTCAAGGCGATTCTTAAGATTTGGTGTCGAAGGCTGCAGCTTGCAACAAAGGTTTTAGGCACTACAACAATTAATTGGATCTAGATAATTTAATTTAATTCATCTTAATATATATTTTACGCATTTTGCTTTGTTGGTCCATAAATTCAGGGTTTAATTTTGTAACTACAATATCCTCCATTCTTTTTTGATTCAAAATATCTAAGGCCTGTGATTAACTTTTTCGCAGAACTATTATCATTTACTGTAAGTTTATATAATTATGGATCTTATTTCTTTGTTTGTGGTTTTAAAATTGATTTTAACTTTGTGTTGCTCACACTCAACTGACAAATACTTTCTTTTGATTTTTCCTAAGGGTAGCACTAGACTTCAATTTTTATTGTATGTAAACTAAACGGGATAGAGGGGCAACTTGTTTGCAAGCCTTATTTGCATTATGATCTATATAACAGGTCCACTTGACTTAAAAAAAACTCTATTGTTCTCATGCAGATCCTGTATCTCTTGTTCGAGATCATAATCTTAAGCAGCAACTTTTAGATCGGGGATTTACGGTGCACAGCTTCAATGGAGATCTATTATATGAACCTTGGGAAGTATATGATGACAATGGACAGGCTTTTACCACTTTTGACGCTTACTGGAAAAAATGCTTAAATATGCCATTTGAACCTGAGGCACCACTGCTTCCTCCAAAGCGTCTGCTTCCACCAGAAGGCAAGTATATGCTCTTATCATGAAATAGAACTTGCATTTATTGGCCAGGTACTGTCTTTCATTAAATGCTCAAGCTTGAACAATGAAAACATTTTAGCACATGTTATGCAAGGAGCAGTATCAGATTCTCAAGTTTAATCCATTAATATCCTTGAACAATTAATCTTCCATCAGTATTGCTCATCGGATGACCTTGTTATAACATAAAATTAGTCTATAACAGTAGCAGAATTTTAACCTGAGTGTAAATAGTTTCTCTTCTGAGGTATAGATTTAACTCTAAATAAATTCTCATCCTCTCTTACCTGATACCATATTTATTTTTCCCAAAATTCACTTTTTGCAAATTTATTTACCATTTTCCAATTGTGAAGTTCTTGGAGCATCTTCTTCACTGTCTGAATAGGAATGACATGTAGCTTCACCCAGTGCATAGAACTTTTATTATGTTCTTTCTTGCTCACAACAGTTTCTGAACTTCTTGTAAGTGATAAAATAAAAATGGACTTGAATAACATTTGGAAGATGTCACATATCACTCCACAAGGGTACTAATTTTTGCTCTCTTGATGTCAGATATTTTGATATGTATGAGCTTAAATACGTGTTTCAAATATGCTTAAAGTTCTTTTCATAGAAACATTGATCTATCTTTATGCCTCATAATTATATTTATAAGCACAAAGTATCATTTCTTGCACCCGGAACTTTCTTTTCTGTTTCTGTGAACAAAAACATAAGAATTCAAACCCAATTTTTTGAAATGATCTTCCTTGTTTCTGTTTGGAAAAATCTGTTTGAGTAATGCTTTATTCCTGAACGGTTTATTTGGGCCAAATAGACAACAGTAGTCATTGCTTTTGCCTGATATTTATTTGAATTTCATTTCCTTTCGATATGCTCCTCACCATGTTCATAACTGTCTGATTCCATCTCTGCACCAGTGTTTTGCATAGGTTTATGTGGGGTTAAGAGTTGCCTATGGTTGTCCACATTGAGAGATAACCCTTTACTCAGGACTCAGGAGAATTAGATGATAATTTTAAACATGAAGTTTACTTTTGTGCAAAACAGGTCCATAGAGATATTAGGAAATGAGTTTGTGACATCAATATTGTTCATACCTAGTTACATGTTGGTTGGACTTAATGAAATACAACACTTTTTGTCTCCATTGCTTAATGGATAAGGCACTCGACTGAAATTTGACTTCACTAGAGACTCTTCAGAGAAGTTCAGACATTCTCAAATTACCAAAGTGTCAAATCGTCTCTTCTAAGTCGTCAAGACTCAAAACTACCCAAGGAAGTCTAATTATGCATGTAACGACATAAAATGGATTCTTTCAGCTATTATCAGTCTTTGCAAATAATGAAATAAATAAATTTATTCAGTTATTTTAAAAATTATTAAACAATAAAGGTTTGCAAACTTCAATTATTTTTATGCCGAAGGCATTCCCTTTCTGAGGTTTTCCAACCTCAAAAGTGCATCTATGATTGGAAATGCTCAATAGCAGATGCAAGATGATTGTAAACATCTTAACCTCTGCATCTTTTTTCATTTTTAAATACTTATTTATTGAAGTTTGTAAGTCTGGGCCATGCCTTGTTTTCGTATGTTCTTTTCGTTGGCAGGTGCCATTTTGGAATGACATTAATGACATCAATAATTGTGGTGTAATCACCAATGCCTTTCTTCGCCACTGTCAGCACGTTTTCCGTCAAAGTGATACTGGCTGCCATCTGAAGAAGCGATCTTCTCTCCTCATAACAGTCGTTTGTCAACAAATTAATAGATAATTATTCTATTACTTAAAAGAATGAGTATAAAGAAGAAATACATGATTCGTTTGAAGTTTCATGGTCTCTTTTTTTTTCTGTCTGAAGGCTGCTATAGCCCCAAATCTTGGCCCGCTCAAATCCTTGATTGGTCGTGTATTTTGATTACTAATACAATTTTGTTCTGATATTAGAAAGTACTTTTTCCAAAAATTAATTAAAAATAAAATATTTGTAGAAAGTATATATTATTAGATTTTTAAACATTATTTTTAATATGAAATAGAAATAAATTTTAATAATTTTTTTTAATATAATGATTTTTTAAAAAGGTTTATAATACAAACATAAAACTGAACATTTATGAAGTTTAAAAGTGATTTCTAGTAATTAATTATTAAACATAAATTAGAAAGTGAAGTTTGTTTTTAGTCACTTATTTAAGATGAAATGTTTGAAGAAATTAAATACTTTAATAAATATTATTAAATTTTGATGATAGTTTTTGAAATTTAAATTTATAATACAATGTAATTTTTAAAGAGAAAATATAATGAAATATTTGACAAAACTAAATAAATTAATAGACAAAATGAAAATTTGAATTTGATTTAAAAATAAATCAGTAGAAAGTAGAAACATATATTTACAATATAAAAAGACATTTTAAAAAAGAAAATATAATAAAGAAAGAAAATATAATAAAGAAAAGAAAAAATGATTTTACAAATAAAAAGATGCAATAAAGAAGAACTTTGGATTTTAAAAATTTATAATACAAACATCTCTTTTGTTTTTTCAAATCTCAAATTGGGCTATTCTTATGTTGAGGGCAATTGAGTCATTTCTTTTGGACCATCTTTTAAAGATCTCGGATTTTAAAAAATGCCTTGATTCGCAGGCTTTATGATTTGAAGCTAGCTTGCAAATGGATTTAAAAACGTTCCATGGCGTGGTACTTGCTCCACTTGTAGGAAAGGAAAAATATATCATCCCAATCAAAAGAAGATTCAAGATACATACCATTTTTTCAAATCACACTAACGTTCCTGGGTTTCTTATCTAGAACAAATTACTTTGAGACAACGAAATCATAGGCAATCTATTTGCAATTAAAATCATAGGAAATGTTCTTATGAAACATTAGAGAAATGGGTAATTGGGAGTTGAGGAAGAGTAATTCTAAACCCACTTAATTGTAATGGTTGAGAGTTTTGATCATTATAGAGATATATCACAAGGTTTTATTTTGCTAAATGCTAAAATCTCATAATGGTTAGGTTTACACGATTAAAATTAAAAAATTAAAAAATAATTATTGACGTTTTATATAAATGATATGATGACAAACATTGTAAAGGGAGATAAACTCTATCTATGAGTTAATTAAGGCTATTAGCATATATATATGACATAAATTATTTTTAAATGTTATTGTACAATAGTTTTTAATATTAAAACATTATCAGTAATTTTTTTGGATTCAATTGTGTCCTTATTTTTGAAATAAAGACACAATCGAATCTTGAAACATTATTGATTATCTATGGATTGTGGAAATTTGCTCTCTCTTATTAAAACATTAGTTATATTATAAGTTATCTATTAAAATAGAAAATAAACAATAATTTATCTAGTAAAACTAATTTATGATTTCAAGTTTATAAACATCATTCATTTATAATTATTTATCATAATAAAATCTTAACTTGTCAAAAAATATATTTTTTAAATTTTACTTTATGTAATAAAATAAATTTCAACCTCTCTCTTCTTTATCAAGCGCGTTTATAATTATTGTTGGGGTTAGATTTTACATGATGGTTAGTATCATGGTTAGAGTAAGGGTTTTTATTAGTGTTAAAGTTCAAGATTAGGATTACAGATACAATCATGGTTAGGGTTAAGGTTTACATCATTGTTAGTATTATCATTAAGGCTAGGATTTGGGTTTAGGATGATAAAAACGGTTATGATTAGAGTTAGGTTTGGGTTGGAGTTGTGAATAGGGTTTAGGGGTATAATTATGGTTAAGATAAGAGATACACATTGGTTAATATTATTATTAGAATTAAGATTTTGTTTAGGGTTAGGGTTAAGATTCAAATTGAGGTTAGATTTAGGATTTTGTTTAGGGTTAGAGTCAAGGTTAGGATTCAAGTTAGATTTAGGATTATGGTTGGTTTTATGGCTTAAGTTAGAGTTTTTATTAGGATTAGGGATGGTTTGGGTCTATGTCATGATTAGGGTTAGGCTTTTGTTTAGAGTTTGGGTTATGATGGTTAAAGTTAGGATATGAATTAGGTTTAGGGTTAAGTAGATGCTGTAGCTATCACTTCACTATTCAGACCTATATTGCACAAACATCATCGTTTAATTAGTTTGCCTACTAATCTTAATAGTTAAGATTCAAATTGAGGTTAGATTTGGGATTTTGTTTAGGGTTAGAGTCAAGGTTAGGATTCAAGTTAGATTTAGGATTATGGTTGGTTTTATGGTTTAAATTTGAGTTTTTATTAGGGTTAGGAATGGTTTGGGTCTATGTCATGATTAGGGTTAGGGTTTTGTTTAGAGTTTGGGTTATGATGGTTAAAGTTAGGATATGAATTAGGCTTAGGGTTAAGTAGATGCATAATTATTTTGTAGCTATCACTTCACTATTCAGACCTAAATGCACAAACACACAAATATAGACCAAAATTTTACCTTAATTGACCTAAAATATCTCTTTGGCTTACCCATTGCACCCTAAGGTGCAATTGTTAGTTGGCTTTTGCATATGAATTAATTCTTTTAGAATTAATAAATTACAAAAGTTGTGTAAAAATATCTTATTCGTGGATAGTTCAAATTCTAATTTAATTAGAAACGGTGGAAAAAACATGCAAATCTCTATTGGAGGAGGAAAGCAAAAGTTCAAGTAGAAGATATAAAATTAGGGAAGAAAATTTATTCTTATTTAGACTTTGTTATTTTTGGTGGCAGAGAAGAGTACACGGTTGTCGGCAAAGGCAACATTTAGATTCAGTCTGCTGGGAAGAATCTCATATTCCTTGATGCATACTACGTTCCAGGGATGGAACTAAATCTACTCTCAGTCAGCCAGTTGCTGTGACATTCTCCACACTTGGATGTCACCTTTAGTTCACATCAGTGCACTAACACTAATCGGGCGACTCAGTCTACTGTTGCAGTGGGTCTTGAGGATCATGTTCTTTTCAGACGTACTGATTCATGTGATTCTCGGAACTCAGCTATGGCTGCTTGGCTGTCTTCTATCAGCACACTTTGGCATCGGCGATATGGGCACTTAAATGTGCATTATCTCTCACAGCTTGCTTGGGATGAGCTTGTTCTTGGATTGCTAGAGATACAAACCCAACAATTGGAGTTTGTGATGCATGCCAAGCTGGGAAGAAACATCATACACCTTTCACTAGTGGTGATTCATGGCGTGCTTCTTAGGTACTTTAGCTTGTTCATGCCGATATCTGTGGCCCTATGGCCATTCCTTCTGTTCTCGGGTCCAAGTATTTTCTATTGTTTCTTGATGATTTCAGTAGAAAAATATGGGTGTATTTCCTTAAAAAGAAATCAGATGCATTTCCTATATTTTAGAAGTTTAAACTTTTAGTTGAAAGAGTTTGCGAAATCTATTATTACTCTTAGATCAGACAATGGGGGGGAATTTTGTTCTAACGTTTTCTCCAGCTTCTTGGATACACATGCCAATTAATTAGACCCCACATGCCACAACAAAACAGTGTAGTTGAATGTCGGAATAGGACAATCACCAAGATGGCTCGGTCCATGCTCGAACACAGACATGTTCCGAAGAAGTTTTGGGCAGAAGCAGTTAACATTGCAGTTTATCTGTTGAACTGGTTACCCACAGTGGCAGTCAAAGGTAAAACTCTAGAAGAGGCCTGATCAGGTTGCAAGCCCAGAATCAGTCACCTGAAGGTTTTTGGCTCCCTTTCTTTTTTTTGGGTCCCTGATGTGTCACGCACCAAGTTGGATGCCAAGAGTTAGAAACTCATGCTTGCTGGATAGAGTAGTCTTCATAAAGCCTACCGCCTGATCGATGTTGAGACATCTCGTCTCATCTACAATCATGATGTAGTCTTTGATGAGCAACAAAGACCTTTCATGCTCGCTTCTCCTGTTCCTGATCCAGTATACCAGTCTATGAAGGCTCATGATTTGGGAGTTCGACTTCCATGGGAGGGCTCCAGTAGCTCCTATAGCTCCAATTATACTAGTGATTCCTGTACAGACACCTCCAACTTCTCTTGAGGATCATCTCACTTTGTAGATGCTTCACTTGAGTTTGATTCAGATTCTTTTGGCGAGGAACCTGGTCATGAAGCATCTCCTGATACTAATGTTGGTCATTCTCCTGTCTGGCCTAAGTGGTGGGCTAAGACACTTGCTGATCTTTGTGATGATGAGCTCATTGATGGGAGAATTGCTCGGAAAAAGAGCAAAATTACAGATTCTATTAACTTTGCTCTCATGGCCAATATTCACAGTGTGTTTGAACCTCAAAAATATTCTGAGGCTAAAGGAATTCCAGAGTGGGATGGGAGAACTGCTCGGAAAAAGAGCAAAACTACAGATTCTGTTAACTTTGCTTTCATGGCCAACATTCACAGTGTGTTTGAACCTAAAAAATATTTCGAGGCTAAAGGAATTCCAGAGTGGGAACATGCCATGCAATCTAAACATGAGAGTCTGTTGAAGAACAACACCTGGGTCCTTTCTGATCTTCCATCAGGGAAGAAACCCATTGGCTGCAAATGGGTTTACAAAACCAAATACAAATCGGATGGTACTTTGGACAAGTACATTGTGCATTTAGTGGCGAAGGGTTTTTCTTAGCGTTAGGGTGTTGATTATGAGGAGACCTTTGTTCCTATTGCAAAGATGAGCACCATCATATTAGTCCTAGCCATGGCAGCACAGTTTGGCTGCAAGGTCCATCAGATGGACGTCAAGAGTGCTTTCTTGAATGGTGATCTCCATGAAGAGGTTTACATGACGCACCCTCTTGGTTTCAAGGTTGTTGGTAAAGACCATCAGGTTCTCAGATTGGTAAAAGCCATCTACGGCTTGAAGTAGGCCCTTCAGGCATGGTACATAAAAATTAATAAGTACCTCCGTGATCAAGGCTTCAAGAGGAGTTATTCAGACTCAAATCTGTACATCAAGACTACTGACAGTGACATCATCCTTTTGGTTATTTATGTGGATGATTTGATCATCACTGGCAGCTCGACATCTTTAATTCAGGGAATCAAACATAATTTATTCCAGTCTTTTGATATGATTGACCTTGGGCTCATGCATTACTGCCTAGGTGTTGAAGTTTGGCAACAGTCTTCTGGTATATTCATCTCTCAGTCCAAATATGCCAGGGCCCTGTTAGACGAATTCCATACGCAGGATTGCAAGCCTGCATCTACACCTATGGAGAAAAGTCTCAAGTTATCCACAAAGTTTGATTCTCCTTTCGTTGATGATACTACATATAGGCAACTAGTAGACAGCCTCATCTACCACTCTGCTACTATGCCTGATATCAACTTCATAGTTAGCTATATTTCTGTTGCCCAGTTATAAAATTCTTTCAATTTTATAAGTCTTGGTTGATTTTTGAAAATTTCTGGATTTTAAGCTTTAAATTGGCAATTTTATCTCTGAGCTTTTGTGAGTTCTAAATCTTCATGTCTCCGGCTCGTTACCAGCTCTGCACAGCATTTGAAATTTTTAAAATCCGACTTCTGAGCCTTAGGTTATTGCAGGTTAATGGAGATACCCAAAATACGTGTTTTCCAGTCTATCATTAACCATTAACCTCTCAAAAGGTTAATGATAACCCCCAAGAACACGTTTTTCCTAACCATTAACCTCTCAAAAGGTTAATGATAACGTCCAAAACATGTTTTTCTTAACCTCTTTGAGACAATCATTAACCTTCTTTGTTTAGTTGATTAAGGTTAAGAACTGGAAGTAAGATCATCTAAAAGACAAGTGTGGATATTGCACCTGGTTGATCTTATGGTGGAGGAAATGGAAAAGGATGGCCGGAAAACAGTTGTGTTCACAAATAATTTCGAAATGGTTGGAGATTTTGGTGTTGAGAGTGAAAATTTTCAATCTGTTTACCAACAATGTCTAAATTGGGCTTCAAGTAAACATGAATGTGTCCACCGTTAAGTGCAGAGGTAACAGACAAAATGTATTTATCATCAAAATAGCCTGACCACTGCCAACGTATGGATAGAAATTATCCACGGAGTAAGAACGAGATTGGGATTTCATAATACCCCTTACTTTTTAATACCGACCTCGAACTCTGCTAATTATACACTCTCACAACTATGCACGGTGTTCCCATAGGATGAAGAATGTAGCATGACATACAAGTGTTTGACAGAATGCTAGTGATATGTCTGATGTGTGTCCTTGATAGAGCACCTGAAATAGTAATACCCAGAGGGATTGAAATGAAGAGCGCAAGTAGTGTACTTCTTCTTCTTGTTCCTCCGTTGGATGAAGGCTTTGGCACATCAGAAGCAGCCAATCGAACAAACTAAGACTCTCTCTCAGAAGACATAGCCTTGCTCTTGGTCTGCCAACTCAACAGATCGCCAAACCACAATTTACAAATAGCAGGATTTGAATCAGTGAAAGAAAAGGCCGAGCCGGAGCTATTGTTGAGGCAAGTAGTTTTTCTTTCTTGGAGATTCAACGACTGTTGGGAATATCCTAGAGCTTCATTATCAGACAGAGAAAGATTGCCCACTTGGAGAAAACCATCTGTTGTTGTAGTATCACTGTGACTGCCATTAATGACGACTTCGGGAGTGGCAGAGCGTTGCAATGGACTCCACCGAACACAACTGCTTAATCACCATTGTCCCGAATGCTAGGCATTAGCATCTCTTGGCTTGAATCCTTCGGCATAGCTACACACTTGAACATTTGCTCGGGTGAAGCAGACTCCATAAGCTCCACTAAACCCATAGACACCGCTATTGGAGCTCAACAACAGAAGTCATGTTCTAGACTGTCTTTATATCATCTTCTTGCTCCATCTTTTTAAAAAAAATAGTCATCTTGAAGAGAGGAAAAGATCACTGAAAATTTCAAATCCTCGTATCTTTATACAAAAAGCTAGAAAGCATTTCATTAAGTCGATGCTATCTGATACAACAGCTGGTGATTTTCCATTTGTAACAGTATTAAGTGATGCAGGCATAAAGTTTGCAACGTATCAATCAGGAAACCTAAGCGAAATAAGCTTTAAAAGCACGATCTCCACTTTCCTCTTACCCAAAATAACAATCAATGACTCTACAGAGACAGTATTGAGGAATCTTGTGGCTTTTAAACTTAATTTGTAGACGAAGGAAAAGCCTCTCACACGGTACACGTATCTGATGGATAGATTGATTGATACAGAGAGGGATGTTTCCATGCGAATTGTTTGACACAATGTATTAACCTTCAGTTTGTAATATAGAGGAGATGTTATATATTGGTAGTGATAGAACACTCCAAACCAGCCCATGGCGAGTTTAGATTCAGGCATCCATGGAAGCAATAGGTGAAAGTAATAGGCATGCTTTGTCACATGGCTTATTGTATGCTCACCTAACATGATTGTATTCACTCCCTACATGAGAAATCCAGCTTTAGCCAATTTGAATCCACAAAGCCTTGGTTTTATAAAGTGGGCATGGAGGTAGCAATAGTTATGCATGAATTGAGTGAGAGCATAAAACACATGAAGAAATGTCCTCCTCTACAATCCATGATAACCCAAACGGGCATTATGAAAAATCAGTGCATATTGGCATTACAATAGCTCACCTTAATGAAGGAGAGAAGAACGATGGTGATATGAAGATGCAGCGTGAAAGTACATGCAACGTGGCCAAAGGTGGTGAACTATTTGCCACCTTTCCTTCACTTGTGATTGAGATGGTAGGCAGATTGGAGCATCTTGTAGATAGTATACGCGAACTTGGGAAGGTCACTGTGTTTGAACTTTAGTTCACATATAATCTATCAGAGGGATCAATAAGGATCGATTATTCAATCATCTCCTCAAAATATCTAAGGTTCAAGTTTCAGAGCATATAGGTTAATTTTGTTGAGGTTAATTAACCTCACCCAAATCACGTGTTTGGGAGGTGGTTATTAACCACGAATAGGTAGTTATTAACCTCTATGTCTATATAAGGGCTCTTTTGAGCTTTGTAAAGGGGACTTTTTGGCTTTAGAAGAAGGAAACACTATGCAGAAATTTTGATTAGAAGATGATATTTGGAAAGTATGTACAGATTTGTCTTTATAATTAGAAATTCCTCTTAAGTTCTTGGTGCAAGAAAGTAAAGGAACGTGCAATTTGAGTTCTCTGATTCTAAATCTAAATTGTTTAGAATGTTGATTCTCTTTGTAGTGAGCATTCTCACGGTATAGTGTAGAAGTTTATGAATATGTGGATCAACATTGTGCTAGTAATAGTTTTCAAGCGTAGATCTTGATTGTTGTTATTAGCGGTTTTAATTTAGTAGTTTGGGAAAGCCTTGAAGTCGTGTGGTGCATTCGTCATCATGAGCTTTCTCCCCTTTCAATTTTATATCTATTTGAAAAGCTTCAAAATTATATCATACGAGGGAGCTGCCCCTCTAAACGCAGAGGAAGGCCGCATACCAAGGGCCTATCCAACTGTTGTGAACGGTTTGCCACACACACTCCGTTGGGCAATTCTTCTATGACAAATCTGTTTACCAACAATTTCACGCTTTATGACAGCTCCTAAGGCTGATCATTGGATGGCAGCAAAGCACGCGCTTTGTTATGTGAAGGGCATTTTAGATTATGGACTTCTATATTCTTGAAGTTCTATTCCTGAACTCAGTGGGTTCATAGATTCAGATTGGGTAGGCCCTGTTGGTGATAAAAGGTTAGTGTTTAGATATGTGTTCAGTTTGAGATCCGGTGCAGTCACATGGACCAGTAAGAAGCAACAGGCAATTTCTCTCTCCTCTAAAGAGGCTGACTACAAAGGGACTGTTAAGGCATGATGTGAAGTTGTTTGGCTTCGTCGGATGCTTGGGGATATGCAGATGTCACTAGTAGGACTGACTACTCTGTTTGTTGATATTGAAGGCATTATCAAGTTAGCACAAAATCTAGTCTTCCATGAATGAACCAAGCATGTGGATGTTCACTGTCATTACATATGATAGCTGGTTGAAGACGAGACTGTAGATTTGCAGTATGTTCCTACCACAGATCATGTTGCAAACATTCTCACCAAGCCTCTTGGTTCTGATAAGTTTGTCAAATTCGGAGGACAGCTTGGTGTTCTAGATAGATTAACCATTGAGGGAGGGTATCATGATAATAGATAGTTGTCTATTATTAGTTAATGATAATCTATTGTAAATATCCAGTTTTTACAATCGTTTCCTAAGGAAACATCATTTTATTCTTTTGTATATAATGACCTTTCAGTCTCTGTTAATAACAAGCAAGTATTTTACCAATTACTTTGTAATATCTTGTAGAGAAGAACTCATTAACAAAGGATTGCACCTCAAACTTCTGTTGCAGAGAAGAACTCATTAACAAGGAATTGCACCTCGAACTTCTCTTGTAGAGAAGAACTAATTAAAAAGGGATTTCACCTCAAACTTCTCTCTCTTGAAGAACTCATAATATGTCTTTATAATAATGTGGCTCTCTCTATGACAGATGTCAACCTTTTGACCTCCTCGTCCAAGTCAGATTCCCTTTGAATCTGATATCAACATTTTGACCTCCTTGTCCAAGGTCAGACTCCCTCTGAATCTAATACCAACCTTCTGATCTCCTTGTCCAAGGTTGCTTGTGATGGATAGTCAGACTCCCTCTTAACAGGGGCAGCATTCTCACTGCTTTGAATGTCATAAAAAAGTAGAGCTGATTCCAATGAATGACCAAACAAGGAGTTTTAGTAGTTACTCTACTACACAAGCTTATTGATCCCTAGAAAGGATTTGGCACTTTTCATATACCACTCAAGCTTCCTCTTAATCTTCAAGCACTTGCATCAACTTCCTGACCTTTGCGATCAAAGATTGTTTGCAATGCTTTCTTTAGAGGAACTATATTCAACATACACCTTTGAAACTTCTAACATGCTAAAGTCTAGGACTGTCCTCCTCGACCTCATCCTAGATCACTCTACACTGAAAGTTTACGGAGCTACCAAATGACACATCCAAATTGACCTTGCAATTCTGTTCTTTGCAGTTGAAGAGATTTACCATGGAATTTAGCACCTGGCTTTGCAATATCGCAATCCTCTTAGCTGACATAAAAACTTCTTCACAAAGCTCTCTTTTGATCCCTACCATCTGAGAGATTGCAAAGAAGCTCCCTCTGAGTGTCATCCCCTCTTAGAAGACACTGTTCACAAGACAGTCCAAGTCTTCATTCTTCAGCCTGCATAACATCCTCATAGGTTGCATCGGATTCTACCTTGCTTGAATGCAATTTCTCATCATCCTTAAGCACCTTTGATCTCAGATTGGCAGCTAGATAAGCTCATTGCACCCTCGCTGCAGGCTCAATAATGAAGAATAACCTTTAGAAGCAATGACTTGTGTCCTCTTATGTGTCCTCTTATGATAGAAAGCAAACCTCCAACCATGATGGCTAAGAAGACACTTCTGAAGAATGAACTTTGAAATCACTTAAATCAGATTATTCAGTCTCTGTAACTAATATGAGTAACTTAAAATCTGAAACATCATTAATATGTCTGCAGCAGCAATCCACAGAGATTCCAATCTTCTCATCAGCATCCTGTGGTAAGATCGATTCTTCACAAAAGTACACAGAATGGATCTTTTATCAATTCAGTCCGATGGCTGCGAGTGGGTCACCATGATTGTTTCTTTTTTTGTCCTGAAAGCATTGTAGAAAGATGAGGTATAATTCATAGAATCAAACTACCCAGAAGAGAAATATAAAGACCAATCACTCCTATCAATATTATTCCATGAATTTTACATGATCATTATTCGAGGCATAAACATAAAATATTTATCTCTTTATTTGTTGTTGATCAATTTAGCATTGCCAATTTAGAATTTGATCTTCATATATGCCCAGAATAGGAAAACCAAACAACTTGAGTTTTCACATTGGCACTTTCTTAGGGAAATCGGCATGGCTCCACATTCTAACAGCAACATAACCAGCAGCGATTTCCATCCAAAAGACTCCTTTGTCATTTGATCTTGCGCCATAAGAGAATTTAAGATAGAAAACCAGAGAACTCTAACACCATCAATCTTCAAATATGCATGCCAATTGTTGCATTTTTTGATCACAATGCTGGAATGAAATTACAGAGCCATTCATTTACATGTGATGATGAAATGCTAATATCCCATGAACATATCCAGTTAATGTTAATTATCCATCAGGACATTATTCCATGTGCAAAGACTGAGATAAGATCAGAGATTTTGCCAAATCTCAGCAGTATTAAATAATGACACAGATTACAATGCATGTCTTGGAATACTATAAATTGTCCTCTGTCTTCTATTATCCCCTGTTTGCTATGGACCACACTAGAGGCAACATCACCCATTATTTCAGAACTCTCAATGATTTCAATGGAGGACATCTCCGTTCTAGTTAACCGCCCAGTTCACATTAAATACAAATCTGCATTTAAAGCAGTAACCTCACATTCCCATCAAACCCAAATTAAGGAGCTGGCTTCGATAAATCCCACACCTTCAACTTTTATGGTAATCCTTTTCCATGGAAATGCCATTATAAAAAAATACAACATTCTGGAATGCCTGTTCACTGCTAAGTATCGATAGGAAGTGCACATAAATATCACAGAGATGATACAACCAAAGGTCTAAATCACCACATACACTCTACTCATGTCATGTGATTGCATCCACATATCAATTTAATGATGCTGTTGCATTTCACACAACGTTGCCATTTGCCATCCCAGGAAAGATTGAAAAGCTGTAAATCTTCTTCACTTCTTTCTGTCAGACTCAGGAATTTGAGCCTTCATGATCACAGCCGATCGCTGGTCAAAGATTTCTGATGGCAGGAAAAAAATAACGACTTTCTTGAGGTTTTAGGGCTTCTCCACAAGAATGCCGAGGGCAGTAAATGTTTTTCCTCCTCTGATGAAGCCTTGAATGTATATACCAGGTCATGTAGGAATGGCAAAAGCGATGCAAAGAATGCATGTCCCCAAACATCTCTGGGAAAGATTCCTCAAATCAGACGCCACACAACGCTGTTGTTACTGACCTTTGCCTTCTGTATGAACATTGTAAAGAACCAACTGCCTTTTCTGCTCTTCCCTGTCAAAACTGTCATACTTGTCCAATTCGATAACTATTCACAATTTAGGTTTCATTCTGGTTCTTGATCTTGCCTAAACCTGGCACTGATACCATGTTAAATTTGAACCAGAAATATAAGCAGATGACAAAAGACAAAAAGAAACAAAAACAAAATTCAAAACACAAGAAACACAGGTTTTTATCCTGGGAAAACGAGGGTGAAAAATCCAGTCCACAGAATGATAGTGCCTTTTATTATATGATCAAAACAATCCTTCAAAGGCTAAGTCGGATGAATGACTTCTTCACATAGTCTGTGATCACATAACAGACATTTACAGAATAAGAACTACTTCTAGAATATAATGATGATACTTATGTGAATCATTCAGATCACTACAAAATCTACTACACGATGCTTACAAAGAAAGTTACAAGAATCTCTGAATCAACTCACCAAGACTAACATCGTATTCTCTGCACACTGTATACTCTGCTAAAAAATTCTCAAGAATTACATGACATGTTTTAAACTACTCACAATAATGGAACTCCAAAATATAATCAACTGCTCACATGCAGAGGTCACCAACAATCACAGTACCAAGAACATAATAGACTATCTTGTGAAACATCTCCACCCCTGATAGTCCAAAGTCCGCCTATAATGACTGAAACTTCACTTCATTCAGAAGACACTCATGCGGAAATGCTAGAGTTGACAGTTACAAACAAAAAAAACCACAACATCCACGATAGCATACACAGATCCATCACATGAACGGTTGCCAATCTTTGCTGAAATAACTCCCGCAAATGTCAAGGACGATGGAAGAGAGAACAGAAACAAGTAATGAAAGAGGTGACTTCGACTGACGAAGCAGCATATCACACTGACATGTAAATGCCAAGTCACCTTGATGATCACATATTCCAGCACTGACCAAATAAATAGGATATGAGCAATACTAATCTTCAATAAAGACAAAAGACGACACCCATGCCGTTTATAGGAATGTACCCCACTCACACCTCATTTGCTACTTCAAATAGTAAATACCATTAAATAAGAAATGATAACATGCTGATCATTTACTTCTGTGAAGAATGAAACAGACAAGCAGCTCTCTATACAACACAAGCAGGCAGCTCCCCTTATGAATCCACGAACTGATGACCACACACTTAAACCATGATGAGGAGGGAAGATAGAACTACTGCTGCTTGAGCTAGAGAGATAATATAAGACACTGCAAACTGCGAACTTCCAAACCAGATATAAAGAGGAGCCTTTACTCGGAGAGCATTGGTTACAGGATAAGAATATCTCTGCAACTCCATAGAAAACAGAGGACAATAGAAACAACACCACACAGATTTCTGAGAAGCTTGATCAGATAAATTCTGATATTTAAGATCTATCTTGCAGCTATTTACTTCAACAGGTGGAAATTGGAACTCTTAATCTTGCCAAGAAATGGAATTATTAGACCTAGGTTGCAAGGAGTTGAACTTTTGAACATGGAAAGCCATGAGGAAAAGTCCACAAACTTGGGTTGTAGTGGAGAAATCTCCACTTGTCGTTGCTGATTTTAAAGAATTTCTGTATGATTCTGCTCAACATTTGAACTTCTATAAAGTTTTTTCCATTTTTCCAATTTTGTCCACTCACAAAATAAAAAACAACTCCTGATGACTTCTCCCTTACTTTTACTGCCATTCTTCCTCTTAATTCCATTTAGTTGCAATGAAGCTTGAACTTGTTTTGACAACTTCTTGCCTTCGCCATCTATCCTCATTCCTTGGTAAATGCTGATAAAGCAAACGTTCCTAAAATACAAATTTTGATTCTGATGTTCTTTCAATTTGAGAAGCAAAAAAGAAAAATCCAAAAAAGCGAGTTTTTGTAATAGAAGTTTTTAAAATTAGAAAATTTGATTACTGGTAGAGAACAAAACATCTTACTTGAATCAAATATTTTCCATATTGACAATGTTGACCTGTTTACTCTACGATTCTATTTAGACGTGCTAGAGAATATTTGCATACCATACAGTCCTTCCCTTTATCTTCTTCTATTGCCTATGTTGGAGCTCCTCAAAATTCAAATCTTTGATAGTTTAAACGACAAAAAATCCTACTAGTATTCTCAATAGAACAAGACAAATTTGATAGGAAAGATAATGATTAATATTGGCAAATATGACAAGAAAGACTTGGTCTTGGCTACATGTTGACAACAAAGTTTTTTAGTGATCCCAAGATTGGTACCATTAGTGGCTCTTTTGGGGGACCAAGGAACATGCTTGCACCATAGGAGATCTTTAGATCTTTGGGGTATTTTGATCAATGTCCTACTTGCAAGCAATAGAGTTGAGTGACGAAAAAACATTTGCCTATGCAAAACCTAAAACAAAACTTTTAATAAAACACATGATAGTATTGAAAAAAACATTGAAAGATTATGAAGAAAATAAAGATGATTCTTACTTGCCTATCAATGAATTGGAATTTATAGGTGTAAACAAATGCATTGATAGGTTGAGAGAATAACAAACTCTTGAGAGAAGCTGGGAAAGGGAAATCTAACGTGACTTGGAAGCTTCTGTGGTGGTCTAATGACAAATACTTAACCTTCATGTAGATAAATATGATCATGTAATGAAAACTTCATGATAAAAGGAGCAACAAAAATGAGTTGTATTTTTTCTACCATACATAATCACCTTTCTAAGAGAGGTAAACACTGTGCTTCTTTTTGAAGAAATCTTTAAAGACCTTAGGGTAACATTAGATAGACTCAAGTAGTAATTTGCACTTTAGTTGTTTGGATCTACATTTCTTTTAATATCTCCAAATTAAAACATGAACCTTTTTATAGCACTGGGATTCAGGAGACGTTGTAATTGTGGGAACCTTGACCCCCTAAATATGTAGCTTCATTCATTTCAAGGATTATGTATGACAACCATATTTGCAAAGCTGTCGGTTTGGATTCTAGTAGGGATGTTGGTTCAAGATTTGAGTTTGACATTTGCTTAATAATTTTTTTGGGTTGGTTCAGATTCATTTTACGTTCATTCGTACAAGTTTTTATTTTATTTTTAAATTTATATATATGAAAAAGTATTTTGCAGCAAATAAGTTCATACACCACTATGTAATATTAAAACTTAGCAAAATACACCACCACATATATTAACAATTTAGTTCGAATGACATAATAAAATCTCAAAAGACACCACCATATCAATGTTTCAGTTCAAAAATAATAATGTCAACATTACTAATTAGTCATATGTGGTCAAATATCATCAAAAATCATCAAAGAAATCATCATCATTATGTTGTTACAGATTAGAAACACAAATAGTGTCACTAGCAGCCTCAAGCCCAGCCTCAGGATCATCTTCAACATCACTAAGTATCTCATGATCACCATCATCAATTGCAAGTGTGTCAAAGTGGGTTTCCAACTCCGCAGACTCTAGTTCAGCATCCCAATGTTTCGCCTCCCGTTTTTTGCAAGTATTCTCTGTGTGTGTTGTGAGCATCAAGACTGAATGCACAAAGACCAAGTTATCTGCCTTCTTGGAGTTTAGTCGGTTGCATTTTATTGAGTGGATAAAGGAGTACGTGCTCTAGTAAGATTTAAGAATGAACTTGTGTTAAACTATTGATGTCACTAAGTTGCAGGTGCTGGTACATTTGTCCATGGAAGTACCGCCATTTATGAGCATCAACATTGTTCTCGTCTTCAAGACCTTCAAGACCACAATCATTGGTGCTCGCAAAACTCATAAATTTTCAGACCTCATTGCAGGTCATAGGTGCTCAAGAAAGAGTCTTCGTAGGGCTGTCTTGTACCCTTGATCAACTTCAGGATCTCCTTATGGGACAACTCTAGTGGTACTCCCCCTAAGGATTGATTGGCAATAAAACCTGGGGCTCAATGCAAAGGCAAGTAGATGCAAATGGGTAGTCATTTTGTTCCATCTCTCTACCATGATTACTTGTAGCTCTTTGAAGAACTTTTCATCGAGATCTTCCTCTCTCTCATTTATGATATTTTTAATATCTTTATTTACATAGTCAATGCCATCATATACCTTGTTGGCTCTTGATTTAACAGTGATTTTAGCTACCTTTCACAATGTGAGAAAACCTAGGAATTAGGACCATAATGGGTATTCTTAAAGGCAAAATAAAAGGACCAACTAACAAGACTATGAAATCTGATGTCTTCAAAATCAAGCGCCATCCCAACGTTGCTCATCATGGGTGAAATGGAAGTGTTGACACTTGGGCTGTGCAGTGCAACTGCCTTCTATATCTCTTCGAGTATTCTCAATCTGCTAGTCAAGGCGACAAACCAAGATTCGACCGTACCCAATCCTCTCTCATCAACCAACCTGGCCCTCTTTAAATATGCTTCCGGTAGCTCAATGAACGCCTGTAGCCTGGGAAAAGCTAAATCTTTGATGGGAAGGAAATCCTTACATTCTTCTTCAAATAATCTAAACTTGTCTCTAACAGTCACTAATGACCGGAATGGTGAGATGAAGGAAGGCAAGAAACCTTGCCCATCTTGGATTGTATCATGGATCCAATCCCTAACTTCATGTAGTTGAGCTGATATCTCTTCGAGGTTGCTTCTGTTATCTTGAGGAAGGGTTGCCTGGTGCAACTGTTGGATGGGTTGACAATCTCTCCAATATTTGTTTTTGGCCTCCAACTTTACGATCCTTTCATTTGCCTTCCTCAACCTTTTTTTGATTGAAGCTATACCCTCCTGAATCTCTTCACATTCCATATCATCCATATTTCTTCCCAAGTTGTGTTCCACAATTTCATATTCCTGGGCCACAATTTCATCCACTACCTTATTGACTATTGGTATAGCGATTTGAACCTTTCAGTGACCATCATTGTCTCTCCTGATTACCTTTGCCACTGTCTTTGCCATTTGTTTCTGGTTCTCGCTATCGCCTTTTTCTATTAATCCGCAGATGTCTTCTGCTGTTTGGGCAGTTACTCCCTTGCCTCTTGGCATAAGCATTTTCCTTAACCATAGTGGTGAGGTGCATCTCCCCAAATCTGGATTTGGTTTGACTAACAAAGCATCACCAATGGCCTCAGGTGCTTGACTTATTGCCTCAATGTCAATCGGCCCATCTTCTTCTCCACTAGTTTCTGCCATATTATCTCCTTGTTAGTTTTCTAAGAGAGGGGGGTAATCGGTGCTCTCACTGTAACCACTTGATCCTGAATCAGAGCTTACTTCCATCGCGGCCCCTTATCGCTTGAATTGACCTCTTGGCTTCTAGCCTCAACTATTCTCTCTCTTGATGGAACTATGTGCTGTCTCTTGGCTGGAGTTTCCGAATGTTCTTTGCCCTTCTCTACCTCCAAGGTTCTCTTCTTGATGCTGGCTGCTTCCGTCATTCCTCTGTTCGACCTATTCTGTTTGCCCCACTTTTGGCTTCATCATCTCATAAGTAAGGGGTACCTTTTGTCTTTGTAGCCTCCTTAATCTTTCATTATACCATGACTCGGTATGCAATTCTACTGCCCTTGTGACTACTTCCAAGGAAGGATCTTCATGGTCATCCCAATCAACTGGATTCAACTCTGTTCCTTCTACTGTATCATAATCTCCTCTCAACACATTACCATCATCTTCCAATTGATCGGGAATATCAAGGCCTCTCCATTTGATATCTCTCATCATGTTCACTGACAATCTTGAGAAAGCTAGCTTTCTCACATGAAAGTCATCTTTGGCGTTGGCCCAAAAGTCCTCGATAGTGGGAACATGCCTAAATTCATTTCCATGAGATACCTTGATAAGACCATTAGGGTCAAACCCTTGCCTTGCTCTGTACCATCCTAGATGATACCATTCCAATTATTTCTTCGCAGCTGCAAAGGTGGCCTGATTGGGACAACTATCATTGCCAATTGCGAGTGAGAAGGTAATGCCTGTTTTACCTTCATTTCTCATTATTCTATCATAGTGCTCAAGTTGTCTAGCTAATTCTATTAAAATTACCTTGTCGGGTGGGTATCCTGGAAGCCTCTTGGGACAAACTGTACTCCCTGCTACTCTAATGTAGGTGAATTGTGGAAATTGGATGAACCAACTTCCAAACTTCTTTATCTTTGCCTCTACTTCTGATAAAAGTCTCTTAGCAGGTGTCCCTTGTAGTACCCTTACTGTCTTCATGGAAAAGGCATCATTGAATATCTTGTAATCCTTGTTGTTGTGCAAATGGAGCTATGGATAGCATTCATGCACCAAATATTGCCGCTGCCCCTTGCCAACTTCTAAAGGCTTAAGTCCCGGACTCTTGTATAATCTAGCAATTAGGTAAAACAGATAGGATCACATGTAGAATTGCTTTTGATTTTGTACAATTCTAAGTTGCAACTCTAGGTTCTCACTTATGGTCCTAGCCCAATCAAATCTTCTTTTCCCCTTTTCAACTTCATCAATAAAGAAGTACATCCAGTTTTCAAATCGCATACCTTGAGCTAGGCCCGTGATCCGATTGAGAAGCACCATGAGATCTCCGTATTCTGACTTGAAGTCTGCCACTGTAAGCCTCGATGATCTGTTGATGCCTTTCCTACCCTCGTGTAGCCAATTCTACTTTAGGCGTGTGAAATAGGCCTCTTGGTTTTCCTAAAATGATTTAGTTGCTTGATCCATCATCACTATTGTCATGTTCTTGTATTGGGGAATGTTAAATGTTTCTTCGATTGCTTGTCCACCAATGTTGGCCAACACCCTCTTCCCTTCGCCAAAGATGATGGATTTACTAATTAGATCAGATCGGGATGCACATTCCATAACCAATTCTGGACAGGGCAATGTAGTAGGAAAAGCTGCTACGTGCACAATTCGACTTCTGTATATCTTCTTTGCCAAGGGGGATTGTCCTTCTTTTAGTCTGTCCTTTACCCGTATCATTTCTACTGTATGGATATTGGTGTCGGTTATTTGCTTCATTTTCGAGAAGAAAGGTGTTTTGGTCATCATATACTTTTTGTCTTTCTTAGTGTTTGTCCCCTTAGGATTCTTGCTTGTACTAAGATCCTCCATCTCGTCACCCTATTATGGGATGGTGAAGTGGTGGACAATAGACAAGCAAATTCAAGAAAGGCAATCCTTAGACTAGAATGAAAGAAGGAAGTCAGTTTAAGGACCCATTTCAACTCTAAATGATTAAAAGCCACCTCTACCAATAGCTAGATGTTGACCCTTTTGGATTTAGTATCAGACCTTGAGAATTTCAAACCCTTTTGCAAATTAGAAATTTAAACATTTGAAACTATCCACCATTTGTCCACAAAAATCAGACTTTCCTTATGTATCTCCTCCCAAGTAAAATCACCTAAGTCTGATATGAAAAATATAGTCCCCAAATGGAGAAAATCAGACTTCCATCCTAAACCGCCTATGGCACAAAAATCAGGTCTGCCCTCAAAAATTGCCAAGAGTGGAAAGTTCTGCTATCAAATAAATCTGCCCAAGCATGGAAAATCTCCAATTTGCCCTCCAAAGTCACCTAGGGCATAAATCACAGCCCTGATAGAAGGAGAAAAATCACCAAATATTGCAAAAATCTGCCATTAAATAAATCTGCCCAGGTCTGAAAATGGTTGATTGCAAGCAAAATTGCCCAAAAATGCAAAAATTCTGCCTCCCAAAAGAAATCGCCTAGGAAGAGAAGAGCTGCTCCAAGTTTAAATTCGCCCAAAATGGAGAGAGGACTGCTCTTGCTAAAATCACCAACACCTTGAGAAGGAAAAGTGAGAAGTGAGGAGGAATTGGGAGAGAGGCCTCCTCTTATACCCAACTTTTCTACTCTCTCCAAGCTGGCCGACTTGGGCCCTGGGAGCAAGAAAAATAATAATTAATGCAAAATTATGGCCCACAATTAAATACTTAGCTAAAAATTAACTTTGCCAAAATGAAAATTGCTTTTTTAAATTGCCAATTAGTTTCAAATTGCAAAAAAAAATTAAACAATGCCTTGGGGTGTTAAATATTTCTATTTAATGAGGATTTAGTAATTAATACGTCATTAAAATTGGATTTTGGCTAACCAAAAGCCATTTTTCAATATTAAATTACCAATTTCATTAAAGGCAAAAAGTTTTCAAGGCAATTTTAATCTATTAAAGACTTTTTTTTTGCAATATTATCCAAATCGATTTTGCTATGACATTTAATTTTTTTTTGATAAAAATAAAATCACTTCTAGAGTCAAATCGATTTTGCAATTTGGCCTCATTTCTACAAAATTAATTTTTTTTTCACCAAAGAAAATTAAGATTTTCCAAAACTCAAGTCTAACAAAATTTCCCTTTTGAAAATAATCTAAGTTCACACAATTGTATCCAAATTTTCGAAAGAAATCGTTTCAGTACAAATTTACAATTTTATCTTTCCAAGTGTTGCCTCTTGAATTTTGTCTGGCCTAAGGATGAAATTGGTCGTTCTGGAAGATCAAGCGAAACCGGGTGAAAATAAGCTAAGTCTCTCCCACTGGCCTGAAGGTGTCTAAGACTAAAAATTCTCAAAATAATTTTTGTTGGACAATCCAAAAATTTGCTGAGGCGATTGAAAAAAAGGGGGTTCGCAAAATTTTGTGGCGATGGTGTGAGAATCTCACAACATCTGGTGACTCCACGGGTGAAATGTTCCTGAACGTTTCAAGAATAAAATAACTTAGAACCAAAATCTCAAGATGGCTTACCCGCAAATCTACTTAAGGATGAGTACTCAACAAGGGAAAAAACTCTCAAGTAGAACCTGAGCATCCCGACCATAAGTTACTTGTGTGCAAGTGATTTATTTCTTGCTCGACAAGAACTTGACAACCTTTCAGATCCAATAAACTTAGCTATTGTAATATCCTTACTTCAAAAGCAACCTGGATAGAGCCCCGCTGCTAGTCAGGCGTCTATAGCCTCGACGGAGTTACCATTGTGGCACCACAATCACGGTTCTACCTTTAGTGATTACTTTTATATCACCGGTAGAGATGATTGCACAACCTTGAACCAAATTTCATCTTTATCTCACTTTGATAGTGCTTTTTCTCTTTTCTCGTGATATTTTCTCTTTTTCTTTCCTTTTCTTTTCAATCTTTTGTTTGGTTTGCAGGCAATGAAGCTTGTGGAGGGTTTGGAAGACCACAGTGGCGCTGAAGCAGGTGTATGATTTTTACTAAGTCCAATTTCACTTCAAGACAATCACAAACTCAGAGCAATTAAGTGTGAGTAGAATGTTGTAACCATGTCGAAGATAACTTAAGAACCACCATCAAGTTTAACCCAAATTTAGTACAAGTCCTACCATAGACCAACGATTAAACACATCCTTTAATCTCTGAACCTCGTTAAATGTACTCAAGAAATGAACAAGACGGACTACATTATGTCACCAAAAATATAAAATCTACACACCTCGCCCACGAGTGCTAATATGGACCCCCTTTGTACTCGCCAAGGCTCAAAACCAAAATCCACTATCGACTGAGGGAAACAAAAAGATCCCAAGTCAAATGACTTGATGCAAATCTGACTCAAGCTCCCTCACAACACCTAAACTAAACAACTGAAAGAAAACTACACTAAACAACTAAAAAGGAAACTTTAATTACCCAAGTGATAGGGAAACTACTCTAACTTTGGGCCAAATGGTCCAAAACAAACTTTACTCTAAAGAACAAAAAAAAAAAACTAACTACTAACCAAAAGCAAACCTATTCTAACTATGTGCAAAAGGGCTCCTGATGGAGTCCTAGGCTTGGAAATAATGCTTGCGGAATTGCCCATTGATAGGCAATGGGACATCCTCGCCAGTAAGTGTCTTAAGTCTAATTGCATTATCTCCAATGATCTCGGATCTCTGGGAAGGACCTTTCCATAGTTTATCAAATTTGTCATGTTGTCCTTTCCTCTCATGGGCTTTGTCCCAATATAAGACCAAGTCAGAGATCCTAAAGGCCTTATTTTGTGCTCTCCTATCGAACCAATGTTTAACTACCCCTTGATGTTTTGCAAATTTAGCTAGGGCTTCATCCCTTTTCTCATTTAATTGCATCAGTTGAGCCAACCTAACTTGGACTCGATCTTTGTTCTCATCATAGTATTCCTGTATGAACCTTAAAGCTGGAATTTTCAATTGAATCGAGAATACAGGATCCTATCCATAAACCAAATGATAAGGTGTGATTCCTATGGACTCTTTTACTCTTGTTCTGTCTGCCCACAAGCATATCTCAGCTGTGTGTGCCAATCCCTTGGGTTCCTATCTAAAAGCTTTCCAATCACAGTCAAAAGGTTCTTATTTGTAGATTTTGCTAGGCCATTTCCTTGGGGATAGTATCTTGATGAAAATTTTAGTATAATCCCGTGGTCAAATGCCCAAGTATGAAATTTCAAAGAAGTGAAAGCAGAATCATTATCACACACAAAAGCAGAAGGATAACCAAACTTGGTGGTGATCTTTTTCTCTAAGAACTTAATGACAGTCTCAACAGTGCAATTCTTGAAAGCTTGGGCTTTTGTCCACTGAGTATAGTAGTCAATTGCTGTTAGAATATACCTGTGTTGTGCTGAGGAAGGCAAATTGATGGGACCAATGAAGTCAAGTCCCCACATCGCGAAAGGTCTCACCTCAATGATTGGCTGCAAAGGCATCGCTGGGTTCCTTTGTCTCTTTGCCACAGTTTGGCAAACATGACAAGTCTTCACATGCTCGTGAGTGTCTTTGAACAAAGTTGGCTAGTAATATCCGGCTCTTAGTATCCAATGTGCTGTGGCCAAATTTGATCCATGTCCTGTTCCCCATCTGTCATAAAAATGTTCTAAAATGTTTCTTGCTTCTTCCTTTCCAACGCATCGCAAATATACCCCCTCATGGTTCTGCTTGTACAACACTGCTCCTTGTAGCATATACGTTCTGCTCTTGAATCTCAATGCCCGCTTTTGTATTGGGTTCAAATGTGAAGGATATCGGTGATTCAAAAGATAGTTGATTATGTTCTGGTACCATTCATTGGGATGTACCTCTTCCAACCTATAAACCTACTATACAAGTCCGGGTCCCTCTGATGCCATGGTTTGTGCCAATTGTTGTCCTCTAACCAATTTCATCGGTTGGATCTCTATGTCATATTCCTGAATAGTGGCGACCCATTTGCCTCTTCTTTCTCCAAGCTCACTTTGCATCAAGAGAGTCTTTATTGCTATGTCAGGCACAATTGCATGCACTTTGCTTCTCAAGATATAATGCCTGAATTTCTTTACCGCTTTCACCAAGGCATAGGCTTGTTTCTCTACATTCGGGTAGTTCAATTCGGCCTCCCTAAAAGGTGCACTCATGAATGCAATCAGATGGTCTTCACCTTATTCTTCTATGTTAGAATGGTCGCACACGTGTGATTAGTGACGAAAGAATATATATTGAACGACCTCTCATAATCCGGGCTTACTAGGACTGGTGCATTGATGATGGCATGTTTTATCTCTTTAAATGCCCTTTTCGCTGCTGGAGTCCAATCCACTTTCACTTCCTTCTTTAGCATGTCATTCATTGGTTTCACAATCTTAGCAAATGCAGATATGAACTTCTCACGAAGTTGATCTTTCCAAAGAACGATTTGAGCTCTTTCTTGCTACCCGGGATGCCAAGTTTGGAAATTGCTTCCACTCTCTCTGGATCTATCATTATACCCTTCTTTGAATCACATGTCCCAGAAGCTTTCCTTCGGTAACTCCAAACATGCATTTCTTTGGATTCAAAGAGACTCCAAACCTTCTACATCTTGTGAAAACTTTCCTCAAGTCCATTATGTGATTGTAATGTCCCCCACTTAGCCAGTTTGGAGGTATGTTGTCGTTAGCCCATTTTTGTATGGCCTCGAGGGCTAACCAGGACTTCTAAAGGGATCCTGAGGTTATTTGGCCTAGTCAAATTTAATTACAGGCCAAACGGAGTTCGTTTGTTGGGTTTTTGGAAAGACTTACTATTTTTAGTAAGCCACTAAGGGGGATGCAGTGCCTTCAATTTTCAGTGAGAGGATGAGATGTGTTTTGTTGGGCTCTTTCTGATGAGCTATTATATGTGGTATTTCGAGTTTATTTGGTATATTATTTTAATGTTTGAAGTTACACCGGTAAAGTGACTATTTAAATTAAATATTATAATGTTTCATAAAGTCACTTTATAAAAAATCAAGAGTCCCCCTTTTGAGTACATACATGGATTTTGTAAAAAGAAAAAAAGAAGTAATATTAAAACTCATGTATTACCCCACATTGGCAAGACGGAAGCGTGGAGCAAGTGAGGAAGGGATTAAAAGAAAGAGGATAGCTCTCATTTATGCATGCTGGGAAATATCAAAAAATTGGGAAATTTTCTGGAGATTATGTCTCAATAGTTTGAAGGACGAAATCCCTTCAAGCTGGAAATCTTGACGCCATTGAAAGATATGGTTTTGAGATTCAACATTGTAGTAGGCTAAAAAACTTGATACAAAAAAGCAGTCTGAAAAAAGCGGAATCGAAAAAGCAGGTACGAAAAAGCAGTTCGAAAAAGCGGAACCGAAAAAGCAGGCCGAAAAAGCAGTTCGAAAAAAAGTAAAGCAGAAGGGGCAGCATTGAAAGAAAATTATTACAGCCATCTACAACCAAGTTCCTTTGTTAGTATTGTTTTTTTTTAGGGTATTATAAGTTTCAGCTGTAAGTGTGCATTATACCAGCGTTGTCATTTTGTAATCCATGTAAATGCCAAAGTCTTGGCCATATTTCATGAGCATTGTATTAGAAATTTGATTGCAATTAAGAAGATAATAGTTGCTGGTGTCATTTAAGCAATTCAATCTCATTATTTATCAGCTAGATAGTTTGCATACCAACTGTTTGCAAAAATGCCAGTTGGCTGTAGGTGTTCTTTTCTCATGCGTAGATTATATATATGCACTGAATATTGTCAAAATTAGGAGCACACTCATGTTAGGTCATTGTGTAGTCCACTTTGAGTCTTCTAGCACAAGATTCTCATTGATGCAAATTGAAAAAAAAGTCATTTAAAGCAAGCTGAAATACTATATCAGTCATATGTCCCTTGCATGTGAATTGTTTGACAAAATTCTTTGAGCCTTCAATCAGCATCTTTGAGAGCAGATTTGAGGAGGGTTGTTACAGTGGTATCAGAGCTATAAGTCCTGCCATCCTGTGGAGGTCTTATAGGGAATTTGGAACAGCCAGATAGAGGGGAAAGTGTTTGACGAAATGTCAAAACACTAAAATCAGAGCATTTATGTTTGAGCATGCGACAGGGGCCTTATAATTTCCGCAATACCAGAGCAAGACAAAGTAGGATTTCAGACCTGCAGAGCAAACAGTCTAGTTCATCCATGCAGGTGGACACAGAATCCAGTCATACAGACACAGAGGAGGTATTCTTTGATGAAGACGACAATATGAGAGACAGGAATGCTCGGGATCTTGGAGAGGAAAGATTCTTACAATTATTAGAGACTTTGGCATAGGGACAGCGATTAGTAGAACAGAGGGCACAGGAACAAAATCAGAGAATGGAGCTTATGATGCAGATGATGGCTCGTCAAATGGGGTTGAATGCTAACATGGGTGGAGGATTGAATTCTAAGCATATTTAATATTTTCAGAAATTTGATTTTGGTTTATGAGGGATTTTTGAATTTTAAGAAATTAGATTTCCTCATATTTTTTCATTTTTTAGATTTTTGAGAATTTAAATCGAATGAAATCTTCAATTTATGGGAAAAGTGGAATTAATATGAAATTAATCTAAATTAGCTCAAAAAATCAGCTTGGAGTGAAATTAGTTGGAAATTGGAATGAAATTAAACTAATTTGGGTATTTAATATGATTAGGGAGAATGGTTAGATAATATGACCAATTAAATGCAGTTTATTCAAACTATAGGACTATAGAATTCAAATTTATTTAATATATAGAAGACCAATTAATTAAGGTTATTTAATTAAATAATATTAATTATTTGATTAATATTAAGGGAATGATTAAATGATGAAAAAATTCGATCATAGAAGAAACAATATGATTAGTTAATGATTAAAGAACCATTAATTAATATAAGAATAATAAGTCATTAAACGTGAACTTGAAAATACGTCCATTTTTAGGTGTCTACATTTGTCCCTCTTTGATACAATGTGATCTAGAACATCATGTCAAAGAATATCTGATTATGTCCTGCCCCAGCCCACCTTGGCAATAACAAGTGAATCTTATGCCCCCTCAACAAATTAAGCAAAATAGTGCAAAATGAGCATTGATTTGTTGATAGTGTTGTATTTCTATATAATGGTGATGTATGCAATGATGATATGCTTCCTATATGACAATGATGTATGCAATGATGATGTGATTCCTATATGCAAATAATGATGTTGTACTTTATCATGATATATATATATATATATATATATATATATATATATATATATATATATGCACGTGCTGATATGATTCTTATGTATGATGTATGCATTCCTATGTTTTTGTGTTTTAATCTGTATAGTAAATTTATCATGAATGCAAGACCTTATATGATTTGTCTAAGAACTGTTAGAACTGACTAAGTTAGAAGAACATTAGTAAGAAGAATGAATTAGTAAAATTAGTTAAAGGATTGTTGAACTTAAGCTATCAAAATAGATGATGTGCTGAGCCACTGTCAAATATTTTCACTAATTTTATCATCATGCCTTATTTTGAAAAGAAGAGATACAATTGCACCCAGATATTGACCATCTATATACTGCTACAATCTCTTTTGAGACAAGTAGAAAATAAAAAGGGAATGTTTCAACTCCATCCTAAGGTTCATATACTTGAGGTTGAGGTATGCACGGTGTATCACAATCAAAGGTATTGTTTGCAATTCTCTGCAATTGTTACTTGATAGATATGTGAAGATTCTTATTATAGACACCCTATGAATACTTGCCACAAAACTTCATCAAAACACTCCACAAACAACAAACAAAGAAACCAAGATTATGATCCAACAGAGCTTACTATCACCACTCAGTAGTATCCTTGAAGAGCATAGGAACACAATTGCGAAAGATAAATTGATAATAGACTGACATGACTTACTTTGTCAACAACCTTACTGATTATTGATTGGATCGATGTTGTTTGATTTGGATGTGGATGTGGATGTGTCTGGTTTAAAAAATGGACTACTTGTATAAGACCAATTTGTTTGGTTTCAAGTGTAGCCATCACTGTATAAGACAACCTTTCGGTTTATTTAATTGATTGATAGATGACAGATTGAATTGTTGATAAATATGGGTCTCATGAGTCCAATTATAGTTTTGGTACAAGATTTGATGTTTGATTGTCACTTTTTGCTTGTCATGACAGAGATGAGTTCATTGCAAGGACTTTGGATATGTTTTGATTTTTTTGGTTGATGCATCATAGGATTCATGTGTTTGAGGTCTAGACACCCTTAAAATTGTCTTCCTTGATGAATGTTTTTATGTTTTTTATGTTTTTTGATTTTTTGAGGATTATCTTAGGATCATATTTGATGCTTTTGGTCCATCGTAGGGTTCATATGTTTGAGGTCAAGGTCTGTTCGACGTATCACATAAGGGAAGCCCCTTATCATTGACACCCCTAACATAGTCGCCCTTCGATGAATGTTTTCTATATTTTTTGATTTTTTGGATTGTTTCAAAATCATTTACAATGTTTGTGATCCTTTTTAAGACATTATTTGGATTTTTTCAATATGATTTACATAGACTACCCCAGTCTAGTTAACCAATACAAGTCACAGATAGGTGTGAATGTTCATAAAGGTTGTGCTTCTTGGATTTCTTCCTTGTCATTCTTAGTGATATGGGTATGGTAAGCACAAACTAATGATTGAAGTTCTTTGATGGAAAGCTAGGATCTCAACACTTGGCACTTGTTTGTCAAGTTTTCACTCAAGGTTGATGACCATGCCCTTCTATCTCTCTTGGTTCCTTCAGAGTTGTATCTCACTGGCTTAGATACCAAACTGAACATCACATCGACAAAGAGGATCATGTTTGTCATTTATATACCTTTGCGGGGATGGAAATAGAGATTCACTTAATCTTTTGTTGTCCCATCTACTATGAAATCAGAGGGAGGTATTACTGTCTTTTTTGAGATTGCAGGTCGTTATTGACTTTTTTCAGCTACATTGACCAACATTGCCTAGCTCTATCTTCGGGAGGCCAGTCATCTTCGAGACCGTACTTTGCAACTTCTTTTTCCTCAGCACCAGGCTTTCGATTAGCGTATCACCGACTTTTACGCACCAATGTCCCCCGCTAGGGGCATGAAGCAACAGTTCTGCAGTCTTGCTCCCTGCCACATCAGATCAATGAGACCTTGTTTTCTACTCACCAAACATTGACACTCATCCGACAGTATTCAGAAAATTTTGAGACCCTTGGTCACCCTGTTCCTTATTCTTTGGCAATGGAATTCTTCCGGCCAAGGAAAAGACCCCTAGTCCCTGTCTTTGGCATCTTCCTTTGCTTCTTTGTTGCTTTGTTGCTTTGTTACTTTGTTCTTTCGTGGGCACCATTTGGTGTCCTTGTTGTGGGTGGTTTCCATTGTTTGTAAACTTTCAATCCCTTAGATCCATGTTGGTCTCTTGTTGGACATAAATAAATTTATCTTATCTTATTATCACCAAAGGGTGATTTTTTTTCTCTTTTTTTTTTTTCTTGTTGCCAAGGTGCCTGTTTGTCGGGTTTTCAGTAAGGCAACTTTTTGTATTTTTTAAGGATATTTTAAACTATGTACAATTGACCTTGGGATATTAGTTGTAAAACTTATTGAGGTGTGTGTTGTTGATATAGTCAAGGAGCGGATCTACGCCTTGGGTTGCTAGTTGATATGCTCCATTTTCAAAGTATCTTGTGATAACATATAACCAGTTGGGCTCAAATTTGTTGGGTCTTTCATGTCGGGTTCACCAAAGTGGTGTTGGGGAAAATCAGCACAGGCATGAATAAATGATTAATAACACCAAACTATAAAAATAATCAAACTATCAATCATGATTCATAATAAAAGCCCTACAAACAATAGAAATATAAGCATCATGATTTACAAATTCAAAATAACAAAATCAAAGTAAACCATCCGAAGCTTAATAGTTTTCATTGCTTCTTTGCATTCTGTTGAGATGTTGCTAGCTAGCACTCAGAGATGAATCCTATTGCATCTAGACTCAGAGTTTCGACTCCAAACTTTGATGATAAAACCTGCAAATTGACAACATAAATTTGATATGAAAATTCTTAATAAAAAGATGAGAAGGAATGGGGGTTTATATAGGTATTCCAGGTTGGACGAAGTCGAATGACAGAGATTGATATGGGGAAATCAAGACTGGCGAACAAAATAATTAGTGATTGGAAAGATTTGGGTAACTTTCCAAAATTGAGGACTTGTTTCCATTTCAAACTTAGAAGCAGAGATTCATTTGAGAAATAAAGGAGAAAGATAGGATTGTGAAGATATTTTAGATAAAAAAAGAAATCATTTTTGATTATCTGATTTTGAGCAGATTTAAGATTTTCAAAAGATTGATTTTTGGTTTTGAAGGATTTTTTGAATTTTAAGAAATTAGGTTTCCTCATATTTTTGGAAATTTAAATTGAATTAAAAATTTAATTTATGAGAAAGGTGAATTAATATGAAATTAATCTAAATTAGCTTGAAATGAAATTAGTTGGAAAGTGAAATGAAATGAAAGGAATTTAATTAGGGGGAATAATTAGATATTTTGAACAATTAAATGTAATTTATTCAAACTATAGGACTGCAAAAATTAGATTTAATAATTTGAAAAGACCAATTAATTAAGGTTAATTAATTAAACAATATTAATTATTTAATTAATGCTAAGAAAATGATTAGATAATGAAGTTATTGGATTATAGAAGAAATAAGACGATTAATTAATGGACCATTAACTAATAAAAGAATAATTAGTGATTAAATGTGAACTCGCAAGTATGTCTATATTTGGGCATCTATTGAAACCACAACTTGTCATTTAATTTCATCTTGAAGTGGTTTTACTTTTGAACTATTTTACATAGAAACACATTTTCTGCCTCTAGGGGACTTGTTTCTATTAGAATATTAGAATATTTCTTTAATGGTCATCTTAGTCTTTAGTTTATAAGGTAGTTCCTATTTTTGTCTTTAGTTCACGATTGTGTTTTTTAGAAACGTTGTCTTTGTAAATCTTTGTAAGGAGCTTTCATCTCCTTTGTTTAATAATTATATTGATTTATCATAACATGGTATTTAGAGCAAGTCGATGAGATTTCATAAAATTTGGCAAATTTATTAAGAAAAGTTGCAGTCACTTCTGATTTGGAAATATTTCTAGAAATTTGCTTTGTTTGATTTTTTTAAATAAAAATTGTTGGAGGTATTTTATAAAAATTTGGTGGTTTGTCTTCGAAGATATTTGCTGAAAAGTGCAAGCCTGATTAAGGCTTTTGATCACACGATTTATTGGTTTGATAAATTTTTCTCTTAAAAAATTTATGATAGGATTTTGAAAAAAATTCCTAAAAAATTATCTGGTGGATTTATAATTTTTTCCTTAAAAATTATCTAGTGGGTTGATAATTGTTTCGTCAAAACCTATTTTGTGGGTTTATAATTTTTCCCTAAAAAATTATCTGATTGGTTTTCATAATTTTTTCCTTGGAAATTTTTTTGATGGGTTTTAATAAACTTTTCTCCAAAAATCATATGTTTGGTTTTATCATTGTTTCCTAAAAAATGATGCTTTTGTATGCTGACCCATGTCTTGGATTCTGTTGTTTGGATTTTATCAAAATTTCACTTCAAAAACCATTTTTGGTTATTCCAATTTTTCTCCTGAACATTTGTGGCTTTTTGAAATTTGTTTTGGGGCATTATGCTCATCTGCAAAGGTTGGAGGGTATGTCAATTTTTACTCAAAATTTTGCTAGCTGTTCATAGTGTTTTTCTGTCTCTAGGGAAGAGAAGTTCCGTTATCCAACATCAAGTTGAATATTTTGTGAAGATTTTTGGATAGGTGTTTTGTTGATTTTGGGAGGGTTAGTGATAGACTCATCTTAGTGACAGAGTCAGTGGTAGACTCTTGTCTCTTGTTGTAGAGAATTTTGAAGAAGGGGGCACCCTTCTTTGCCTTTTTTTGGATGGCTTCTTGGTCACTATCATTTTGTAGATCAAGGGAGGGTCTCAACAACAATAGAATGTTTTGAAGATTTTTTGACCAAAAGACAACAGTTAGACAATAACTGTTAAGGTATTGGAATATTATAATTTTTCTTTAATGGTCATCTTAGTTAGTCTTTAGTTTAATAGGTAGTTTCTACTTTTTGTCTTTAGTTTACGATTGTTTCTTTTTGAAACATCTTCTTTGTCTATGTTACCAAATTCTTCCATGGCAACCCCAAGGTTTGGTCTAGTTCTTGCAAAAGTCTAGTCCTTGTCATATTCTCACAAAAGTTTGCACAGACCTTTGAAGTCAACTACAAACCTTCAAAGTCTACCCAAATTCCGATAGATGAATTCGATACATGTTTCTGTTTTTATGGTGAATTCCCAAATTTGTGGCAGGTCCTAGACCAAATCTAGCAAAGAAATGGATTATTTTAACTTTTCAAAGTTTCTTTAATCTATTTTAGTCAATCTAGCTCTCCAACCCCAAAATAGACCACTAAAAAGGGAAATTAGTAAAAGATGTCATTTGGACTAAAACATTAATATATATGGTGGTGTATATTGCTATGTTGCTTTAGTGCATAGCGGTGTATGAACTTATTTGCTGCTGCATATATATACATACACTTACACATATATTTAAGAAAACATGTTTTTGTACGTGTTGGTTCCCAAAACCGTAGATTGGAATCCTACGAGCCTTGCCTGCTCGATGCTAGGATATCCAACTGGTTAAGGCCAACTTGACGGAACTGAACAACACGGTCCGAGTTCCCTACACTTCCGGCTCTACAAAATTGAGGCGGGGGTACCTGATCCTGGACGAAACACTTAAAGTCCAAGATTCTTAAAGTAGATCGATTAGAACATGAATACAATAAAAGTTTTCTAAATGGCAAGAGATATAGGAAAACTTTAAACTTGCAATTTATGAACTGAGAAGAAAAGTAAATGATTGAAGTAATGTTTAAATAAAGAATAAATATAGATTAATACAACATATGAATATATTAATTCTTCTAATGGAAAGAGATGAAACACTTGCCAGCATATGGATTATGAATCAAGAGTAAAAGATCAGTGCCTAATTAAATGGGCAATCAGAGTCAACATTATAAGCTGAGACGTACAACTTTATAAAGTTCAATATATTAAACTATAAACAATTTTAATAATTCAGATGCGACGGATCAATTATATGACTGTAATTTTAAATTAGTCTAAAATGCACTTTAACTCCGTGCGGAGACAAATTAGACATAAATACGGAAACAATAAAATATTTCACAATATTTACGTTTATCAAATTTAAAATGCAATAATGATCCAATCCACTTATCCGAATATTAAAATATTTATAGAAAATAAATAAAAAAAATTTACAAAGGACACAACTTAATAATAATTTAAAACCCCGAAATAAAAATAAATAATAATGCCCAAAATAAAATCACAATAGAGACATTCCTTACAGAAGATCCATCTATTGCGAACATATTCGGATCGCACAAAATCCACTCAATAACTCAAATCCGCCGGCTTAGTTCAAAAGTCCATTTCTCCGCTAATTGGAAAAATATAATATATCATAAAGCATAGGCAAGGGAAAAAGTTAAAGTATATATTAATATTTTTTTCCTTTGATTTTCTCACTATACATATTTATAGAGGACCAATCAATACCTCCCAAACGTTGCATCGTTTCACCAACAAACTAACCAACATAATAAAACTTTTAAACAAAATGGTTATGAGTTATAACTCTTTGTGCTTAAATATTTGGCATATTAAACACAAAGATCAATTTTAACCTTAGCACTCATAAATCTTTTTCCTCCATGCTCACCATAGCCATACTGCCAGCCTTTTAGACAGATGCCCCTTTGAATCATGACTACCATCTGCAGAAAGACACGCTAGGGCTTTATCAAACAGCTACAACTCCAACACATTCCAAAATCTGAATCCGCTTGAGCATCTTTAATATGCGAGGTTCCACATCACACAAGTGCTTCCTCCTTCCAACGTGTATACCCTTCATGCTTTGCTAGGATTGATGCGTGAGTGAATTTTCCTCTTATGTGGTTTTGCAGGGATTCCTGGTTCTTCAATGGACTTTGAACACACATATGCGGGTGGCTTTAATCTTGTTATCCACCGACTCCCACTGCCTGGGTATTTTAGAATCTGCGGAAAATACAAATAGTCATTAGAGATGAATCTTTGAAAAGAAAAACTTTTCACCAATGAATTATAACTGATAATATGGTTCATTGATTTCCCAGGACAAAGGATGATCTTTGGCAGTAGTGAAAATAATTTAATTTATCAAACCAGCATATAGAGGCAGGCATAGGCTTCATGCTGTAGGTGAGGAAATTGCCCGAACCCTTTGTATATACTATAAGTTTTCCAAACTTATTCTTATAACTGAAAATTGAGACGGGTCAAATACTGAAGACCAATCTTGCCTCCAAAATCCCGCTCAATGAACTATTAATTTTTATTACACAACCGTATTCATTGTCTGCGATAGGAGACGTTAAATGCTCAATCTTGGTTTCATTTCATTTGCAGCAACTTCGGGAGTTGACCCAACATTTTCATGTCAATTTTTTGAAATGAAAGCATTTTCTTAGACAGATGACTCTGCCTCCAGTTCATTGTTCTTCCTTTCCCTCTTCAATTCATCGACTTCTGTCACAGCAGAGCTGATTGCATGGAGAATCATCTTCTTAACCTATAACTTGTCTTCCTTGGCCCTGGCAACTGTTGTGGCACAAGGCTACCTTGAGGAACACAGTGTGGAAGTTGATTCAACTCTTGAAGAGCTTGAGACTGCGGCACCTCAAGAATGGTAATGGATATCCTCAAGTAGTGGATGAGTGCCCTTCATTAAGTTACTAGATTGAGGAATAGGTGATGGTGAAACATGCCTCTTAGGTTGCTGCCTCGTTGGGAAGGAAATGCTGCTAGATGCTAGCATCATGGGTGACAGAAATTCATATTTCAAAGAATCACTGCCAAGTGAGGGTCAAACATTTAATGGAGATTTTGATAACACTCCCGATCGCAGTTTTGTACTCACCGACCTGAAATTGTTCACTACACTTGCTGAAGGACCACCTGAATGAGCTAAACCGGAAGAAGCAATGCCATTACTTACACCACTGCAACCAGGAAGAGATGCTTGAATAGTTTTCAACCTTGAGTGTGAAATTGTGCTAAGCTTTTGATTAGGAAAATGAAGAGGCCTAACTGGTCCATATCTATGTCCTAATACACCTTTACTACTTTTCAACAAAGATGATGTCTCATTGAAGGTAAAAGGATCACTCCATGGTACATATCTTTCTCTGCCCTGGCTTGGACAGCATCACAAACTTGTTTAATCAAACCAAAAATGTGTCATCTTGATATGGCCACCTCCTCCCGAGGATGACCATACTATGATGTGACTGTAGAGAACTCTCCAAAGAAACATGAGAAGCTTTCTTTACATATTGTGTCAAAACCAACATCAGCTTCTACAAACTGGTTCTTCAGGTCCTCCTCTAATATTAGAGGAATTCCAATTACTTCTGTTTAACATCCGGATTCTACGAATGTTTCAGCTAACTGAGCAGCATCGGTGTTTGATTTAATACCTCCAATAACAAGTCCATCCAACTTTAAATCTTGACATTCAGCATTAACTTGTAGAGTTGTCCTTATCTGATCTTTTGTTCTTCCCAGTAGGTAATATCCACCTTGATTACGGTGTGTCCGAAAAATATCATCTGTGAGTTCTAGTGGATGTTGCACTTTGCACATTCTTTCTTTTATTATGATATGCATATGATTTTATTTAAAATGAATCAGCCTGGTAAAGTATTCACTTCTTGATGACAAAACTGCAAAGCTTTCAACATTATTTCAAACATGGAGACCTAAATTTTTTGGGCTCCATCAGTACGGATGAATTGATAACGAATTCTAACGTAACCCCGCAAAAAAACTTGAATGAATTTCAAATTGGTGTCGGAACCCAAATCCAAACCGGCAACTTAGGTCTTTGTAAATCTATATAAGGAGCTTTCATCTCCTCTATTTAATAACAACGATTTTCCATAACAGTTTTCGTCCCCAAAATGTTTCAGGAATAGTGGGACGAAAATGAAACATCTTCCAACTATCCCTATTCTTGAAAACAATAGGAAACCGTAATGTCCCCATTTTTAGCAGGTTTCTGCAGTTGGCTTGGTCAGTTCACCATCGTGACCCTCGTGAGCTAACAGTGGGATTTAAGGGTCTTAGTTGTGGGGTTATAGGCTTTTCAACAACCTATGGTGTGTTTTGGCTCCATTTAAGGGACTTACTATTTATAGTAAGTCAAATTGTTGGTTCTGATGAGCTCAATTGAGTTAGAAGAGTTAGGTGATGCTCTTAGTTTTTATTTCAGGCTTCCGGTTTGGGTTCCAAGAATCTTGGAGGGAGTGTCTATTTTTAGTAAGTCACCCCCTCAAGTTCATTCATCATCTTTCATCATTAGGATCACTTTTGTGTTGTCAGATTTTGATTTTGATGCTTCTTCAGTTGTTTTCGCAAGTCAGCTGAATTATTATTGTGATTCATCTAAATACGCTGAGGTTGCTATTTTTGTTGGTCACCTCAGTATCATAGCTCATTGGAACCATGATGAAAAATTTAAATCGTGGGAACTAAAAATAGTGGCGTTTTGTGTCAGAGTATTAAGTTATGGTGGAAAAGGTCAATTTTTGGAGCCAAAAGCAATTAGTAAATTATATTAACGCCACTTTATTATATTTAAATGTTGTGTAGAGGAAGCTTCTTAAATGGGGTTTTTTTTGGGAAACTAGTGCCATTTGGAGATTATAAATATGAGGACATTTGATGAGAAAAGCATCCTATCATTTGATTATCTTATTTTGCTTTGTTGTCTTTGTGACGTTTCTTGAAGTTCTGATTTTATGTGCCCTTGCTGAAGTATAAGGGTTTGCCTTTGAGTTTATCTTGCAATTTGCTGCTGAGGTAAAAAAAATTGTAATTGCTTCTCTATTGTATCTACTGTTATTAAGAAGTTGATTGAACAAATGCTGAAGACTGGATTTTGGAGAACGAATTGAAGGCTGAATTATTAATTTTATGCTTCTACATCCTGGCTGGGAATTCAATATGAGTGTTAGAGGGATGCCGTTTCACTATAAGGCAGCAATTCATCAATTGCAAGGTCATGTTCACCTAAGGAGGGTTTGTGTGGCATTTCTAAGATGCCATGTTACAATTTTCAAGAGCTGCATTCAATTTATATAGCCTGAGATATATATTATTGGGCCTACTGTAGATTCACATTGGACTGCAAATTAAAAGTCAAAGCCAATCTATATTTCAGGTTCTTGGCATTTTAATATATTATTGCTGCTATTGTTTATTTGAAAAATTGTTGGTAATGAATTAAAGCTAGAGCAAATCCTTTGTCTTTAATAATTATATAATTGCATAGTTCGTAGAGCAGAATTATGAATTAACGTTGTCATTCATACAAACTTCTTAGTATTAAATTGCGCTGAAATTGTAAGTGCTCAATTGCATTCTCTAGTGTAATTTCGAAAATCAGATTATCAAATTTGCAACAATAACATTAAAGACTGCCAAATGTTTGATGAAATGTTAGACTATTGATTAGCAAAGGAAAAATGATGATTGTTAAGGATATAGCTAGCTGGGGTTATGACAATGGTATCAGAGTAGGTTCCTACCATCCTGTGGGGTAGAAAAGTTATTGGACAGACATAGGAGGACTGGTAGTTCTAGAAGCCGATGGAATAATGTGCAAGTTAGCACAAAATGAATGCTTTGCGAGAGAGCATAGAGAAACTAAAGCTTCATTAACAACGTTGGCAAAGAGCTTGTTGGATCCTAAGACAATTGAGAGGGCAGCGAGGTATATGGTTTCTACCTTTAGAAGGCCGACATCGAGGTTGCAGGGAAGGAAGTTTGAATTTTCCCCGACTGGTTTCCATGATGTAGATGTACCTATATTTAGTACAGCACCTGCTAGTCCTATTTGCAGTGTTGATGATGGACTTATTTCAAAGGGACATGTGGTTGTGTTAGTTGTAGCGGAGAATAGTGGCACTGAGCTTCATCAAGTTGGGGCTCCTAGAGCTGTTGCTGCAGTTAGTGTAGAGAGTTGATGCAGTTGTTACCACTGATACTTCTTGCTCTCTCTTGAGGAGATTATTATTGGAGATTTGTATGTGATTTTTCATAGTGTTGCTCCAGTGCTGGAGGCAATTGCTTCCTTGCTTGGGACTGGGGCATGTAAGGAGTCACCCAACTATGATGTTGGTGATTTGGGCGGTACATTAGAGTCAGTAGATGTGGGTTCATGCTCTAGCACTATTCATTCACAGCCTGGCATAGAGTCATGTGTGCAGAGTCAAGTGACGATAGTTGAGGCTCTGTTAGGTGATGGGGATGCAGATTGTATGGACATATTTGATGATCCATTTGATGATGCTATGAGTTGCATTGGGTATGGCACCGCTTGTTAGATATTGGGTGATTACTCCAAGGAGGTTTTGGTCGAGTCCTAGGATTGATGTTTACAGAATCTTATTATTGAGGTGGAATTGAGATATGCAAGGAGATTGATATTACAAAGGCTTCCATTTCTTTGGATGAGGAGTTGGTTGAGGTACATACTTGTATCTCGGATGCAGAGTTGTGCGAGGATGATAGCACACATATGAGCAATCTTGTGGTGGGTAGTTTTGATTCAGTTTCATATCACAGTGCAGTTAGTGAGACAGGGAGCTTGCATAGAACTCGAGGGTTACAGAGGCATCATGTGACTTGTCAATTGAAGGTGAGTGATAGTGACATTTCTTCAACTCTTGAGCCTTATGATGCTATTTGTTAGATGCTAGCTACATCTGGTTGGGGTGCTCCTGTGTTAGATAAGCACGGTGATAGTAGTTTTTCTCTAGTAGAGGTTTATATGCTTTGAGAGATTGTCAGGATCTTGAAGCATAGTTACTCTTAGTTGTTGATAGGGATTACCTTCTAGAGTGGGGTAGCACCTGTTATGAGACATTGTTAGGGATAGAGGAGGTAGTTGAGCTCACCCAGGAGCTTGAGGTGTCTGTGGACTATCTTCAGTATACTCAGTTGGCTCTTCAAGAGTCAGAGTCACAGTTGGATAAGGTTACCGTGGTGTTAGGTGGGTACAGTCAACACCAACCTCAGACTTTGTTTAGTTACATATTGTGGTTGGTGGTGAGTTTGCTTCTATGGTTAGGGATGATGGATGTGATAATGTGGCTGGTACATTCAACCAGCATATGGGTGCAGTAGGTACAAAGGAGGTGAGAGCATTAGTGGAGATGAGCTCTCATGGTGATTTTCTTCCTTATGCTGGAAGCGGATCTATTTCTTCATTTCATAAAGCTGGTACTATTGGACAGTTGGCAATGCCACATTTTCAGAGGGATCAATTGTGGGTTGCAGGGGAGCAGGTTAATGCTTCCACATATAATTTCTACTGCACAAAGTCTTTCATGGAGTATCTTTTGGAGAGTTCGAATGTGCGCGAGGATTCATATAATTTCTGAGGGTACTCTCATCCGAGGCTCTTGTGCTATTTAGAGGTTGGTGGGAAAGATTGTAGAGACTCTGTTTGCTATGCTTCCCCACAGGGATTTTGAGGTTGGGTTTGCTGTGAGGATTGCCCAGGATCCTACCCGACCGGCAATTTGGAGTCAGAGATTGGAGCCATCGTCTGATTCCCAGATTGATATTGGTGAGTCCTTGATAGAGATTGGGAGTTTTTATCGACACTACATTGTAAGGAACGCTCATCATTGTTCTTTTGACCCACAAGTAGAGGATTTAATTTCACGTCAGTGTGGGTTGGCTCCAGTTTCATACCATCTATTATGGGACGGGTTAGCACCATCTTTTGCGAATGGGATCAACAGCTACAAGTTAGACGACTTGTAGGATCCACACACCTAGGACACTTTATTAGTGGTTGGAGTTGATGATAGTGATTCGAGTACCTATGGTTATCATTTCCATAGTGCAGTTGGGTGTGTCAGATAGATGGGGACTTAGGTGTGGACAAAGTTGGTATTTCAGTTGGGTTGAGTTTCGATGAGTTATTGCCTTCATCAGTGCCTAGGGTAAGTTTTTAGATAATACTGATGGTGATGTTTGCTATTTGGGTGTTGGTGCTATAGGAGTTGCTTGTACACAACATGAATAGTACGCAGTTCTACCCATGGGATCTAGGTGGACTGTGATGTTTATTTTGATTTTCAATAGCCTATGGTGTGTTTTGGCTCCATTTGAGGGACTTACTATTTATAGTAAGTCAAACTGTTGGTTCCAATGAACTCAGTTGAGTTAGAGGAGTTAGGTGATGCTCTTAGTTTTTATTTCAGCGTTCTGGTTTGGGCTCCAAGAATCTTGAAGGGAACCTCTATTTATAGTAAGTTACCTCGTCAGGTTCATTCGTCGTCTGTCATCATTATGATCACTTTGGTGTTGTCAGATTTTGATTCTGATGCTTCTTCAGTTGTTTTCGCAAGTTGGGTGAATTATTATTATGATTCATCTAATATGCTGAGGTTGCTATTTTTGTTGGTATTGTTTGTTGGTCACCTTAGTATCATAGCTCGTTGGAACCATGACCAAAAGTTTTAAATCGTGGGAACAATAAACAGTGGTGTTGCGTGTGAAAGTATTAAGTTATGGTGGAAAAGGTCAATTTTTGGAGCCAAAAGTAATTAATAAATTATATTAATGCCACTGTTATACTCTAATGTTGTGGAGAAGAGGCTTCTTAAATGGAGTTTTGGTTTTATCTTATTTTGCTTTGTCGTCTTTGTGATGTTTCCTGAAGTTCTCATTTTATGTGCCCTTGCTGATGAATAAGGGTTTGACTTTGAGTTTATCTTGCAATTTGTTGCTGAGGTAAAACAAATTATAATTGCTTCTCTATTGTATCTATTGTTATTGAGAAGTTGATTGAGCAAGTGCTGAAGACTAGATTTTGGAGAACGAATTGAAGGCTGAATTATTAATTTTATGCTTCTACGTCCTGGCTGGGAGTTCAATCTAAGTGTTAGAGGGCTATCATTTCACTATAGGGCAGCAGTTTATCAATTGCAAGGTCATGTTCACCCAAGGAGGGTTTGTGTAACATTTTTGAAGGGCCGTGTTACAATTTTCAAGAGCTGCGTTCAATTTATATGGCCCGATATATATATATATATATATATATATATATATATATATATATATATATATATATATATATATATATATATATATATATATAAAATTTGGGCTGCTGTAGATTCACATTGGACTTCAAATTAAAAGTCAAAGCCAATCTATATTTCTAGGTTCTTGGCAGTTTAATATAATCGCTGCTACTGTTTGATTGAAACATTGTTGATAATGAATTAAAGTTGTAGCAAATTCTTTATCTTTAATAATTATATAATTGCACAATTCGTAGGGCAGAATTATGAATTAATGTTGGCATTCATACAAATTTCTTAGTATTAAATTGATCTGAAATTGTAAGTGCCCAATTGCATTCTCTAGTGTAATTTCGAAAATCAGATAATTAAATTTGCAACAATAATAGTAAAGACTACCAACTGTTTGACGAATTGTTAGACTATTGATTAGTAATGGAAAATTGATGATTGTTAAGGATACAACGAATCCACGATGAACTCGGGCGGACCTGGGGCAGTAGGATCCTAAATGTGAAATAAAAACAACTTTAAAGAGTGTTGTTTTTATTTTTTATTTTTATGTAACTCTAAAAGGAACCTAATAAAAAACATTTCACTCATCTAATCTCTCATGTTGAGGAGGAGGATGATTATATATCAGCATCTAGGACTAGTGGAACCAATTTGGGTTCCAATGATGAGGATCTAGATACAGTTGCAGCCGGTGATGGAGACGTTGATCCCTCATTTTTTGATGATCCGTTTGACCCTTGAAGGGCATTTGATACTATGATCATTGATAAACTACTAAACACTTGTCATTTATCATTATGTTTCAAACTTCATTATTTGATGAACTAGTCTATGTTTTGCAATTTAGTAATTCATTGTATGATTTTATTTACAGTCATGAAGATAGATTAATGAGTGAGTATTTACTTTTTATCTTTGACATTTGACATTGATCAATGATCAAGCAACAATTATTCATATTGTGAAATGACTTTTTTTTGCAGCTATGCATGTTCCTCTTGTACACACACACACACACACACACACATATATGTATACACAAGCACACTCATGAACCCACCCACGAACTCAAATGGGATTTTTTTTTGTGCAAACCCACGAACCTGAATCCGTCCCCGGACCTGAATCAACAACTTACATATATATATATATATATATAGAAAGGCCATATATATGCATGATCCATTTCTGCCAAGGGTAGATAGTCACTCGGTAGATACTATGCTATTAGCCAGAATGAGGTTTAGTTTCATAGGCTGTGCCTTTGTAATGAAATATTTTTGCACAATAGAAGAAATAATATAAAATATTATATAAATACTTGATAATAATTGAGAGTAATAGGTCACTTCGAGGGGCAACCTCCAAATATCTCCAATGAGAACACACTTTAGAATATGATCCTGAAATAAGACTCACAACCTCCTATATATACCTAGTTATGCTTAGGCTGAATAGACACAACCCTACATAACACCTAGGCCGACCTACCTACCTAAATAATAATATAATAATGATAACATAACTTAATTAAAGATTAAGATAGCCACAAGTTGACTATTCATAATCCTATATACACCAATATTAAGGGCGTAGCATGCCCCTTCTTTTGAAAGAAGCATTGTGCTTAATGCTAACCAAGTGGATTCTTTGGAACAAACTCCTCATCCCCCCATCTGGCCTCTTCAACTAGTAAGTTCTTCCATTGGATGAGATATTGGGCAAGGGTTCTATTCCTCAACTTCTTTGTGCGTGTTTGGAGAATGCACTCTGGTTCCAAAATTATTCTTCCTTCTTCACCAAGCTCTGGTAGTACTGTTTGAGTAGGAATATTCTGCTCAATTACCTTCTTCAAACAAGAAATATGAAAAATTGGATGTATCTTTGTTGTTGGTGGAAACTCTAGCTCGTAGGCAACACTACCAATCTTTTGCATGATTTGGTATGGTCCATAATATCTTGGAGACAACTTATTATTCTTTTTGTTGTTGCTTCATGGAGGTTTGTTTATAAGGCTGCAATCTCAAGAAGACCCAATACCCAACTTCAAAATTTCTTTAACTACAATGTTGGCTCGCTTGTTGTTTCATTTGATTTTGTGCCATAGCTAAATTCTCCTTGAGTCCTGAAAGTACCTCTTGTTGATGAAGCAAGTGGTCCTCTACTGCTTGAACTCTTGGTGACACCTTTAATGATGATGTGATGGAAGGAGGATGATATTCATAAAGTGCCAAAAATGGAGACATTTTTGATGAGCTATGAAAAGAAATATTATACCACCATTTTGCAAGAGGTAGCCAATCTACCCATTGAGATTAATTCTCTGAAGTGAAACAATGTAGATATCCTTCCAAATATTTATTAACAACCTCAATTTGCCCATCTGATTGAGGATGGTATGAAGAACTATGAGCCAATTGAGTACCCGAACATGTGAATAAATCTTTCCGAAAGTGACTGGTAAAGATAGGATCACAATTACTAACAATAACCTTAGGTGTACCATGTAGCATTTGGTTCTAAAAGGATGTGATAATGCAATGAAATGTGCATATTTAGTGAGGAGATCAACTACTACCATGACGACATTATGACCTTTAGATTTGGGAAGCCCTGTGAGGAAGTCCATGGATACCTCTTCCCAATGTTGGCAAGGAATAGATAATGGCTGCAAGAGACCTGGTGTCTTAACTGTCTCCCCCTTATTTCTTTGACAAACCAAACATTCGGCCACAAATTTTTGAACATCACCTTTTAGCCCTTCTCCAAAAAAATCTTGCTTGATCTGATGATGTCTTCAAAAAATCCTAAATGACCACCAATTGGAGACTCATGTAGTTTTGTGAGAATCTTGAGTTTAAGAGTGGAATTTTTGCAGAGATACAACTACTCTTTATACCAAAGAATATCCCCCTTTAAACAAAACTTATTTGAATTACTAGGGTCACTTTTTACTTGTTGGATGAGATTACTTGTTGCAACATCATTTTGCCTCTTTGCTTTGGCTTCTTTCACCCAATTTGCTTGTAATATTAAAAGGGCACACAATAAGGCTTCATCTTTTTCATTCTTCCTGGAAAGTGCATCGGCCACAATATTTTCCTTCCCTTTCTTGTATACAATTTCAAAGTCATATCCCAACATCTTAGTGACCCATTTTTGTTGCTCTTCCAAAGATAATCTTTGTTCCAAAAAATATTTTAGGCTATCATGATTTGTCTTAACCTTGAAATGTCGACCCATTAAATAAGGCCTCCATGTTTTAACTGCCTGAAGGATTGCTAGCATTTCCTTCTCATAAATAGGTTTGAGCTGATTTTTACCTTTTAATTGACGAATCTCAAAAGCAATTGGTCGACCTTCTTGCATGAGAACTGCTCCTATCCCATTTCTAGAAGCATCACATACCACAATGAATTCCTTGGTGGAGTCCAAAGTGGCAAGCATTGGAGTTGTACACATAGCCTTCTTCAATTGCTCAAATGTTACATTAGCAGATTCATTCCAATGAAAAAAATCCTTTTTCAATAGAGTGGTGAGGGGTGCTGCCATATGACCATAATTCTTCACAAATCTTCTATAGTACCCTATCAATCCCAAGAAACCCATCAGCTTCTTAATGGTTTTTGGAATAGGCCATTCTATTATAGCCTTAATTTTGTTAGGGTCCACCTTTACTCCTTCATGTGAAACTATGTGTCCCAAATACTCCACCTACTTAAGACCAAAAGCACACTTGGATGGCTTAGCATAGAGTTGATGATCTTCAAGTAATTGTAATGCTTGATCTACATGCTGCAAATTAATATATCATCAAAAAACACTAACAGAAATTTTCTCAAGAACTTTTTAAAAATGGAATTCATCAAACTTTGAAATGTAGATGGTGCATTGGTAATACCGTATGACATCACCAAACATTCATAATGACCCTCATGAGTTTGAAATGCTGTCTTACAAATATCTTCCTCAATTCGAATTTGGTGATACCTCGATCTAAGATCTAACTTGGTAAAATACATAGCTCCATTTAATTCATCTAGCAAATCATCAATGACTCGAATAGGAAACTTATCTTTAATGGTGTGCGTGTTGAGCACTCTATAATCTGGACACATGCACCAAGTTTCATCCTTCTTACGCACCATTACCTTAGGTGAGGATTAAGCACTTTGGCTATGCCTGATAATTCCTGCCTCTAGCATTTCCTCAACAATTTTTTCTTTCTCACTTTTTTGTATGTGTGGGTACCTATAAGGCCTTATGTTTGGTGGCTAGCTCCCTAGAACTAGTTGTATGGCATGGTCATGGTCCCTCTTAAGGGAAAGTCCTTTAGGCATATCTCCAAGAATCACTAAGTGACGATCAATTATTGCTTGTAAATCTGGATGAGTAAGAGCATTAGATTGAGAGACTTCTAATGAACCTAACTAGGCCACAAATCCATCCACTCCTTTCTTAAGAAACTTTTGCATTTGATGATAGCTTACCATCTGTGGGGATTTTGCCTTCAATCCCCTTAGCTCCACTACCTTTCCTTTTGACTGAAATCTCATGAATAGTTCTTGGAAGTTCATCTCAATTGTTCCCAATGTAGTAAGCCATCGTACTCCCAAAACAATATTTGCCGCACCCATGGATATTGCATACATTGGGGTATCAAGTTGATAACCTCCAATGGATAATTTGATGCTATGACACTTCCCTAAACAACTAATTGTGCCCCCATCTGCAATCAAAACCTGAAACTCTGGGGTTGGATATATCAAATAATTTAGAAAAGTTGCCAACTTTTTGTTGATGAAATTATGAGTACTGCCTGAGTCGATCAATGCTGTTACTTTTTGCTTATTTAAGAAACCCACTATCTTGAGAGTTTGTGGTGCACTGAAACTTGAAAGTGCATGGCAAGAAATGATGGGTTGAGAATCATTTGATTCCTCACCTAACTCTCTATCCTCTCTAACATGGGTTTATCCTCTTCTTCCTCACTTGGACCTTCAATATAGAACAATTTCTTTTCACTACATTTATGTCCTCGACTATGTTTTCTATCACAATTGAAACACAACCCTTTTGCTCTTTTCTCCTCAATTTGTTGTGGAGTCAACCTAGTAGGTTGAGGAAGAGGTGTTGAATCTCTTGTCACATTAGCCCCTTGCTTTCTACTTCTAGGAATCAAGAACTTCTCTACCCAGCATGCCAATATAAAAGACTCATTTATTGAGCTAGGACTAAACATGCGTACCTCATGTTGAATGTGATCCTTGAGACCACCCAAGAATAAATCATTCAAGTTCTCCTTTGTAATTGTATCCACTCTTAAGGATAGATTTTGGAATTTTTGAATATAATCCTTAATTGATCCTATTTGTTGAAGCTTAGCAAGTTGGCTAAAAAAGTTTTCTGTCACACTATTGTTATATTGTGCTTGGAGTTCTTCTGTAAAAATTGACCATGATATGGTGAGACCCTTTTTCCTCCTATGAGTACAAAGCCAACGATACCAAATGAATTGAATTGGTTCTATATATAAGGAAGCCATCATGACATTTTGTCCATATGGGGTTTGATGTACAAAAAAATTCTCCATTTGATTTATCCATGTTAGAAGATCATTGCCATCAAATTTGCACATATCCACCTTTGGAAAAAAATTCCTAGATCCCATAGGAGTATTAAAATTTGTGTCATTATTAGTCGACTTGAAGGTTTCACCTTGATTGCTTGAGAGCTCTTTCTTTGTTTCATTCATATAGGTGCTTAACATGCTTCGTATATCTGATATATCTCCTTGTAGGTCACTCATATTCCTCATAACCTCTTCCTTGAACTTACTTAGTTCCTCATTGGGATTAATATCCTTTGTTGTTTCCCAATCTTGATTAGAGGATTTCATTGGTGTGGTAGTATTCTTTTTGCCTCTTGTTGGAGGCCCCATCATGATGGAAACCAATTTTTTTGAAATAAATCACACAAATGAAATATAAATTCTCTGATTTATTTATTTATTTTTTACTGTAACTTACTAGGGCCGAGATACCCTTACTCGGAAAAAATCCAAAAAATTAGCGAATTTGCTGCCTTGAGAGCGAATTTTTCTAATTTTGCAATGTCTTGCTTATTTTTTCTTCAATTTTTCGAAGCTTTGAAATTTAGGCTCCTCTACTATGCATTCAAAACCCCAATACAAGTTATACTCCAATTTGGCAGGATGTGAGAGATACTATGATCTCAATTAAATGTGTAGAAATAGTAATTCTGCAATAATTTGCTCGAATTCCTCTGAATTTTGGACTATAGCTTCTTTAATATGTGGTCTTCAAAAACCCTTTAAAAATCTTTGAAAAATTTGCTAAAATCTGAAATTTATGCTCTTCCTAGAATCGCCCAAATGTTGATAAAAAATCTTGCCTCTATGGTGCCAAGATCATATTCTGATACCACTTGTAATGAAATAACGTGCACAATAGAATAAATAATATAAAATATTATATAAATACTTGATAATAATTGAGAGTAACAGGTAACTTCGAGGGGGCAACCTCCAAATATCTCTAATGAGAACACACTTCAGAATATGATCTTGAAATACGACTCACAACCTCCTAAATATACCTAATTATGCGTAGGCTGAATAGACACAACCCTACATAACACCTAGGCCGACCTACCTACCTAAATAATAATATAATAATGATAACATAACTTAATTAAGGATTAAGATGGCCACAAGTTGACTATTCATAACCCTATATACACCAATATTAAGGGCGTAGCAGCCTTTAGCCTGTTATGTTTTGATGATTGAGATTTTTGATACATGTTTGAGACATTTTGTTTTGGATCATATTTATATTGACTGACCATGGTTTTGATGTTTGACACTATTGTTATAATGTTTTTATACTGATTTATACTGCTGCTATTATCATTTATGTTGTTATATTGACTGACCATGGTTTTGATGTTTGACACTATTGTTATAATGTTTTTATACTGATTTATACTGCTGCTATTATCATTTTCATTTATGTTGTTATACTAATGTTGTAACTCGTGAATAGATGATTTATCCTCTATTTATCTATAAATCTTAATATATTTTATAAAATTCACATACACATTTTATAAATTTATATCTCGCCATCCCCTGCAGTCCCCTCTTTTTGGTTCTTTAGGAAACATCCTGGAAACATGTTTTCTGCCATCGCCTAGACTCTGTCCCCAAAACACTGTGGCACATAGCTTTTGAATAAAATGGGAGAAGACCTCGGAAGGTTTGATACCATGTGAAATTATGACAAAGATGCATGCTTAATGTACAAAGCTAGAAAGAGTATAAAAATGAAAAACAAAGATATTCATTATTGCTCCCAAAGACCTCTTTTGGTATTTTATAGATAGAAAGGCTTGAACAAAAGATTCTCCACTAAATGCATCTAGGGCACTTCAGACACACTGTCTAGCACCTTACACATACATGCTTGACATCAAACATCTTCTGCTGATATAATTCATAATGGTCACCTAATATATCTACAGAATACAAATGTTATCTTCTTTTCAAATTTTTTTTCAGAAACACTTTCTTTTTCCTTAGTGCCTGTTTGATATTCTATTCTTGTTCCACATGCTGACATGCTTATCAAATCAGGTATAGTTTTGGGTTGTAGAGCAGAAGAGCTACCCCTTGAACAGGAAAGTGAAATATCAAGCAATGCACTTCTACATAAAGGATGGTCTCCAGGATGGAGTAATGCAGATAAAGCATTGGACGAATTCCTTGTTGGACCTTTACTGAATTATGAAAAGAACAGTAAGAGTGCGAATGGTCCCAACACTTCGCATCTGTCCCCGCACTTGCACTTTGGAGAATTAAGTGTAAGGAAGGTGTTCCATTACGTGCGGAGGAAACAACTCCTTTGGGCAAAAGATGGCAAAGAAAATGGACGAGAGAGTGTGGACTATTTTCTTAGGGCAATTGGTTTGAGAGAGTATTCACGATATCTGTGTTTCAACTTTCCATTTACACATGAAAGGTCATTGCTTCATAATTTAAGATTCTTTCCTTGGAGACAAGATGAAGGCTATTTTAAAGCTTGGAGACAAGGCCGCACTGGTTATCCTTTGGTAGATGCAGGCATGCGTGAACTTTGGGCTACTGGATGGATACATAATCGAATCAGGGTGGTTGTTTCTAGTTTTTGTGTGAAATTTCTTCAACTTCCATGGACATGGGGGATGAAATATTTCTGGGATACATTATTGGATGCAGATATAGAATCTGATGTTCTTGGATGGCAGTACATCTCTGGTAGCTTACCTGATGGTCATGAATTGGATCGCATGGATTGCCCTCAGGTGCATAAGACCAACACTCAAGCTTATTAGTCTCAGCAGTGAAAAAATTTAGTTTATGCGGAAAAGGTTATTCAAAGATTACTATGATCACAAACTTGATGTTTTGTGTGTTACAGGTACAGGGTTACATGTTTGATCCTGATGGAAATTATACACGTCAATGGTTGCCTGAACTGGCAAGGATGCCGACAGAGTGGATTCATCATCCCTGGAATGCTCCTGCAGACATTCTTAAGGCTGCTGGGGTTGAGTTAGGATCAAACTATCCAAGACCAATTGTGGAGATAGCATCTGCTCGAGAACGTTTGCAACAGGCTTTGACACAGATGTGGGAGTTAGATGCCAATGCGAGGGCTCCGCTGGCTGATATAACAGAAGGATTAGAAGATACAATAGAAGTTAGAGGTACAGGGGGTCCGTTACATGAAAGGATGGTTGTCCCTAGAGTAGTTGTAAAGAGGCAGAGATCATCATCCTGTAGCTCATGGCAAGATCAACGAGTTCCAAGTATTGTGAGACAAGATGATTCTTCTCAAATTAACAAATCAGAAAGAAATCAACTAATTTCTCATCAAGGATCACAACATGTTTGTGCTACAGATATAGAAGCTTCTACAAACATGCATAACTGTGGTAGCTTGGATAGACCTTCAGAGGTCGTCATTTCTGAACATCACACTATTCCAAGTGCAGACAATGATTTACAGTCTACAGCAGAGTCATCATCTGTTAGAAAAACGAACAGTAATAGTAATCAATCTGGCTTTGCACCTCTATCATCTGGATCATTGATTGGTGATTCTTTGCAAATATCAGCAGAGGGGCTTGCATCTGCTGATGTTTTTGGCAAGAAAATGTCCAAGCAATTATTCAATGTTAATTTCTTGGCTGAAACCAAGGTAGTACAACTTGAGTTCCATTTCGTAGTCTAAGCAGGTTGTTTTTTACTATAGGGTTTTCATAGTCACCTATTCTGATATTGCATTCTGTAGACAGTACTAGTGAATTGTTGTTTTCTGATATGTTTTTTACTATAGGGTTTTCATAGTCACCGATTCTGATATTGCATTCGGTAGACAGTACTAGTGAATTGTTGTTTTCTAATATGTTTTAGCTATAATTGAAGGTTGGATCTTCTTTATTTTTAAAATATGAACAAAGAATCATGCACTATATTAATATCGGTCGAAACTGCTTTTTATGCAGCTTATTGAAGGGGATGAGATGCCAATTAGGCAATCAAAAGTTAGAGAAACAAAAAGGCAATGTCACAGCAAAGTTTTGAGAGAGAAATGATATGCCAGTTCCCTTGAATGATGAGGGTTTTAAATTATAAGAGGACAACATGGCCTGAACATTAAATTGCATTAGCGCTTGTCTCTCATGGCTTGTAAGGAAGCTCTCATCACTGTAGATTCTCTCTTCTTAGTTTCCTTTCACTTCTATTTGTTGTACAGTATCTGAGATAAGCCTTGAGGTGATAAGCATTTGATTGAGCGGCAACCTTTATGTGCCTTGCCTATATGCTATAAAGATTCAAGAATAATAAAGTCTCGAGGGGATTTCTGAGCTTGTAAGTAGTAACTTAACACATAGATAGAAGCAGGATTCCTCAGCTGCAATTAATAATTTTTACTTCTTTACTACCCATCTTTCTTGCTTTTACATGTTGAGTGCTGTTTTAAACTAGTTTTACATTTATCTTCTTTCTGTATTCATCTTTCCTCTACTCTGCATCAAACTGTTTAATGAAAGTTCAACATTCTTGGAAAGCATGCACCAATCTGTTGAGTGTAACCTGTAATTATTATTTATCCTTTTACCTGTCTTAACTGACACCATTAACTTGTTTATTGCCAAATCACTAATATAATGATATTCTTTGATTTTTGTACATAGATTGGCTTTCCCACTATATAGTGATCAGGGGGAACACTTCTGATTGGTCGATCAAGGATTACTCATGGTAATTAGTTATTTATGCACAAATCACAGATGAACCAGCAAGTGCGCATGTGAGGCTTTCTAGCAATTGCATAAACTTCAATGAATATTTTCCTTATATACTGATGATTTTCCATTGCTTACATATTTCTTCTGCTCTTTTCTCCAAAATATGAAATTTTGTTCCTTGGGCATCTCTCTCTCTCACTTTCCCCTTTATTCTGAAGGTTCTTATTCAACAAAAGGTGCAATTCTCTGTTTTTCTATCAACCTTCAGATTTTTCACTGAGACCTTTGTCTAGTAATATGCTATTGTCCAAGGGCATGCGTGTTTTGTCTTGTGATTTTCAGATTGCAAGGAATATGTATGTAAGTGTTGAAGTATAGCATCAGTCGAAGTGATATACTCATGAATCATATAAATTCTAGTTATTTTATCTTTCCCAAGAAATTATATTCATCATGTAAGTTGTTGTACATCTAATCTCTGCATCACACGATGGGAGGAGGATGTTGACAGTGAAGCCATATATATACAAACCTCAATGTTTTTAATGTTTTCTTCCGTACATCTCCGCCTGTGATGACCAAATTTACAGCGGAAATCCCCACAATAGCGATTAAAATTGAGGCATATACCAGCATCAACTTAACTCAGGAACGAAAGATGTATAAGACTTGACAGAACATAACATGTGATATCCAAAGGATGACATTATGGGTAACCCGTAAGGTTCATAACTCCTGATAAGAAAGAGATTGAAAAATGAAAGATATAAATAATAAAGATTAAATATTGGTACTCCAGTAGGCAGTTATACCTTCCCATGGGGCCACATGTACATTAACAATTATTCACGCAAATTAAGGGCGGCCTACCAACATGCCACCGATTATCTAAAATCTTTGTTTGAACCACTGAACAGTATAAGGAAACAAGCAGACTCTTTGCCAGCCAATGTCTATGCCGGCATCAAAACGGCATTTTACTAATTTTAAAAATTAAATTAAAAATTATTTTAAAACTGATTTATAAATTTAAATTTAATTTTAAAACTGTTTTATAAATTTAAATTTAATTAAAATTGCCGTTTTGATGCCAGCATAGACATCGCCCTCTTTGCCATGCATCCGTGACAACAATGACACAAATTGGAAGTCTATCGGCTGTTTGGAGTATGATCTTAGTTGAAAATAAAGATATTAAGATATGATATGATATGATAGATTTTAATGACGTCCACGAAACTAAAGTAGTCTAAGGAGACGGGCACCCGATGGTATGTAGGACATCAATTGTATAGATTTTCCAATATCTTCAGTGTAAGAAACTGCGACCGCCAACTGTCAAGCATGAAATAGACGCGTCACTTACATGTTATAAAATGATGCCCTCAAAACCAAGATTGTGCAAATACACTAAACCACACAAGGAAATCATCCAATTGAAAAGATAATGGTCAAGAAGAAAATGACTCCGTGGCCTCACATAATCGGGCAAGGTAATTTATTCAATGGTGCATTTTATTTAAAACTAAACTCTCCATTATCATTATGTATAGTGGCTTCAATCATTACATTGTAAACGTATAAGGTTATATTGGGTAAGACTTGCATGAAATTAATAGCATTGTCTTACTATAGATAGAAAAATATTATTTTGATTCCCTAAACAATTTTTTAAGGTTGAGTTAATGAATTCTAATGTTATGGGATATAAATGGCATTAGGATAAGAATGGAAATAAATTTATGTAATGAGGGGATATATCATTATAGTTAGATAAATAATAACAATTCTTAGTTATTAAACTATAATTGGTATTCTAATTTTTCATTGAGTTGATAATAATAATATGTTGAAAATATAGATAAAAGTCCATATAGAAGATGGAATATATATATATATATATAAAATTTATATATATTTAAATTAGATCTTTATCTATATAACATTGCAATGATCTTATATCATTATGCAAACTATTTATTATTGTATATTAATTCTATAACTTATTAATCATGTGATCTAACAGTACAAATCGTACAGATTAGAGTAAGAAATCTATGCCTTTCTTGTGATAGGCTATATATACAATTGCCTTGTTTTAGTAAGGTATCAATGTCTCCCTTGGGTTAATAAGATAAGTCTAACTTATCTTTAATTAGTTAGGATAAATGCTAACTAATGCCTTTTCCCTTGAGCACCGATTCAAGAAAAACTAGTCATGGCCGACCTAGATAGGAACATGTCTCTTAGAGAGATATGCCCTTTGGTTGCATATTTATATAGGATGGAAATGTAGTTAAAGGACATACAAATAGATCAAATCTACTCCTTTAAGAAATTCTGCCTAAACTTGAATACTTGCTGAAACAAAATATTTCAGAATAATAATTGATATTGACATCTCTTCTTCAAATTCAGTTAGAAGGAAGATCATCTTCAACAAACAGATTAGAAGCTATTAAAGTCTGATCACATACAATTTGCAAAAACTTTACATGCTATCAGAGCCTAATTGTAATCGAACCTAGGCTCTGCAAATTAAATAATCAGACTTGATATATATCTAGCATCATTCTCCTATCTCCAATGACATACACAATTAGACCGGATGACATGTTTGATGGGAAAGAACACTTTGATACTTGAAAATTCAGGATCATTGTAACAAACGGATTTTCATATATATATATATATATATATATATCAAAGACAGTTTAAACTCAAAATTCCCAATAGTTTTAGATAGATAACCAAATCATTTTCACATGACATTAATTGCTTTCAACAATTAACATAAAATGACTGCAATCACATTAAATTGAAATAACTAGATCAACAATTAACTATTGATAATTGTATTCATGTTCAATTGAAATAAATAGATTAACAATTAACTAGCATATGATCAACTGTAATAATTGTGAAATAAATGCTTAACAAGCAAATAATAGTACATACAAGCATCATCTGAGGGTCTTTAGCTAGTTGTGCAAGCCTTGACTTTGGTGAGAGGAGAAGCATTGACATAGGCTTAACCTCCTAACCTCGGGCCATATTTATCCCCACACATTCTATTAAATTATAATGACCCTCCTTACCTTGGGATCGGGCTTGGAATGTTCTTCAGTCAAGCCACCTGAGCATCCTGGTGTTTTGAATGTACGCTCAGTTATGAAACATACATGCTTACATAATTCGCGCTACTGACATCAAGTGATCATTAGATCGCAAACATGCCTATAAAGTACCTTGGCCAAGCATTTTCGATGAGTTCAACGACTCAATCACCACCACTCGACTTGACAACAGGATTCATTACAGAGATGAGCATGAGCTATTAGTTATATTTCATTTGAGGTATTCTTGTTTGATTTCTCTTTTGTTTTCTTGCAGATTTATTCCACCTCTTCACCATACTTGGCTACACATCCGGTGATTCCCAGGTGTATTAAAACTATGAGCACTCAACCCTTTTACACCTCTTCACCATATCATGGCTATATTGTCAGCGAATCCTAGGTGTTTTGGAAAGGTTATGAGCAATTTGCTCCTAATTATCTTTTATCATAATTTGAGATAGCATAAGACTTGTTATTGTTATCAATAACTTCATGAAGGTTTTTACACATTTTGAGACTCCTTATCAAGAGATACTACTCGAAAAGAAGGTTTTGGATAGAATGAAAAATAAAAAAGAAAAGCTCATTATAATTCTCAGGGTACAGTTAGCAAATTGCATAATATAATCACAGTCTTAAAGAAAGAGACTCGTAAGCTTAGCTAGCTACAGGAGAATATGCATTCAAAAATGTAGAAGGGTAACTCATGATCTAATATGTATCCTTTGGGGAACTTGCAAACTGATCAACTCCCTCTTGATTTCTTCAACGCTTGACCTCAGTATCCTAGCCGAAATTACTTGAAGTTGAAGTCACACAATCTAAACAAGGTTTTTAACAATGGCAAATAGTAGATGTATCAATGGTAGATGGTAAGATGTATCAATGGCAGATTGTAAGATGTTTCAATGGTAGATTGTAAGATGTTTCAATGGCAAGTTGTAAGATGTTACAATGTAGAGACGAGTTGATAAATGAAATAAGGGAAATCTAGAATGCAGCAAGGTAGGAAGAAATTTGGGCACGAAGGAAAAAGGTGATCCCGTCTCTCCCTCACGACTTTCCTAAATGGAGAGCGAACATGACCCCTTGGCTCCCACCGGTTACAAAAGATTATAGTCAATTCAAATTTCCAAGTAATAAATCGATTATGAAAAGAGAGGGAAAGAAAAATAAGAATAAAAAGTTGAAAAGAGAAGTTGGAGAGATTATAATTTTCATTTATTATTATAATATATACTTATATACATTCACGTAAGTATATCAATTGGATGACATCATTAAATTACGCTATTATAATTTATTAGTGCCATTTTATTTTTTATTTTTATATGTATGTAAGTATTTATTATAATAATATGATGAAGATCAATTAAAAATCTTTTTGAGGTATGTTTTATATTTTAAATTAGATTATTTTATGTTTTTAAAGATTATTTTTCTTAATAGCTCACATGGTCCAAAAAATGTATTCTGTGATCAAGTCATTGCATCCTTTCAAAGAAGTTTAAAGTCATACCTGTCGATCCTGATGACTGAACTAAGTGAACATCCCATTCCGATGACCTCGTTTAGCAATGCTTCACCCCTCTACATCTTCTCCTGCAATCACCCATGAAATCACTTTTGCCACAATAATAATTCCATAATAATTTCATATAAACATAATAATCGTTATTTTAAATCAAACAACTACTAATCATCTAATAATAGTTAATGGTTAACGACCATCTTCATTAACGGTTAATACAACGTATATAAATAACTGCCTATTTCACATGATCATGAAAGAATAATTCGTTAATCCAATGGTTATGAACAAGTTTAAAATTAGGTCAAAAATTTGGGATGTAACAATCATGATGATTCTTGAAGAAAATGATGCAAAATAATTTGTTGATTTAGCATTCAGACAACCTACTGTTGAACCTCATAAAACTATCTAGAGTAAAGGAAATAGGAAAGTCATTCAGATCATATTAGATGGAGTGAAAAATGATATAGTACCCATGCTAACAAAACATCAAACAACATTTGACATGATGAATGCATTACTAAATGCATTTGAGGTTAACAATGCACCCAAGAATTGTGGGTGGTTCGACCATTTCCTATGTTGATGTGGCTGCTTATGAGGCTGGTCTTCATGGCCAGGCTGTGCGTCCAAGGCCCTGTGAGGTTGTGCTTATTGCAGTTAGTGACCTAATGATGATTGATTTAGAGCTCGATATTGTTGATGAGGTATCTATTTATGTGGATGATCTCTCCTCCTATGCTACTATCTTACGTTTTAAGGGTTTCTGGCCTTCTTTGCTGGAGCTACATGCCTTGATCACCTGTGTTTGGAAGCCCTTCATTTTAGGTACAACTTAGATATACCCAGTGACAAAGGTTTTTTTCATTGTGAAATTTGAAACTTCAGAAGATAGAAATGCAATCCTACGCTGTGATTTCTCATGGGGGAGAAGTTTCCTTTGATGGCTAAACCTCGGTATAAGGAGTTTGACCTAGCATTGAAATCTTTTAATAAGATTAGTTTGTGGGTCAGGTTGCCGAATCTCCCCCTTCACCTTTGGGTGGATTCTATCTTGGAGGTAGTGGGGGAAGCCTTTGGGGACTTCTTGATGGTAGATACTACATCTTCCAATGGGTTTAGGACAATGTATGCTTGCATCCTGTTGAGATTGATGTCTCCAAGGGACTCCCTGAAATGATTACATTGAAATCTTTGCATGGCCCTTGGATTCAACCTCTTGATTATAAGGGCATCCCCTTCTGATGCAAGATATGCCACAAGACTAATCATCTTGTCGCCCACTGCTTCTCTGAAAAATCTAGACTAAAGAAGTCTCCTTGGTGGAAGGGGGTCTTGGATGATCACTACACAGTTCAGAAAGATTCCTCTGATGGGAATGGTGACTCTTCTCAGGACACTGTGGTGGTAGACTCGACTGCTGTTTCAAATGGCACGACTATCCCTACGGTGGTGACCTCTTCTGATCACCTTCTTCCGGATTCTATCTCTAGTGATTTGACTGTTGCCCCACCTGTGGCTTCATCTCTAGATTTTGCTGCTCCATCTCTAGATTTTGCTGCTCCATCTCTAGACGTTGTTGATTCTTTTGCTGTTGTCGCTCCCTGGTTGCCAGGGTTTTAGGGGGTGGTTGTGGTGTTGCTGAATTTGCATGGCAAAGGGCAGCTAGTTTGGTGGAGGAGGGATGGATCACATTAAAAAGTAGAAAGGTTAGGCTCTCCACTCCTTTTGATATGGCATTATGTTCTCAAAAGTTGGGAACGAAAAGGAAAGCTTGATTGAGGTTGCCCCTTTCTTTCATTTTCTTGGCTCTTTTGGCCTATTGTTCTTTGTTGTCTGACATGGTAAGATACCTAATGTCTATTCTTCTTTTTTACCATGGGGTTTCGGGTGCCCATTCAAAACCTATTTGTGTGGCTAATGAATACTGTGTTATCTGCGATGCCACACTGGTCACACTGTCTTGTTTTGTGACCTGTTTCACCTTTGGACTGTAGTTTTGTTTAGTTTGGGCTTCTTTGAAAATTTTATGATTTGTAAAGGGTTTTAGGCTCCCTTCAAAACCTGTTTTTCTTATAAAAAAACTAGAATTCTCACACTAAAAGGGCAACTAAATTATAGACAAATAAAGAAGGGAGAATCGATGAATTCTTACTTCTTAAGGGTTGCCAGTCTAAGAGATGAACTTGCAAGTATATGAACCATCATTAATGACAAGGAACTAACACTTGTGACTATAGATGAATTACTAGATTCATGGGAAACATTCACACAAGGAGTAAGTGAGATAATCTTCCTAACTTCAATAGACTTAAGGGAGATTGTCTTCTGAAAGAATCCAAAAAACTTAAGAAAGGGGGAAAATTGAAAATTGAAGATGAAGAACTTCATGTTCTTAGTACAAATTCCTATAAATGCAAGAAGAAGCACTTCAAGAAGAAAAAGGGTAATCAAAAGAATGACAAATCTAAGAAAGATCTACCCAAAATAAAATGCTTCAGATGTGAAAATTTTTGACACTACAGATTTAATTGCCTTGAGAATTCTAAACAACAAGTGAACTATACAAGCATTACTAGGGAAGAAGATATCTATGATCTTGAGAATTGTGTATTGTATTTGACACTATCATGTGAAGTCTCAAGTAAGGCATGAGTGATTGATAGTGGATCATATCAACATAGTATAGGATATAAAGAAGCACTAGACTCTATATCAGAAAAAGGTTAATGGCGAAGTCACCATCGGTGATAATTCAACACATTTCATCAAAGGAATTGGAATTGCACCTTGAAACTAAAGTCAGGTAGTTCTCTTCTTCTCAAAGGAGTACTCTATGTACAAGGAATAAAAAGGAATCTAATCTCAGTTATAGCACTTGAAGATGATGGCCATAATGTTGCATTCATGGATGATAAAGTGATAACCTGGGCTAAGAACTCTTCATTTAAGAAAAAAAAATTGATTGGTCAAAGAAAAGAGTATTTATATGAATTAAATTCAGAACCTAGTCAACCTATTCAAACCTTAATTAATGAAGTTGTTGATATAAATGAAATATGGCACAGAAGGTTAGGACATCTAAATTTCAAAACCTTATCAACTATGGAGAAGATGGTTACTGGTTTACCTAAACTGAATAAGGATCACGCAAGCATATGCAAAGGATGCGCTTTGGGTAAGAACACCAAAAGTTCATTCCATGATAGCACTAGAAAAACTAACAATGTTTTGGAATTAATCCACTTAAATTTATGTGGACGTATGTTTGTTTCTTGTCTTGGAGGATTTTGGTACTATATACTCTTTATAGATGACTTCTCTAGGAAATCTTGGATTTACTTCTTAAAATGCAAACAATCAGAATAAATCCTAAAGAGATAAAAAATTTAAAACCTTAACTGAAAATTTATCAGGACATAAAATTAAAACTCTTCGAACTGATAATGGAGGGGAATGCACCTCAGATTTGTTTAAAAGGTTTTGTAAAGAAACATGAATTAAGAGGGAGTATGCCATTCCTTATAACCCACAACAAAACTGGGTTATAGAACAATTATAGAAGTTGCAAGAGCTATGATATTTGATCAAAATCTAGAATATTATCTTTGGGCAGACGCCTCTTGTATTGCTGTCTATATTCAAAATAGAAGTTCTCAGTTCTACCTTAGAGATAAAACTCCCAAAGAAGTCTTTACTAAGGTTAAACCCAATATAAGTCATCTTAGGATTTTTAGGTGCCCAGTATATATACATGTTTCAAAAGAAAAGAGAACTAAGTTAGAACCCTCCAGGAGGAAAGATATTTTTGTAGGGTATAGTGAAACATCTAAAGCATATAAGATTTTCATAGCTGGTCCGAAAAATATTAAACTTAGTAGGGATGTAATTTTTGAAGAAGATTTAGCATTCAAAAGAGCCCTACGTTCTGAAGATCCCTCTCACTTACCTAGTTTTGAAAGAAATATTTAATCTAAATCTTAATCTTGAAGAGACTCAAAATTTTAAGAAAAGACCACTTTGGGCCATTAAGATAGTAGAGGAAGCACAAGATTTCGCTGCAACATCTGGAACAATCAAAGAAAGCAAAATACCCAAAAGATTTTCTAGTTATAAAACAAACATGAATCATTTGTCTAAATTAGAACCAACCAATGTTTCAGTTGCTATTAAACATATAGCTTGGAAGGGTGCTATGACAGTAGAATACCAATCCATTATGAAGAATGATGTTTGAGAAATTGTTCCTAGACCTAAAGGAAAATCTGTTGTCTCTTCCAACTGGATATTTAAAATAAAGCATGTTGCTGATGGTAGCATTGAAAAATATAAAGCTAGACTTGTAGCTAGGGGATTCTCTTAGAAAGAAGGGAGGGATTATAAAGAAATCTTTGCTCCTATTGCCAGATACACCTCTGTAAGAGTAGTCGTATCTATAGTAGCATTGAAGGCATGGATTGATTTTCTTAATCTTGAAGAGACTCAAAATTTTAAGAAAAGACCACTTTGGGCCATTAAGATAGTAGAGGAAGCACAAGATTTCTTTGCAACATCTAGAACAATTAAAAAAAACAAAAGACTCAAAAGATTTTCTAGTTATACAACAAACATGAATCATTTGTCTAAATAAGAACCAACCAATGTTTCAGTTGCTATTAAACATATAGCTTGGAAGGGTGCTATGACAATAGAATACCAATCCATTATGAAGAATGATGTTTGAGAAATTATTCCTTGACCTAAAGGAAAATTTGTTGTCTTTTCCAAGTGGATATTTAAAATAAAGCATGTTGCTGATGGTAGCACTGAAAAATATAAAGCCAGATTTGTAGCTAAGGGATTCTCTTAGAAAGAAGGGATTGATTATGAAGAAACCTTTGCTCCTATTGCCAGATACACTTTTGTAAGAGTAGTCATATCTATTGTAGCACCGAAGGGATGGAAAGTATATTAGATGGATGTAAAAACAACGTTCCTGAATGAAAGATTACATAAGAGGTATATTTGGAGCAATCTGAAAGATTTGAAACTCATGATCCTAAAGTTTTTGTTTGCAGGCTCAAGAAAGCTCTCTATGGGTTTAAATAAGCTCTAAGGGCTTGGTATGAAAGAATTGATAAGTATCTCACCGGCTTAAGATTTTGCAAAAATGAAGCCTATCTAAATCTATATTATAAAAGGGATAAAGATATGGTGATTTTGATACTATATGTTGATGATTTACTAATAGGAGGTGATGATCATCTCATTGATCAATGTAAGAAAGATCTAATCAGAGAATTCGAGATGAAAGATTTGGGACTCCTTTATTACTTCCTAGGACTGGAAGTACGTCTGAACTCTAACAACATTATACTTAATTAAGGGAAGTATATAGTAGATATCTTGAAGAGATTTGGAATGTGGCAATGGAGACTAATCTACATAAACTTAAAGAAGCAACAACATAATCACCTTCCATAGATTCTACTCTCTACAAACAGATGACTGGGTCCCTTATGTACTTGGTAAATACAAGACCTGATATTTGCTATGTTCTTAATGCCTTAAGTCAGTTTATGTGTGAGTGAAAGGAGATTCACCTAGTCCCAGTCAAACACATTATGAGATACTTACAAGGCACTCTTAACCTTGGGCTCAAATATGAGAAAGTTGACTTGGATTTACATGGATTCATAGACTCAAATTAGGGTGGAGATGTTAAGGATAGAAAAAGTACTTCAGGATGCTATTTTAGTTTAGGATCAACAATGATATCATGGATATGCAAAAAAAAAGTCTTTAGAAGTACAAAGTTCCATAGAAGCTGAATACATTGTAGTGGCAATGGCCTCCCCGGAGGCAGTTTGGCTTAGAAAGTTACTTGTGGGATTATTCTATCAAGCCACAAATTCTACGATTATTCATTATGATAATCAAAGTTCCATCAAGCTTTCTGTGAATCTAGTTTTCCATGATAGGTCCAAGCATATCGAAATTCCTTAACATTATGAAAGAGACATGGTAGATATGAATACTGTAAAATTAGAATAGATTTGCACTACAAATCAAACAACAAATATTCTCACCAGACCTCTCTCTCGAGGGAAGATCAACCACTTCAAGAAAAGACTTGGTATGGTTGAATTATAACTCATTTATATTCTTTAAATTATTAATAAAATAAATTTTTTTGTCAGGCTATTGACTGTTATGGGCTCCACCATTTGTATTCATTATTTTAGAAGTGACGATCTCTGAGGTAATGAATCCTTGTATGAATGGTGTTATGAGAGATGACAATCTCTTAGATAATGTGCTAAACAATAGTGTTCTACTGTAAGATATAGATGAGTTCAAGATCACATTGTGATGTAGACATTGTTATGTCTATAAGTCACAATTTGGATAAAGGAAGAATTTTATTATTCTCTAGAGTTTATCTTTTGTTCTAGTAGATCTTAACTCAGGATCATGTTGTGATGTAGGAATGCCGGTATCAATGAGTCACAACTTGGATAAATGAATAATTTAATTATTCTCCAGATTTTATATTGTATATTGTATTCTTTGCAATACTGTTATCACTAGTATTAGTGATATGTCATATCATAGGTTTAGTAATATGACATAGTATCATGTGTTCATGACACCATATACTTTGAAGATTCAGATAGATATAGGATATCAATCTTTGCTTATTCATCTTAATTGATGATGCTAGATATGTTATTTCTCAGTATGATTATTAAGTTGAGAGGGAGTGTTAATTCTATAACTTATTAATCATGTTGATTTGATAGTACAAATCGTACGGATTAGAGTAATAAATCTATGCCTTTTTTGTGATAGGCTATATATACAATTGCCTTGTCTTAGTAAGGTATTGATGTCTCCCTTGGCTTAATAAGATAAGTCTAACCTGTCTTTAATTAGTTAGGATAAACACTAACTAATGCCTTTTCCCTTGAGCATCGATTCTAGAAAAACTAGTCATGGCTGACCTAGATAGGGACATGTCTCTTAGAGAGACATGTCCTTTGGTTGCCTATTTATATAGGATGGAAATGTAGTTAAAGGACACAGAAATAGATCAAGTCTACTCCTTTAAGAAATTTTGCCTAGACTCAAATACTTGCTAAAACAAAACATTTTAGAATAACAATTGATATTGACATCTCTTTTTCAAGTTTTGTTAGAAGGAAGATCATCTTCAACAAACAGATTAGAAGCTATTAAAGTTTGATCACATACAATTTGTTAAAAAATTACATTGTACTTTCTCTCTTATTTTTATTTCTTTTATAAGAGCTATGCACCTTCACCTTGATCTTTTCCTCTTAGAATGTTATTGCAAGAAAAAGAGGGATTCTAACACTTCTGTCAGAGGGAGTGGATAGAGGATGTGGTTTCGTCAATCAATGATATCGATCATATTGATTTAGAGAGAATAAACTAATGTTGTGATAGAATCTTCAGTGATCGATGTACACTCGAAAGTGTCCCACTCTAAACCTTTCTATCCAAACGATTCCATGAGTTTGGAATGCTTGGATGCCGGCTTAGAGCTCCCTATCCACGGAGTGCAAGAGAGTGTATTTCAAGTTCAAGGGCTCTCAGATGAGCCTTAGAGATACTTTTCTTGCTAGTAAACCATGCAATGGGAGGTTCTAAAGACAAGATGCAAGAATGCAAATGTCTCAAGGAGTTCCTCAAGAATGCAATGCAAGTATGAAAACTAAGCTAAGATGAGAATGCAAAATGCAACTATGCTAAAACATGTATGAGAGTGTTACAATCCAACTATTAGACTATATGATTTAAGCTACGTGTAAAAAAATGAAAGCTAAGTTAAGCTAGAATTTCATGATGCCATGGATGAGAGAATGTAGACAAGAAATAGAAGTTCTCCACAAAGCTCCAAAGAAACCTATTAGAAAACCTGTAGCATAACAATATTTAAAATGAGGATGGATCCTTTGAGGGGGAAAACTCTCTCCCTTTTAAAGTCGTACGGATGGTAAAGATCAAGATGAAGATGGTGGATGATCAACGGTAGAATTCGAAAATAGGTGTGATCCATGTGGACACACAAGTCAACCAATAGAATATAAGTTGACTTGTCATATAAGACAAAAATCTCACAAGCTTTTTTTTTTAATTGTAAAATAGAAAGGACTTTATGTGTGCACTTTAAGTGGGTTAGAAGAATGGAGTCTTTTATTTAATTAAAATGGGACATGTTCTTTTAATCAAATAATGAACTTAGGATAGCATAGTCAAACTATAGGTTATAATCAAATAAATTGATTATTAGCAATCTGGTCTAGGTAAATGATTAAATTAATTTAGCCAAAATGCTGAGAAGGGGGCTAATAGTCTAGATGACCATTTTTAGGTGATTACATTTTCCCCTCTTTGACTAATGTGTGATTGATCTGGGAACACATTATGTCAAAGAAAATAGAAAGCCAAGTAGGCGGTGATAGATATTGATATATGATTTTGAAGAACAAAATGTAGAAAAACATAGCAAGTCCTAAATGTACAGCCTAATAGTGGTAGTACTAAAAAGGGGGCTAATAGTCTAGATGACCATTTGTAGGTGATTACATTTTGACTAATGCGTGATCGATTTGGGAACACATTATGTCAAAGAAGATTGAAGCCAGGTAGGCAATGGTAGATATAGATGTTTGATTCCAAAGAATGAAATGCAGAAATAGATAGCAAGTCCTGAATGCATAGCCTGATAGCGGTAGTACTGAACACTAGGAAGATGATGTTAGGATCCAAAAAGAATTCTAACACCTAGCAAAGAAAATAGATTGAGAGCAAGTGATAAGGTCAAACACATGCTCCTGAGAAATAGATAGCTGTAACAATCAACAATAGAGTATTTCTGCCGCCTCAGGATCAAAATCAAAATGAGGTAAGGGGACATAGAAACAAGCTAGATATGAGAAAATTGAGAATATAGCAATGTTCAAGATGACAGATAGATGATTAGAGCCCAAGAATGACTATAAGAAAGTGATTAAATGCCCCAGTTTGACTTAGAGTTGACGATGAAGGACACAGTGTAAAATTAGGTCAAATCTAGGAGAAAGATGATTTAGATGTGAAAAGGTGACTAGAAGTAGATATGAAGCATAGAAATGATGAAGACATGAAGAAATGAAGATAGTGGAGATAATTTTCTCATAATTTTCAGTAAGACTATTAGCTCATAATTAATTTACTGTAATCACCTAAAAATGGTCACCTAGACTATTAGCCCCCTTCTCAGCATTTTGGCTAAATTAATTTAATCATTTACCTAAACCAAATTGTTAATAATACATTTATTTGATTATAACCTATAGTTTGACTATGCTATCCTAAGTTCATTATTTGATTAAAAAAATATGTCCCCTTTTAATTAAATAAAAGACCCCATTCTTCTAACCCACTTAAAGTGCACACATAAAGTCTTTTTTCTATTTTGCAATTAAAAGAAAAGGCTTTGTGACTTTTGTCTTATATGGCAAGTCAACTTATATTCTATTGGTTGACTTGTGTGTGCACATGGATCACTTCTCTTTTCAAATTCCACCGTTGATCATCCACCATCTTCATCTTGATCACTACCGTCCGTACGACTTTAAAAGGGAGAGAGCTTCCCCCTCAAAAGATCCATCATTTGAATATTTTTATGATGTAGGTTTTCTAACAAGTTTCTTTGGAGCTTTGTGGAGAACTTCTCTTTCTTGTCTACATTCTCTCATCCGTGGCATTCTAGCTTAACTTAGCTTTCATTTTTACATGTAGCTTAAATCATATAGTCTAATAGTTGGATTGTAACACTCTCATCCATGCTTAGAATAGCTACACTTTTAATATTCATTCTTAGCTTAATCTTCATTTGCATTGCATCATTGAAGAACTCCTTGGGACATTTGCATTCTTGCATCTTGTCTTTGGAACCTTCCATTGCATGGTTTACTAGCAAGAAGAGTATCTCTAAGGCTCATCTGAGAGCTTTCTTATTCTTGAAATATACTCTCTTGCACTCCGTGAATAGGGAGCTCTAAGCTGGCATCCAAGCATTCCAAACTCATAGAATCGTTTGGATAGAAGGGTTTAGAGTGTGACACTTTCGAGTGTACATTTTTGGCGCCCACCGTGGGGCTTGAATCAAGTTTCTAGCTCCATTTGCTTTCATTTATTATCTCTGGTTTTTTACAACAGCATATTGGATATAATCAAGTGCTTTTGTAGAATTATCACTTTGGTTTTAAGGCCAACCCATAAGTAGATTGGTTTGAAGGCCAAAAACTTAGTTGGTTTAAAGATTTGATCATATCTTTTAAACCGCTTGGAGTTTGATTCTGAATTTTTTTTTGCAAGTTGGGTATGTGTTCAAAATGTCCCAGTCTAATTTTCAAAGCATTTTGACATGATTTGCGAGAGTTATGATTTTTCTTTGTTTTTCATAAAAAACCATTTCTGGTCGCAAATCAGTGCATTTTTTTGAAAAAACTTACATTTTCAAAAATATTTTTGAATTCTAAGAGGGGTATTATCTTTGTGTTTTGACTTTTGAGGTCATATTAAGGATCAAAAACTCGATTTGATAAATCTGGCCTGTTTTGACAAAATCGGTCTCTAGGGAGCAAATGAAGAGATTTTTTTGAATTTTTTGCATTTTTGGAAAGCTATCTGATTTTTAGTAGGGGTCTCTTCTTTTCATTTTTATTTTTGGATCCAAAATCATAGCAAAAAAGTCTAATCTTGTTGACTAGGTCAAAAGCAAAGAGTAAAAATGAGAGCATTTGTGATTAGTTTGCACTTTCTTTGCATACACTTGATTGGAAGATAAATTGAATTTTTGAGGCAACTAACCACTTTTTATTGCATATTTTTATGTTATTTCACACTAACTTGTGGTGCTAACAAGTTGTGATTGCAGGTTGCCATCTTTGTGAAAAAAATTGAAACATTGCATAAAAAGAACGCATGTCAAAGCTTCAAATGCACAAGGGCTACTAATGATTGTTTGCAGGGCTGCCCAATGCATAAAAACTCAATTTTTTCTGTTCTTTACTTTTACATGTGCGGCATATACTAGTTGTGTATTTTTAGGCACATTAAAACTTACAATTGGGATCTTTTGGTGATAGGAGAGTATGCTCTTCACCGTTGTGGTGAATCAAAAATCTTAACTTACCATTTGGTTTTAAGAGTAAGAGGCAACTGAATCTTCTTGGCATGTTTGGGAGAAAATGATTGGAATAGGAGAGTATGCTCTTCACCCTTGTGGTGAATAAAAAATTTTGACTTCCAAAAGTTGATACACTCTTTGTGTAGTTTAGAATCCTTTAGAGGGCCTGCTCTTGGACAACCTAAGAGGAACGACCCAAGTGGGGACAAGAAAATTACCCGGCTCTTCCAACCCACTATAAACTCAAGGCTATCAAGGACACAAAATCTTGGTAGACGTAGTGTTTATCTTTGCCTAGTGTGATCACTTATGAGATTTTGACCATAGGGAGATCACTAGGCAAGAATGCTTAAGGTACTCTTGTGATCGCGAGATCGGTTACTCATCACAAGGTGAGGTGTCCCATAATTGGGAGCAAGAGGAACACTATGAACAAAAGCCCTATCTAAACACCCTAAGTTAGTAACTACCTTTTTTAGCCGCTCAACTTCTTGGTGCAAGGATCGATCCTAGTGGACTCCCGGATCACCCCAAGATTTTACACTCACCATATGTGTTCCCTTGGTTATGCTTATGGCATTTCCATGACAAAGCCAATATCTCTTGTGGGCAACCACTTGATGTGAGGTGAAGGAGCATCAAGCGTGGGCCAAGTTGTTGAGTAATGAACCATGTCCTTTAGGTAGATATTGCTTGATGTGTTCTCGAATGTGCTAGACCTGTGGAAATCTTTGGAACATACACATGATGATATTTATACGGCTTTCTTTTAAGACCTCAAATATGCTTGTATCATGCAAGGTTGCTTTGTCCCTTGCTTGATTGTTTGAAGACTACTCCATGTGTCACTATCTTGCTTGGAAAGAAATTGCTTTTGAACATCAAACTTGCTATGCTATCAACTATTGTCAAACTTTGTCAACCAAGTCAAAACATCAAATGCAAACATTTTCTTGTGTTTCTTGCTAAGGGGAGTCTCATCATTTGATTTTTATTTTTTATGTCTCTAGTTCTCGAGAATGCTTAAAGTAACTCTTTGGTCTTGGTGCTCTTGGTCTTTCTATCTTCATGGTCCATGTCCACTTGCTAGTTATCTTTTTGCTGAAATGGTTGCCTTGATTTCTTGACTACACTCTTGGGTTGGAGATTTATTCACTTGTCACCCTGCTTGCTCTATCTATTTGGCTATTTGGGCATCTTGCCTAGCTATTGACTTGAGTCATTCATGTCGTAAGTTTCTTGGACATACTGTTTGACAAGTCACTTTAATCTCTCTCTACTATCTTGGCAAGTGAACACTCTACCTCCTATAGTTTCAACATCAAGTTATCTTCTAGACTATTTTATGCTTGGCTTTGCATCTAAAACTATGGGATCTAAACCTTGTGCTACCAAACTTCAACCAAATCTAGATGATCATGATATCCTCCATGTCACTAAAGAGTTTCAAGATCTATATGCACAATACGAAGAACTAGAAGAGACAAATGATCTTTCTTACCTTCATCTCTCTAAGCGCATGATAGAAATGAAGTCTAAACTTGAGAAAAGGTTGGAGGAGAAGATTGCATCATTACATGAATCTTCCTTAAGGTCTTTACATGCATGTGAGTCACCTTCTTTGAGGTCATCCTCTTCTTCTAGGTCTACATGCTCTACTTCAAGACATCAAATGTCTTCATCTTCTAGATCTAAAGACCTCTTTAGAGAACAAGCAAGTGATACCTCCTTTGAGCCTATGCCAAAATTTCATGATGGACCTATCTTTGACCAAGATAATAATGAAGACATGGATGCATTCTATTCACTTGAGAAACAACCAAATGACTGTAGACATACTTTTGAGAGAAATTTTACTCCCTTGGGGAATTCTTATGATGACATTTTGAGAACACTTCTTGGCACCAAGCTCATCATGTTGCCTAAGTCTAGCTCCTATGGAAATCCATTCTTGGATACCTATTGTGCCTATCATCAATCTAATGACCATGCTACTTTTGATTGTATAGAGCTGAAACATAAAATCCAAGATCTCATTGATGATGAGATTGTTGATCTTGGAACCTCTAGTGATTCATGCAATGAGGATACTTTTCTTGAGAAAGATTACATCAATGAATCTATGTCTTTTAGCAGCTCTATTACATCTTCCAGTTCTTCCAATACCACTTCAAATCTTTCCAACATGCCTGCATCAAATAAAGAACCTAATGCTTTCCACATAGACTACGTGTATCCTCAAGGGCTACCTCTAAAAGAAACTCAAGCTAACCTTCACTTGGCTGCAAACCTTTTCCATGCTACTAATCCTAAACATCCTCAACCTTCATGCACTACTATGCCTAATCCAAACACTACTCCATTCACTCTTCATTCTCCCTTGTCCTTAGAAGTGGCTCAATGTCAGGAGGACTCTCAAAAAGAAAAAGCTATAAATGTCAAGAAAGATCAAGATCAAGCACCCTTTCATCTCTTTCAAGATTTTTCCCCTCCATATCCTATATCTTGTCCACCTCCTAATAATGATGAAGATACAACTTCCATTATCTCCCTTGAGCTTATTGAAAATTATGAGAAAAGTTCTCTTCATATGCTATCCAAAGATACTTGTCAAGATCAAAGCATCCCCTCATGTTCTACTTCTCCACATCCACTTCAAAATTGTGCTCAAGCTTCAAGTGCTTCTATTAAAAATGTTGTTCCTATCAAAGGTACTCATGAGTCTATTGATGGCTTTGACCATGTTGCTCACTCTAAAGATGTTGATATCCCTTCCCACTATCCCTTTGCATCTTCTAAATCTATCCTTGGTCCTCATCCATTAGAGCTAAAGCCTTCAAACCCTCCATCTATATTGGGACCTTATGTTCCTTCATCTCCTCCATTCACTCCTAGCTCATTCCCTAGCTCTCCTATAATACCTCAAGATCAACAAAGACACTCATCCTTGATGACTTTTCACCCATCTATACATCTGAACCAGTCATATCAGCCTTATTCATCCACAAATCCTAAGTCCTTTGGAAGTGAGAATAAACATAAGAATCCATTGAAAAATGAAGATCACTCTGTCCCATCTAATCGACATGTGAATGCTAAGAAGGAGAATGCACGAAAGAGACTCCAAAGGTCCACTATTAAAAAAGCTAAATCAAAGAAAATATGGGTTCCTAAATCCATTATTGAAGAAATGTGTTTTGAAGTATCCAAAGGAAAATCTAAAGCTATATGGATTCCCAAGTCTCTTTTAAAAGACTTGAATATTGAAAATACTTCAAAGTTGACATTCAAGCTTCCAAAGGCTTCCATTCCATCTTCTTCCAAAAATCTCCCTAAAATTATTCCAAAGCCTTCCACTCCACTTTTTTCCAAATCTCTTCTACCATCTCATACATCTAAACCTCAAGCTACTTCATCCATGATTCCTCCATCATTCCAATACCCTTCAAGGTGTGTGTCAATGTTGATCTTGTCCAATATTTTAGCTACCCTCATGAAATCCTCTAAAGCTTACACTTAATTTCTATACATGAACTCTTATCCTCCATATATTCTTTCTACCACCATTTCTCTTTCATCACCCTATCAACATCTTTGAGCATACCTTTCTATGGTCTTGTCTTATCATGACTTATCTTTCCTATAGGAGCACTATCTACATTCAAAAAGCTTGAGCTCTTTCTAAAAATTTCAAAAATTCCAAAAATTCAAAAAAAACAATTTAAAAAATAAAATTCAAAAAATTCAAAAAATAGAAAAAAGCAAAAAAGCAAAAAAATAAAAATGAAAATGTGCCTTGGTGAAAACCACTTCTTGTGGAACCTTGGTAGCAAAAGTAAAGAGAAATAAATTTATCCTATGGTGAAAACTACTTCTTGTGGCACTTTGGATAAGTACCATGATGAAAACCTGACAAACAGGTGTCATGCGTAATTCTTCCATCATCCATCTATCCCCTCTTCTCTCTTTGATCTTGACAATGTTGAGCTATCTTTGCATATTGGCTATCTTATCCATGAGATTTTCTATTGTTTTCTCCCATTCATTCATAGCCTCTATCTTGAGCTTTATTCTTATTGCTCTATCCTAGTGCTATCCTATCTAGTTGACCCCTTGGTCTTGATCATGATAAATAAAAAATGGTTCCTAAGTCTCTTGACATGTCTACTCTTTTGGACTACATGCTTCATGCTATCTCACTTGTTGGCTTCATTGCTTATCCTACATGCGATCTTTCTCATCACTTCCATTGCTTATCCAAAACATGCTTCATATGACTATTTCACCTCTTTCCCTAGCTTGGGTACTCTTGAGGAGTTAGTCCTTGAGGATCACTTTCACTTGCTTCATAATCCTTTTTCATCCATCTTTGCTTATCCACTGGCTCGTTGCTCCATCATATCCTATACCTTGCTAGACATTGGGAGAAAATGATGTGATCATGCTCGAGAACTAGTGATCTCTAAAACCTTCTAAAAAATTCAAAAAATCATATATGATGCTGAAAAAATTCTAAAAATTAGAAAATGTCCTTAAAAAATGATCATCTTAGTGAAAACCTAGCAATAGGCACTTTGATGTATCACCAAAAAAATTCAAAAATTCAAAAAAATTTGAAAAAAGTCCTGAAAAAATCTGTCAAGTGGTGAAAACCTAGAAACAGGCGCTACTTGAAACCCTCGCACCTATGTCTATCAATCTCTATCATCTACTTCACTACACATTTCCTAGTTTGGAATTGTTTCTTGTCCTCGTCTTGGGGGCACAACTTCTTAGCCTATTGAGGTATTCTTGTGCATTAGGGTTTCTTTGACAACTCACAAAATAGTGTTTCTCAACACTACCCCCACCCACTTTGACATCTAGTGTTTTTCAACACTTTTCAGATAGTTTACCTACGGTCTCCAATGTCACGATATTTCTCACTATCAAAATTAAGTCTTGAAGAAATGGCCAAGTGACTTACACATGCGCACTTTAACACTTAAACGACTGAGTTATGCTGACCTTTATCTACTTTGTGTGCTGTCTATGATGATTTCTTTGCCATGTGTTCCCTCCCTAATAGTCTTTTGAGGATGTCATTGACTAGAAGACTGGGGGCATGGGACATATTTTCTTGATTTTTGCTTGTGGGTATACTTTGTTTGTCTATAGTGTTGTAAGCATTTATGCTTGTCCTATTCAACGTTTTGACTTACAAATGTATCATCCTTGACTATTTTGCAAGACTGCACTTAGGGTTTATCCTAGCACTTATGCCTTGATACAGGTGTAATCTTGCTAAATTAAACTTAGGGAATCTAATCATGTAGTTATCTTGACTTACATGTCTCTGACACTTAGATTGGATTTTCACATACCTATCTGATCTCGATCATATTCATATCCTCATAGTTATACTAATGATGGTTGTATGATCTCATGATGTCCCTAATAAATGCTCAATGATGAAATTAAGAGTCTAAATGTTATGCGCTTCTTGCTGGTAAACCACTTTGCATATGAGCTTGCATTTTAGGTTCATTTTATAGCTTAGTCTTGCATTTTTGCATATGGGGAGAGCTCTCTCTTCATCTTTATGTGGACATATCAGCTAACTCCTTTCATATATTTCTTTACTTTCTTCTTGTTCATGTCTTTTCACCTTCTTAATCTTTCACTTCATCTCTTTTCTATCTTATCACCACATTATATAAAGTTTTGACCTCTGAAATAATTTCAACATCCTAGATTCATTTTCGGGATCGAAATCCAAATTCGAGTTCATCTTGATGGTCAAAATTGTCTTTTAAAATTCTACTTTCTTCTGAGCAGTTAGCTAACCTTTTGAGGTCTAATCTCCGAATCATCACTGGAGCATCTTCATTTCTTCATGTCTTCATCATTTCCATACTTCATATCTACTTCAATTCATTGTTTCATGTCTAAAATCACCTTTCTACTCATTTCTACCTAATTTTTATGCTATATCCTTCAAGGTCAGCTCTAGTCAAACTGGGGCATTTTATCAGTTTCTTATAGTCATTCTTGGGTTCTAATCATCTATCTGTCATCTTGGACATTGCTATATTCTAATTTTCTCATGTCTAGCTAGTTTCTGCTTCCTCTTACTTCATTTTGATTTCGATCCCAAGGGGGCAGAAATACTCTATTGCTGATTGCTATAGCTATCTATTTCTTAGGAGAATTTGTTTGATCTTCTCACTTGTTCTCGATCTATCTACTTTGCTAAGTGTTAGCATTCTTCTTGAATTCTGACATCATCTTTTCCTAGTGTTCAGTACTACCACTATCAGGCTGTACATTTAGGACTTGCTATCTTTTTCTACATTTCGTTCTTCAAAATCAGATATCTATATCTATCACCACCTACTTGGCTTTCTATTTCATTTGACATAATGTGTTTCCAAATCGATCACGCATTAGTCAAAGAGGGGCAAATGTAATCACCTAAAAATGGTCATCTAGACTATTAGCCCCCTTTTCGATATTTTGGCTAAATTAATTTAATCATTTACCTAGACCAAATTGTTAATAATCAATTTATTTGATTATAACCTATAGTTTGACTATGCTATCCTAAGTTCATTATTTGATTAAAAGAACATGTCCCCTTTTAATTAAATAAAAGACCCCATTCTTCTAACCCACTTAAAGTGCACACATAAAGTCTTTTTTCTATTTTGCAATTAAAAGAAAAGGCTTTGTGACTTTTGTCTTATATGACAAGTCAACTTATATTCTATTGGTTAACTTGTGTGTGCACATGGATCACTTCTCTTTTCAAATTCCACCGTTGATCATCCACCATCTTCATCTTGATCTCTACCGTCCTTACGACTTTAAAAGGGAGAGAGCTTTCCCCCTCAAAGGATCCATCATTTGAATATTGTTATGCTGGAGGTTTTCTAATAGGTTTCTTTGGAGCTTTGTGGAGAACTTCTCTTTCTTGTCTACATTCTCTCATCCATGGCATTCTAGCTTAGCTTAGCTTTCATTTTTACATGTAGCTTAAATCATATAGTCTAATAGTTGGATTATAACACTCTCATCCATGCTTAGAATAGCTGCACTTTTCATATTCATTCTTAGCTTAATCTTCATTTGCATTGCATCCTTGAGGAACTCCTTGGGACATTTGCATTCTTGCATCTTGTCTTTGGAACTTCCCATTGCATGATTTACTAGCAAGAAAAGTATCTCTAAGGCTCATCTAAGAGCCTTCTTATTCTTGAAATATACTCTCTTGTGCTTCGTGGATAGGGAGCTCTAAGCTAGCATCCAAGCATTCCAAACTCATGGAATCATTTGGATAGAAGGGTTTAGAGTGTGACACTTTTGAGTGTACAATCGATACATTGTAATAGTCAAGAGGACTACAATTCATGCAACTATGTGAATGGGCCTACCCCTTGTGTACATCATAAGAAAGTTGTGACTTTAATTAAACTATCTATGAGTCTCTCTTTGATAAATGAATCTTGACATATGAGTTGTAGAGTCAATCAAGTGGCACAATCATGCTCAATCAAGATATTGGCATACTGTGGACGAGCTTGTGTTAGCTTCTACTATTAAGCTTAAATAGTGTTTGGAGCTTCAATGGATGAAAAGAGTATGTTGGAACTTAGAAAGAAGCTGTCAAATTTGATATGATGTAAAAGAGTTCAATGATTTAAGAGTGAGAATTTTACATTATTGGGGGGAATAATAGGCAATGTTTCATTCTCACTTGAACCATCCTTAGAAAAGGAGATATTCCATGACCCTCACAGGTAGATAAGTACTTGAAAAGAAGGTTGGTAATTTACATATGCTACCAAATATTGTGTAGACTAAATCTAATGATAGTAGTTCCAAAGACCCTGATGATTAAGATGGAGAAAGTGAGGCTCTTGAAGAAAACGATTCTTCTACATTAAGAGGGAGTATGACACTTCTTCAAAGGCAATGCAAAAGCTTAGAAGATTGATACTCAGAGAGAGTCTATAACTACATGTGGGTGACTGTATGATTTTTATGGGCCTACTCTTACGTATATCATGAGGGAGTGATTAATTCAACATTCATCCTTGGGTAAAGATAGTTTTTGAGGAAGTAACTAGAGGACTTGACTTCCCAAGATTGATGTTCAGAGGGAGAAATTTTGAGATACAATCCTTTGTGGATGATATAATCTCTTTGAGGAGAAGTTCTAAGAGAAATTCTTTTTAATGCACTCTCCTCTATGAGAGAGAAGTATGAGGTGAAAACCCTTTGTACCACCCTTTGACTAGGCTTATGTGTTAGAAAGAATAGTCCACCACTCTTTAGTGTTCACATACTCCAATATGATTTCCTTATCTGCAAATTTCTCTCTCAATATGTGATACTTAATAGAAATGTGCTTAGTCTTTGAATGTAACACTAGATTCTTAGACATATTTGCCGTGCTTGTGTTGTCACAATGTATGAAAATAGGTTCACTTATTTCTATCCTTATATCCTTTAGCATCTGCTTCATCCAAACAACTTGATTGCAATTGTTTGCTACCACAACATATTATACTTTCACTATACTTTGTGATGTACAATCTTGCTTCTTTCTAAACCAAGAAACAAATCCTCTTTCGAGAAAGAAGGCTCCACCACTAATTAGCATCAGTATAAGCACTTTGAGTAAAATCATTAGATATATCATATCATAATCCGAACTCAGATGTTCCCTTCAGATATCTAAATATCTTTTTGACTGTTGCATAATGTGTTTCTTTGGGATAATCTTGGAATCTTGCAACAATTTCAACTGCATTTGATATATCTAGCCTTGTGTGAGTCAGATATTACAATCCTCCAATCATAGATCTGTACTTCTTTTTCTCAATAGTAGGTGTCTCATCTTTTGTGGATAACTTGTGTCTAGTTACCATAGGTGTTCCAACGGCTTTGCATGTTTCTAAACCAAACCTTTTCAGTAAATCCTTCAAGTACTTAGTCTGAGAAATAAATATTCCTTCTTTATTTTGTACAATCTGCAATCCTGAAAAATATTTCATCTCTCTTATCATACTCATTTGAAATTCTTTCTTCATCTCTTTTGCAAACTTCTCACTTTCCTCATCATTTCCTTCGAATATGATATCATCAAAAAATATTACCAAAATCATCAAACCATTATCAATTTCTTTCCAATATAGATTACTATCTGCCATACCTTTGCTATATCCAATCTTTGTCAAATGCTTGTCCAAACTTGCATACTAGGTTCTCGATGCTTGCTTCAAGCCATACAATGCTTTCTTCAATCTACATAGTATGTCCTTGTCATCTGTCAAAGAACACCCTTTGCGCTATTCAATGTACACTTCTTCAAGTTCTCCATTCAGAAATGCTGACTTTACATCCATTTGATATACTTTGAATTTCTTCTATGCTACATAGGCTAAGAATAATCTTATTGCTTCTATTCTAGCCACTGGAGCATAGGTTTCTTCATAATCTATTCCTTCTTGTTGTAAGTAACCTTTACATACTAATCTTTCTTTGTTCCTTACAACTTTTTCTTGCTCATTCATCTTGTTCTTGAATACCCATTTAGTTCCTAGGATATTCTTGTTTGTTGGTTTGGGGACCAATTCCCACGTCTCATTCTTTATCCAATTCCTCTTTCATAGCTTGTTTCCAATAATCATCTTTGCATGCTTCATCTGCATTCTTAGGTTTAACTTGATATATCAAACCTAGTTCTTCATTGACTCTGCTTCTTGTCATCACGACTTTATCTTTGCTTCCAATAATCTACTTAGATGGGTGATTCTTTATCATATTCTTTCTTGAAGTAGGAGTTGCTATCTCAACTCTTGGCTCTACTGAATGTTCCGAGCTTTGTTCCTACCTTAGCTCTCCTTCATTCTGCAAATCATTTTTAGTCTTAAGAAATACTTTATCATTCCTTGGCTTAGTAACAACATCATCATCTGAATTGTAATCAACTTTTCTCTCTTGTATCCTGAATTTCTCATCAATTCTCACATTTTCTCTTTCCATAATAGTCTTAGTTTTTTTTATTATAACATCGATAAGCCTTGTTTTTCAATGTATAACCAAGAAGCATACCTTCATCACTTCTAGCATCAAACTTACCAATATCATCATCTCTTTTGATATAACACTTACTCCCAAAAATTTTGAAATACTTAATTGTAGGTGAGTGACAAAACCAATGTAGATTGCTGTATTCATAGCTTCTCTCCAAAATATCTTGGATACATCATTCTTAGCTAACATAGCTCTTGCAACTTCTGTGACTGACCTGTTCCTTCTTTCGACAATGCCATTCTGTTCAGGGGTTCTTGAAGCTGATAACTATCTTTTGATTCCATTTTTCACAAAACATGTTAAACTCATTTTAAGTAAATTCTCTGCCTCTATCTAATCTTAAACATTTAATATTCATACCAGATTCATTCTCAACTCTATTTTTGAATATCTTAAACTTATCAAATGCCTCAGATTTCTCTTTAAAAAGTGAAACCCACATCATTCTAGAAAAGTCATCAACTAGAATCATAAAGTACCTTTCACCATAGAATCCTTTAGTCTTTGTAGGACAATTTGTGTGTACAATCTCCAATTTCGCTGTAGTAATAAACTTCTTGCAAGGAAAAGAAGTTCTATTATACTTCGCCAACACACATTCCTTGCAAATTGTGTTAGTAGGCTTTACAATCTTGGGCAAATCTCTAACAACAATCATACTACTAGTCTTCACAATATTGTCAAAGTTTATATGACAAAATCTCTTATGCCATAACCAATTGTCATCTACCTTTGCAACTAAACATGTCATTTCATTATGATTCAACTAAATACATTACCTCTAGATCTGGTTCTTATTCCAATTACCCTTCCATCTTTATCTCTAATCGTGAATGTTTTCTCTGTGAATTGCAATTTATAACCTTTGTCTACTAGTTGTCCAACACTCAAAAGATTGTGCTTCAAAAAATCAACAAAATATACATCCTCAATGTTAGTTTTACCATCAAAGGTTATAGATCCACTACCTTTAACTTGGCATGTTGCATTATTTCCAACTCTGACTATTCCTCCATCCTAACTTTTGAAGTCAACAAACTTGTTCATATCACCAATCATGATGTGAACAACCACTATCAATTATCCAATTAGATTTCTTCTCAACCTACAATACCAAGGCTACTTTTTCTGGACTTTTTGTTTTAATTGTCACAAATCCAATTTTAGCATCACTAGCACTTAATGCTTGTTCACTAGAATCATTATCTTCATTTTCACACAAAAATTCTATATCTTTTCTAGGTTTATAATTCCCTTTTGTCATGCCCAAACTACGTGTGCAAAAACACCCAATTTTTTTTAAAGTATAATTAAAATGCTCTAAGTTGATAAGGTTGTGATCACAGTTCAAGTAAAGGTTCTTTACATTTCGTCTTAAGTTTATAAACTCTTGTGGAGGAATACATCGTTAAGATTTTGAAACTTTTGTTATTAGTTTGATATTGATCATTAATCACGTTATTCCATTAACTTCTCAACAAGATATAAAGATTATTTAAATAACAATCTAAATGAGTTTCGTTTTAAATTATTTGGAAAAATATCAAATCAAGAACTTATTAAAAGAAAAATTACATCTATCCTTACTCACATATATACTATATTTAATTAAAAACAATTATAACCTTTAAATTTAAACTAAATAATATTCAAAAAAAAAAAAAACTAAATTAACATTAATATTAAAACTAACTAAATTTACATTTACAAAAATTAAACAATACTATATTAAAATAGCAACTAACTAAATTAATTAACAAATAACAAAACAATAACTAACTTAAAACTTAAATACCTTTTAAATAACTCACTAACATTATTAACCAATTAATGCAATCAGATTTCCACAATCCATGATTTATAATGCTAAGTTTCTGGAATAGATTGTGTAGAGATTTTTCATCAACGTTTTGAATCACACTACGCGATCCATCATCAGGAAGAGAGAGCAAGAGGTGTCAAACAATGTAGTATTTTTTGTCTTGATTTATTTATTTATTATTTTTGCACCTATATAATTTTTTTATTAATTTGTAGTATTATATTGTATATATTCTTAGATTTATGTGGCATATTCATATGTTGATACTATGTATAGGTTTTAGTTTTGTTCTTATATAGGTAATATATTCTTTTACTATATATTTATATTTTTACATATACTAACTCTTACCATATGCTTGCTTTTTGTAGTTTATGGTCTTGTCCTAATTATTATCTTTGTTATCTTTCTTGGTGCTTTCACTTTGTGTCTTGGTGGGTTTAGTCTCTCCCCCATGTTTGTTTGTTTTTTTGTCTTTATTTTATTTTGCTTCTTTTGACTTGCGTTGGGGCGTGTGCAGTCCCTCTCTTCTTGGTCTCCTTTATTTAGTGACCCTGTGCCAAATCTGCATCTTATATTGTTTGACACCTCTTTCTCTCTCTTCCTGATGATGGATCACGTAGTGTGATTCGAAACGTTGATGAAAAATCTCTACACAATCTATTCCAGAAACTTAGCATTATATATTATTAACCAAACTTAATTACATTAGAAATTAATTTTAATGCAAACTTTATAACATTTTAAAAATTAAAATAACATACTAACATTTTGAATTACATTTAAAATTAACTAATTAAAATAATTAATTAACAACAAAAAGTAACTACCAAACATAATATAATATATACTAACTTAACACCTATACTAACATGCTAAAGTTAAAATAACTTAAAGTTTAAACTAATTTAACACTAACCCCTAACACCTAACACCTATTACTAACACTAACATATACTAACATTTAAACCCTACTCTAACCCTTAACTCCCACTCTATCCCTAGCAGCGCTTCCCAAGGACAGGAGCGCTTCCCAAGCACTGCACTTGGGACAACGTTTTGCCCAAGATTAGGCCTTGGCAGACCCCCCACCAAAACATGCGATCCAAGGGAATAGAAGGTAGTTTATAACATAACAAATTTGTATAAAGCCTTCCCTAAATGCATGAAAAGATGCACGCTAAACAAGGTGATGGGGATGGGGTGATGTCACCCCATCATCATTACATTTTTAAAGAATTTTACCAAGTCATATGGGAGCTACGCCTAACAAGAAGATATGGAAAGCATTGATGACATAAAGTTTTATAGGTAGCAATATAGATATTTAGGGTATATTTTCATATAGATTTATTCATTTGTTATTTATTTAAATATTTAAAACAAATTTATATATTTCTTTAAATATAATAAAGATTCTTCAAGATTCTCTATCACAATGGAAACACTTTAAATTTGGTCCTCCATATAAAAATCAGAGAGTTTTTTTACTCTCTTGGAATTTTTTTTTTGTCAAATTTTTCTAAGTAGATATTTACAAAACAATATATATTTTTTTTAAGGTGTATATTTTTGAATGGATTAAAAACAAAAATTCAATAGTTGATATATTACCAAGAGGGGGTAAATTTTTTTTAAAAAGTAAACCTAATAGGACTATTTGCAAACTAAATAAGCCAAGAAATCTAATTATCCATTTTAGCCATAATGCAAGAATTGTTTTGTTTCCAATAATCACGAAAGCTGAACCTTCATGCATACTCATAATTTTTGTTTTCAACATATAAGAAAACTTGAAATTTGCCAACTTGAACATCATCATTTTCATCTTTTTTTTTTTTGATGTGTATCTATATAATCAAAAATTACAATTAAATCTCATGAGAAACAATATTACTCAACCATTATTTTATTGGCAAACCTGATTCAAAGGCTTAGCCGGGAAAGAACCAAGAAGAAAACCCGGCGTCGTTGCCATTACAACAAAGTTTGAAATACAAATTACATAGGATTTCAATCCTGAATTACAACAATTTAATTGAATTTCCTTCATGACCCTCATCAAGGGTTTCATACCAAATTCTGCAACACATTTCTACGAACCATGGAGGAAACAGAATTTGATCAGGTGACAACAAGCATGACCAAGAAACAAATCAAACATGCATATTCATACAAGGTTTTCACAATAGGATTCACAATGAATGAAAACTAGAGAAAGGTGGATTTTTGTAATTGGAGATGTCAGACACAACACCAAACCAGGTGCCCAATTGGGGCTATAAATCAAGAACTTTCGTTCTTCCATTCTTACATGCCAAAACTTATACGTGGTTTGTGCTGACAGGTAGGGGCCCATAACACCCTACCTTCTCTCCCTCTTCTCATCCTGAGAAGAGACTCTACACTGTTGGAGTCCAACTAAAAGGACCTTTCTCGAAATTGGCCACTTCTGCCCTCTCCAAGGGTGAGTAATGCCAAAACACCCATACAAAAAAACTTTGAAATTCAAACAAAAACATGGAAGAAAAGCATTCAAGAACATGGTTTTCAATCCTTCCTAACATACCCACATACATACAAGCATTCAAAAAACAACAAGGTAGCATAAGCATGAAACAAACATGAAAATCTGAACAAGGGAGATGAGAATTCCTACCTGCACAAAGAGGTAATGGAAAATGAACAAGTTTGAGTAGAGCTTTTCTCTTCCTTGTTTCAATCTTCCAAGACTCCTCTCTAAATGTAGAGATTGGGTAACAAACTCAACTAGTCCAAGAAGGCCTCTAAATAAGCCTTAAACTCAACCACCAACAAAAACAATAACTTCTCCCACCCACCTACAAATCTAGAAGCTCCTAACTTAACCCACACTATGGTTAAACACTAAGTGGAGGTGAGGTAAGGCAACTCATGGTAACCACTTGCAATTTTCGCACAAAGGTAAAATGAGACTTTTTGAGTGATCTCAAAAGTCAACAAAAGGGGCTTAGGGGTTGGAAAAGACCCCCAACCCATACCCATACCCCTTGGGTATAATTATTTCATGTTTTAAAGCCTTAGGATAAGGTTAGGAACCAAACAAAAGCTAGGAAATAATTAGGACCAACTATAAACTTTAAAATGCAGATTAAGCACTAATCCAGATTAAGGATAACTAAACTCAATTAAGAACCAAACTAGCAAAAGATACTAACTTAATCCGACTTAGGTCTATGGGTTACACAACTAACAATAACTAGCATGCTATAGAGCACAAACAATTCATGAGTGTCAAGTGACACTAAAAGAACATAGTTACAAACATTAACATTTATTGATCGCAGAAAGATACATACATACATCTCACAATAAATTTGATTACGAACAAGGTTTCCACAATGAGCACATAGGGATCAGTTCTGTTCCTAAAATATCTGCACACTCATTGCACACATCAGTAGTCTCATAAAATCACATGTACATATGTATATACGTATCAAAAATCACATAAATTGAAACATACATTAATCAAGGTTTCTTTCATCCTACTTATATCCTTAATCATAAAGATTCCAAAATCAATTTGTTAATCTTACATTTTACTTAATTCATCAACATACATATACCTAAAACCTTAAATGACGAACATCAAATATCTGGAAGTAACATCACACAGCATGAAATAATATAATATGTTCTAAGCATTAGATAATGTTTCAAAATCTCGAGTCGTGAGTATCAAAATAATAATGTAACAACTAAGGCTACGAAGGGTAGGGGCGAGGCCTCACGCCTTTATACTTTTTCTCTCTTTTAGGACACTTGGATACATAATGGCCATATTCATCACAAGTCCAACATTAAAAGATTTCCTTACCTCCTTTTTCTCTTTTTACCAGAAGGGCTACTCCTTCAATTTTTCTATCCTCCTCAAATCTACTGCTACTAGTAAAATCTCCTTTAGCACTTGTGCTCTTTGATAAATTAGGTTGAATGTTCAAGGTACTGAAAGCTGAATCTGTTCTCGTAAACCCTCTGAACTGTCTGAGCTCATTCTCAACTACTTCAAGTCTTCTAAGAAATGACTCCTTTGTGAAAATTTGGTATAAGATATCAACAACTATATCATCTGAACTGCTGACTTAAACGGTGGTGTTATAGTCTTCAGTATCTTCCATATAACATCATCATATTCTTTGGTTGCTCCTTGAGATTTAATACTTGCAATAATTTTTGATATCCTACCTATATATGTTCTTACAGATTCATCTTCCATCATTTTAGCATCTTGAAATGCACAAATCCAACTTTGTAACCTCAACTTCTTAGAATGTGCATCACCTTCAAAATTAGTTTCCAAAGCTTTCCAAATCGAATATGAAGTAGCAAGTGATTTTACCTGATTGTATTCAATTTCAAGAAGTGTAGTCAATATTGCTTCTCTAGCTCTCATGTCACACATAAAAAGATCTCTTTTATCCTTGCTACAATTTTTCAAATCTTTTTTAGCAATGATTCTCTTCACTGATTTTTTCAGGATCCAATATCTCAGACCCACACACAACAAATGTGTCTTCATATTTTCCTTCTAGCTATCATAATTTGTTCCATTAAAATTTAGACTATCTTTCCTAAACATGCTTTCCATGGATCTCCCAATGTTGTTAAAGTTTATCTTCAAGAACCTGATGCTTTGATACCAATTGTTAGAAATAATAGTCCACCAAGATAACTGAGAGTGTGGGGGGTGGGGGTGGTGAATCAGTTATCCAATAATTAATACATTTATCTTCTTTAAACAAACTTAACCATTCGACCAAAATAAGAAACAACCATAATAAGATTCACATAGACAATTGCATCAGGTATGTTGACTAGGGAAACCTTTGATCAGAGGGAAAACCCTAATGGGAATGATGCCCACAAGATGATGTACCAATATAAATATTCTTTGTTAGAGGATGAACCCTGTTAGTATTCTATTATAACATTTAGTACATAGAGTCCCTATTAGGAGACTTTGAATCCCTGTTAGGAGATTCCAACCCTTTTAGGAGTTGTGCCAACCCTGTTAGGAGTTGTAGTACAATGAATGCAAGAAGAGCCCATTGCCCAAACATGCAATTTCAACTACAAGAAGAGCTCACTGCTCAAACAAATAATTTACTATTATGTTCTTCTTTCCTTTTTTCTATCAACTAAACCAATTACTATCAGACCTTGTAGACCAGGTCACAAAGCTCAGATCCAAATATCAAACCTCAGATCACTCAGCAAAACCTTAGCAATGAAGTTTCCTACACTTCCACACCACTTTTGTCAACTTCACATTCTGCTCTTACTACTAATTAAAAATATCATCCACATTCCTATGCCTCCATATACTGATAAAGGTAAATGTCCTTTCTTTATACCGAGTCCATAAAACAATTCCCTGAGTCAGCTGTTAAACCTTCTCAATTAATTATTATAGGACCACATTAAGAACACATTACACTTAGCGATAACATTAATATTTCGCCTTGCAACTTGAATAAATTTCCATACATGCAATATTATGATGAGTGAACTTAGCCACGTCATCACCAACATGCCTTCTACACATCCTTAACCTCGATTCTCAAAATAAGAACTTCGCTAAGAGATATAACAAGTTTACTAGAACATGCCTTTGTAAACTCTATCTCATAATAGACATCACCAAAACTTACATAACTTCTTCTAGATTTATCATTTCATCTTCCAACATTAAGTGCATATACTAGATAGTCAGATGTATCTCCCATAACCTTAGATAGTTAGAATACTCAAGTAGCCATTTGTACCAACTTGATCTTTCCACTATTCTTCTATTAGATACCATAGAAAACTGCTATGTTGACATCAATGAAAAACTTAGTTATAAATGTAACATACCATCATAGTAACATATTTACAATACTCCCCCATAGGAATATCATTAGCATTCATGCTTGCAACATCATGGTGGTTACTATTTCACATATGATATGTAAGGAAAGGTGATGATCTTTCATTGACATATATAAAAATTAGGCAACCATTGTAAGATGATGATCTTATAAATGATAGACCTGCTATCATGGTTCTCTAGGACGGATTTCACCAAACACCATAATAACAAACACATAAAAGGTAATCTTTGTAAGGTGATGATGTTGCAAATGATAGGCCTGTTATTATGATAGTTTTTGTTCTAGATATGCTGAAATTCATCGATAACAAAAACATTATGATTACTTTAAATAATTGTTTCAAACAATTAGAGATCATAATATATGTTATTATTTTGTTCATAAAATTGTGATTGTAGTTATTTGACAAGTCACTATTTCAGAGTGTTAAAGTCAGATAATACGTTGTGTATAGATATCCTTGATACTGATATCCCATAAAATATTTTTTGTCACTTTTCCCTTGCTAAGAGGGAGTGTTGAGGTATAGCATTAGTCAAAGTGATATACTCATTACATTGAGTATTTGTATTCATGATTTATATGAACATTGTTTTATGTTTTATATTATTGATAAGAATTATATATATATATATATATATATATATATATATATATATATATATATATATATATATATATATATATATATATATATATATATATATATATATATATATATATATATATATATATATTATACTCTATATAATAATATATTACATATATGGTTAATATATTAATATTACATATATGCGTAAAGGTGAGTTATACATATAGTTAACTAAATATGATAAACTATAGGAACATGTGTCTTTAAGAGACATGTCTCCTCTTCTCATATTTATATGGGATCCAAATCTACATTTGAAAATCATCAATCACATTGGCAATGTTACTACATTTGCAAAAATCATCCTAGAAAATAGTAAGATCCACAGGCCAACTTGTTATCAGCCAAAAAAAAGGTTGGAGTGTTCCCAATGCTTTTTGTTTGAGGTCTTTGGCTTTTTTGTGAACTATTGGGACCTCTTTTTCCTCGCATTTATTTGTTTCTTTATTCATCATCTTCATGCAAAATTATTAAATTAATATGCAACTATGGCATTCATAATCTTTTATTTTTGACAAGGAATGATTTTGTTTTGATATTTTTACTTTTGTCATGTACCCTAATAGAAAGTGATACTAAAATAAGGGAAGATAGATAGATTTTTAACATCCACAAGGCTAAGAATAGCCTATTAGACAATCTTCTAACTAAACCAATTTTAGTAATTTAGTTCTTTTTTTGTGCAAACTGATGATGAGCCCCCCTAACTTCTCATTGTACCCCTCCTTGGATTAGTTGTGCCAAGAGCTTCCAGATATAATATCCAAAAATTTGAACCTAGTGTCCTTGTATGCATCACATTCTAATATAAAGTGTTGTTCCGTTTCCACCTTCCTAGAGTTGCAAAATGTGTAAATTCTCTTTTCCCAAGAATATTTTGGCCTCTTCCATTGACCAGTCTCACATAGGAGTTGATGAGAGTTGGTTCTTAGTTGCATAATGAGACTTTTAGCTCTCCAAGAAATGTTGGACCCTATGTATGCCTTTTGGAGATGATCACATGTGGGGTTGAACTCGCTAATATAATATATATTTTTCCTTCCAAGTCCATTATCCAAAAGTTTCTTATAGAATTTATCCATAACAAAGAGCTTTGTTTCTTTATTATTAGTAGGAAACATATTGAAATGGATATTTCATTTGCACATTCACTTGATGTTTTGTTGCATCCATGTGTTTTTACATTTGTACAATGTATCATTAAATGCCATTTTATACCATCTATTTTCACACATTTTAAAAGTTTTTTTTAGGTAGCTAATGAGTTGAACCATAGCAATTTCCTCAATAGTTGTAGCTCTAAATTAACTTAACATAATTTCATATGAGATGGTGTTCTTGATTTTAAACTTCTTTGTGATCCAATGCTTTTGAATCCTCTTAATTTATTTCCACTGTAAGGCTAAAGTGCTGCTAGCCCATATTTCACATCCATAAAGGACAACCAATAGCACAAGAAGACCAAACAAAGTTGGACTAGATTTCCAATCCAAACCTCTGCCTCTTGAAACCTATTTTGAAGCACATAAAATGCCTTCCACCTATCCAATAATCTTTTCTTTCTACAACCTTCCCAACTTAGATTTTTGTTGAAGTCTATCCCATGGTATTTATACTCTTCAACCTCCTCAAGTATGTTGCCTTCAAAATAGAACTTATGCTGATGTTGTTTTTTGTTTTTCAAAAAAATCATGATTTTAGTCTTGCTGATATTGACCTACATCCCAACCATTTTGCAAAAGTGCTCAAGAGAAAGTAGATGCTCTTGCAAACCACGAGCTGATTTCACAACCAAAATGAGATCATCTGCATAAGGGAAAAGCCTTATTAAAAATTCACCTAATTGGATACCCTCACCATTTTGCATGTCTAACCATTTCTCAAGTTTGTCAATATATAGGCGAAACAAAGTAGGAGATAATGGACATCCTTGTTTGATCGCTATATCACTTCTAAAATGCTTTGAAATGCCATCAGACATTTTGATCTTGACTTTTACCTCTTCATATATTTTATGAACAACAACTTTGAGATTCATAAGGATCCCCAATTCTTCCCTCCTAAGCCAAAGCTTGTCCCTAGGGAAAATGTCATAAGCCTTTTAAAATTCAACAAACAAAAAAAACCTCATGCTTTTTCTCCCATGTTTTTTCAATAATATGCCTCAAGGTGATACAATGATCAATTGTTGAGTGCTTTGGCCTAGAACCAACTTGCCCTTTTGCACATTTATGATTTTCCTTAGCCCATTTACTGATTCTATTTTTTAGCATGCTATCAAAAAGTTTTGCAAGTAGGGGGTTGATCATTATGGTTCAATAATTAGATGGATTATTAACATTGCCACTTTTGAAAAGGGGTGTAACAAGGCTAATCGTCCAATGTCTAAGAAATCCATGTTGGCTAATATTATTGAAGATTTTCATAATGTGTGGTGCAAGGGTTTTTGTGCCCTACTTGAGATACTCTACTTGAAGTTCAACCAAGTATTTTTCCTTAACTACACCCAACTTATTAAAATTTAAAAATATAAAAAAAATGTGATGTGAAGATACTAAAATAATACTGAAGTTTATGTAAGAAAAAATAAATATATACGCAGTTCACAAGATGAACTATCTTCATTAATCCTCGATGTCTAATTCATTGTACTCCTTTCCATTGCTTAGTTTCCAAATTAGTAACTATAAAGTTTTTGTAAATTCTTTGACTGAATCAGAGCTTAGATTATACCTTCTTTCCCTCCTTTGAACTTGCTATAAATAACTTCAAAGTATTGTCTTGAATTAAATTAAAAATATAAATATGGAACTGTCTATTCTTCTGCAAGTTGTATTTGGGCAGTATTGACTAAGGATAAGATTGTATTGTTTTCTTGTGTGCTCTTTGACTTCAACCATACTCTTAATAAATATAGAAATCAAGGGACATCCTTAGAAAGGATGACTTTCCATGAAATTAGTAAGCTTAAACTCAAATTAAACCAAAGGAGTTTAACTTAGATTTAAACTAACATAGAAGGATTAGAGCCGATATCCTTAAGAGGATAAGGCAAAGAATTAGATCAATATTTATCATGCAATATTAGATCAAACTGATCTATTATCAGATCAACATGTTTACAAGTTACAAAATTAACACTCCCTCTTAACTTGATAATCACAATAAGAGATATCATATCTAGCAACATCAATAAATATGAACAAGCAAGAATTGATACTCTATATCTATCTGAATCTTCTTAGCATGTGGTATGATAGAACACATGATACAATGTCATATTACTAAACCTGTGATATGATAAATCACTACTAGTGATAACAATATTGCAAAGAATACAATATACAAGATAAATTTGAGGAATAATTTAAGTTCTTCATTTATCCAAGTTGTGATTCATAGATATCATGTTGGTAAAAATATTTGTTCTTTCCAATTCTGACTCATGAGTGCCCTAATTTATGAACAAATTCTGATTACAACAGTTTGGAAAGTGGCTTCTTGAAGATTTACTTTCCTCTAAATTGTTAGGTACAACTCCCTATTATGAAATTTGCAATGAATTTTGGTTATTCCTAAATCTAAACAGGGTATGTTCTTAACTAGAGAATAGGAGAGGAAAAACTAAGTCAAACCTATAAGGAATTGAACTTAGACAAAAAGTGATGTGTTGAGAGCTAGTCAAATCTAATGAATTAACACATCTTATGAATTCGTAGTTAATATGCACTTAGATTAATTGATCTATCTAAGAACTGATTTGCAGAGAAAGCTATATTGAATGAAAACATCTAAAGAATCTCTTTGAGTTTTAAGTGACAATTCATATCATATTCAACTCACTGTATTAAAATAGGGGAAATAAAACTCTATTTATTCCTCATTCCAATCCCAGATAAATGGAAACAACAAGCTAATAACAAAAATTTCAAATGGAATAAAAAATGAGTGATACAAAAATACCATTCAATTGACTCTACAACATCAAGTCTTTCATACCAAATTTTTTTTGACCTTTTATTAATCTTTCATTATCATACATATAGGATTCGAAGATGACTGTTAAAAAGGAAGTTTAATTGGTTCATCTTCTCAAAATTGATAGATGGCAAAGAGCTAGTTTGTCTATTACAATGATTACAAAATAATAAATGGAAAGGGAAAAATATGAATCACTTCATCTTCTTCCCTTTTTCTGCCTTTTCCCTATAGTCCTTGGCGACAACAATAATAAGAATCATCTCTTCATGTCTTTGTATATGCACATTAGTATATCTCAAGAGCCATCTAGAATGTTCCCTAGCCAAATCTTTGATAGCATTCAATCTATCTTGCAATTCCTCCATGGCCACATGTATGCATCTGCCAAGTTTCTAAAGCTTATAAACTCTATTCTACTGCCTTGAAGATATGCTTGTCAGACTATCCATACAATTGGAGAAATTGGTCTGCATTACAGTGATTCCAATTATTCCTTTTTCTTGCCCACTAGTTTGAGAATCTGTGTAGAGTCTCTTTAGGAGTTCATAATCTCTGTCTTGATCTTTCTTTACCTTATCCTCAGTCTCTTTTAGACCTTTCTCTGCCTTTGACTTGAACTACATGTTTTGTAACCATTCAAACAAAGGCTCATCTCCTTTGGGAAAAATCTTAGCTTCGACAACTTCTTTTCATTTCATGTGAATAATCATCTTCAATAGAGATACACAATCATCACTCGTAGTTCTTTCCATGGCCAGGGTATTTCTATTAGATGAAATGTTATGTTTCTCTATTTCTAGTCTTAAGATAACATTTCCAATTTTCTCTATAATGGAGATCCCTTCTAATTTAAGCTTGTCACTCCATTCTTTACCAATCTGACCAAAATGCTTATCTTCTTGAAGCTAGGATTTAAGTGCTTGAACCTCTGCAATAGTAGGATTACTAGTCATGGGCATTCTAGAGATACTTTCCAACGGAGTGACCAATTGTCTGATAAACCCATTCAACTCTTATATCTTTGCCTTCATCCTAAGCTTTGATAATTTGAGGTTCTCCAATTGTCCTTCAATTACCTCATTTTTTGACTTCCACAAGCCAACCTTGGTATCATGTCTAGCTTCCCCAAGATCTATCAAATGCAGAGTAAAATCATTGGTAAACATATCTTCAATTCTTCCATCTTTGGTGGGTTTTGCAATCTCCATGGTTAGGTGTCCTGTTTATGGGTCTCATCCAAGAATAGACAAGGTCTTATGTTTCTTGACCTTACTCAATGTAGATCCAGAGAAAACTAAAAGAGATAAGGTATCCTTATTGGGAGCCCCTTCATCATTTCTCTTTCTCTTTCTCTCTAGAGTGTCCTCCAACAAGGAATCAATGCCTATCACTTTGGAAGCCATCTCGAGTTAATCTATGCTAAAAATTTTCCTCTTGATTGGAGCAATTATTTTCATGGTCAAAGAGAAAGGATTCTTTTGGGCTTGAGAGACAAGCTTTGAGGACTCTTGGCCTTTCTCTATTTCTGTAGTCTTCTTAGCTGTTTCATCTGACTCAGTGAACTCACTATCACTGCATCCTCCATCTCCTAAATCCACTACTTGCACTTGAGGGCTACTTGGCAGGAGAAGTGTAGCACTTGTAGTTGGAACAAGACTACTACGAGGTGAGGGAACTAGAATAACAACACTACCTTTTGGATCCTTTTCTTTCTTCTTAGCTTCTAGTTGGGCAACAATTATTGGAGAAGATCCATCTTGACAAGTTTTTGTCAAGGGAATGTTTTTATCTGGAGGTTGGTCACCTCCACTTGTTCGTTGCGCTAGTCCTTGAGTGATGGCCAGGGTCACACCTGATGTGTTAGCTTGTGAGGAGGTAGGGGCAAATGTTGAAGGAGCTTCAGTGGGGGTGCTCTTACTTTGGCTTCTTCTCCTTGTAGTCCACTTGACCCACTTCCCAGTCCTTTTAACAATTTAGGGCATCGTAATATCTAGATCATCCCCATCATCTTAATAGGGCTCTGAACTAATAGGGGCATTTCTTATCTTTGTTAAATATCTATTACTATACATATTCTACCCATCATCTTCAATTCCTTCAACATCAAGGTTGATGTTATACATCTTTACTCCATCGACTAAGAATCTAGCAAAAGCACGATCCCAACTCTCAAATTTGTCTTTGCAATTTGCCCAGTAGTCTTCAATTGTGGTGATGTGTTTGATCACACTCCTAATCTGAAATACTTCCCTTGCATACCCATTTGGTTCAAACATAGGCCTGAAGACCTCGTACATTTCTAATTTGTATTTCATCTCGAATGCCTTCTCCATGTTCTTTGCATCAGAATAGGACTCATAGCTGAAAGCTCCCATCTTTATAGGGAACTCATATCCCTTCTTATTTAAACTCCCACTCAACATGTTCACTTTGATTGCTTGCCTCACAATTTTGACTAGCGCAATCATGTTGCTCAGATGTCTTGATAGCTTCAAAGGGAATCCATCGAAGCCTGCAACATGCAATTATGAGAAAGATGAGAAGTGGATAAAATAGATTCCAAATTGACTAATAGCTACCATTGCCTCTAGACTAAATATCCTCTCTGGGCATCCTTGGAGCTCCCTAAAAATTCTCATTGTAAACACATCATTAACTCTTATATATTCAGCATAACTATTTTCCAGCTACAAACATGGATAGAATTCATAGGACTTCACATCATCACAAAAATTTTCTACCCTTGGGAGACCTGACCATAACTATAGAGAAGCTAGCATATAAATCAGAAAAAAAGGACATATAGAAGGTGTTGTAGAACTTTGTGGTATTGAGAGCATTGGATAGACTCTCAGTTACCTTGTGAGCTTGGTCAATATTCTGGGTATCTGAATAGATTACTTGTACCAAAAGGAAATATTGCTCAATGAAATTTAAAGCTTCTACCTCACCTTTCAATCTATATAGGATAAATAGGATTTTTATAATCTTGGGTTTGAGATTAGTATCGAAAAGCATCTTAGGGACCTTACTCTTGGCACCCTACTACTTTTGAAACAATGATTGGATAATCTCCTTTGTTTGGACCATTTTCTTTGTAAAAAACTCAGAGACAACTCCAACAATTGTCAAATCTAAAAAATCCTCTCATTCTGGAATTCATAAATAATTCTCCACTATTTTTCTATCAATGGAAATCAATACAGTATCATCTGATAATACAATTTTCTTGGAGTCTGGGTTGTAGTGATTTATGCACTCGTATATTAATTTTGGGGCTTGGACCGCTATTGGGAAACCAACTGCTTTGACTAGCTCACATCCTTAGAGCTTCTTAGTTATGGGATGAATTGGTTTCAATTTTACTCTCTTTTGAAAGTCTTGCATATCATAACAATGGAGAGAAGTGTCTGTGAAATTATGTAATGCAGACTTGATTCCATTTTGCCCGTTGAAGCCCATGAATCTGGATGCCATTTTGTTTGAGAATGAATTGAGTTTTGAATCTAGAAGGCTAAAAGAAAAAAAAATGCACCAAAATAGGATATTTGAAAAAGGTGTGCAAATTAATAGAATAACAATTCAAGGAAGAGTGGTAGTTTGTATAACTGTTTATGTTTCCATCTTTATAGGAGTTTCAATTCACCTGCTGATCTTTAGGATTCACACCACATGAATGAATTAAAGGGTAAATTTTTTGAAATAGTAAATGTGGGGGTCCTAATAGGTAACTTGGTGTCTTTGCACTATTCTATTGGCCTAATGGTAACTTTCTATCCTTTCACACTTACATTCCTATTTTCCATCAAGTTTTGGGGAGTTATGAACAAAGTACTTTATAAGAAAAAAATGGCCAAATCAAATTCTGCTTAATATATTTCTCTCACAATGGTAAGATTGTTTCCATTATCATCTTAAGATATTTTACAAGAGACATGTGAGTTTAATTCACTTATAAACTTGATTTTCTTTTAAATGCATAAAATTGTCCTCATGGGTTGGAAACCTACCGAGGAGAAGATGATTTTCATTTCTTTGCCTAGGCCTTCTTTTAACTTTACCTTTTGACTTATTGCTTTCTTTAGGTTTAGAGATGTCCATAAGGAGTGCAAAGATTCATAAGGGGCCTGCCTTTCATTTCATTTCCTTTAGAATTCCTTTTTGTAGAAAATAGACTTCATGGGTGGAAAACCCACAGAGGAGAAGGCGATTTTTAATTCTCCACCTAAGATAATTTTGAGAGCTGTGATGAAATTATAATACCTCTTAAGGAAGATAATCATAAAAGAAATATAAATTTATCATAAGGTACTTTATCATCTTCTTATTGTGGCTCATATGCGTCATTTTGTGCTCTTCGCGAGAAATCATCTTCATGGTTTGAAAAATCGCCGAGGAGAAGATGAAATCCATATTTCAACAAGCTTCTTGTTTTCATGGTGAATATGATAGGCTAAAAGTGGACATAACTTTTGTGAATGATCTTTGCATGTTACAGGAACCTTCATTGGATTAGGCACTAAACTACCTGCAAGACTCACAAAATAAAGGAAAACCACTTGGCTATGAAATGTGGGGAAGGGGAAGATGATAAATTTGATGAAGACTCCTTCCACCTAGGGGGGTTTGAACTTAGACATCAAACATACCTAGGACTTAATGAGGACACAAAATTTTCCACTTTGCAAAATGGTTATGGGGTGAAAAGTGGGGCAACAACTCGCTCTGACTGGTGACTTGGGTATACTATACCCAAGCGACGAATCCAAAATCTCTAGTGTCACAAAAAAATAAAAGGGGGCACACGAAAAAACTAAAGTGAGGAAAAATGAGGAAAAGAGGAAAAGAGGGAAGAACAAGAACTAAACTAGACTATTTTACAACACAGGGGTTACTTGTTCTCAATTTAAAATTTGATAAAGCTTCAGATCCTAACCATTGTAGGTTAGGGGTAGCACCTCACCATCTGAATATACCAATTTAAATAAATCATTCTTGAACGCTTGATGAATAGTCAATGGGCCTTTCCAAAAGGTATCAAATTTCTTATGCATACCCTTTGGAGCTCTTCACTTATCTTATAGTAACACATTGTCACCTACCATGAATTTCTATGGTCTCACCCTTTTATCAAATAGGTTCTTCATGTACATTCGATGTTGTGTTATATGATCTAGAATTTCTTCTCTTTCCTCTTTGAGTTTTCTCAAGTAGAGAATTCTCTTTTCCAAACCATCCCTATAGATATCATCTTTGATTACTGTCCTTAGTTTGTTCATAGCTAATTCCAATGGTAATGGGAGATTGGCTTTGGTCTCATAGACCAATTCAAAAGGAGATATACCAATTTCCCTTTTAGGTGGCACCCTGTCTACCTATAATGCCTCATGAATTCTCTTGTGCCAAGTCTTTAGATTGTGTGATACCCATTTCTTGACAATCTTCATCAAATTTTTGTTACCGGACTCTACTTGACCATTTCCTTGTGAGAAATAGTCAGATGAATGACTGACTATGATTCCATGCTTGAAGCAAAAATTAGTGATCTCTATTGAGGAGAAATATGTTGCATTTTTCATCACCAATTTGATGAGGACACCAAATCTAGCTAAGATGTTTTCTTTAATGAATTCACATAGTACTTCAGAAGTAGTTTTCTTGGTTGCCTTTTCTTCCACCCACTTAGTAAAATAATTAGTCACAGTTATCACATATTGCTGACCAACGTTGGATGCTAGGTTGATAGGCCCAATGAAATCAAGATACCATTGTTGAAAAGGACCTTCGATGATGACAAGCCTGAGAGGTAGAGTAGCTAATTGGGGATGCCCGATGAACATCTTACATTTCTCACATTTCGCCACCCAGGAATAGGCATCCTTAAACATTCTCAGCCAGTAGTAACACTATCTTAATATCTTGAAAGCCATGACTGAGGATGATAAATGTCCCCCACAGGCTTCGTCATGAAATATTCTCAACAACTTTTCTTGCTGTTTTTTGTCTAAAGACACATGGAAAGTGTCATCTATAGCCTTTTAAAATAATTTTCCATCCCAAATTACATATTTAGTACTTTCAATTTAAGATCTCTTCTTTGTCTCACTATTAAGCCCTTTGGACATTCTCTATAGGTCAATAAATAAGCAATATTCTCAAACTAGGAATCTTGCATGCCTACTACTAATGCTAGCTATTTTTCATCCGCTTCCTCTACTTCCTCAATAATTCTATTTTCTGCAGTTGCTTTGCACAAGGCATTGCCTCTCACTAAGTTAGTAGGCTTAATTTCAATATCATACTCTTGTGTCTTTGCTATCCACGTCCCTCTGGCATTACACCCTACATCCTGTTGTGTTAACACACTTTTTACTGCACATAGACCACAGAATATGAGTGCAAGATGTAGAATAATTTTTTAAAAAGTGCTTTGACTATTGCAAGGGCATGTTTCTCAGTTTGTGAGTATTTCAACTCATGATTCTTCAAAGGTATGCTCATGAAAGCTATTGGGGCTTGTATCCCTTCCTTGTTATCTTGCATAAGTATGGTTGATAAAGTGTGTTCAGAGGCATAACAGTAAATAATGAAATGTTGTTTATAATTCGGGTGACATAATATTGAAGTGTTAACAATGGTAGTCTTAATATTTTGGAAAGCTTGTTTCCCAGTTTTATTCCATTTAAAACTTGAATTCTCTTTCATCATATCTACAATAAATTTAGTAGCTTCTGCAAAATTTGGAACAAATCTTCTAAGGAAATTTACTTGTCTGAAGAATGACTTAACCCCTATTTTGTTTACTAGCAAGCCTAACCTTCGAATGACTTCTACTAGCTCTGGATCAATTCTTATACCTTCCTAGGAAACTATATGGCCTAAAAGCTTTCCTTCTGTAACACAGAAAAAAAACTTTTTGGGATTGAGTGAGATTCCATGTTCTCAACATCTTTGTAAAACTTTCTTCAAATCTTCTATGTGATTTTAATTTTCTTTGAAAACATGGTGAGGTCATCCAAGTATATAACTATAATCCAATCCTTAAGATCTACAAATTTTTTTCTCATGCATCTCTAGAATGTAGTGCCAACATTAATGAGTCCGAAAGGCATTCTATGGTATGCAAACGTACCCCAAGAAGTAGTGCAGGCCGTTTGTGTTGATCCTTCTCCTTTATTTCTATTTGATTGTACCATGAGAAACTATCGAGCATGGACATCATTTCAGTTCCAACTACTATTTGCAATAGATGATCCATATTGGGAAGGGATAAATTGTCTTTCAAAGATGCCTGGTTCAAATTTTGGAAATCAACATAGATCCTTATTTCTCCATTTTTCTTCCTAACTGGCACTATATTGGCTACCTAGGTGGAATGATGGATAGGATAGATAATCCTTGCTTTTAACATATTGTCTACTTCTTGGAATATGGCATCAACTACCTTAGGGTTATAATTCCTCTATTTCTATCGGAAGGGGACTGTGTCAAGCTTTAAGGGAATTTGATGTTTCACTTACCCATCCTTGTAGCTTTTCAAGTCTTCGTAGCTCTAGGAAAATACATCCTAGTATTCTATAAAAAGCTACCTATCAGCTTCTTTCTCCTCTGGTGAAAAAAACTTACCAATATTGATCATTTTAGGATTATAGACATCACATATATTCACTCCTTCATACTTACCAGTAGTAGGCCCCTTTTCTTCCCTCTTTTTCTTTATGTAGGCATCATGTCTATTAAACATTTTTTCCAAAGATACAAAGTATGGGGGAATGATATTACCTTGTAATTAGACTTCACCTATTTGATCTTCTTTTGGCTCATGATTAGAGTCTCCATTATTGTCTTCATTAGACTAATGATTGCAGGTAGCCTTGCCATTTTCTAAGAACAACTATAAGCTCTTGTCATCTTCAAAAACTTTCCAAGATTCTATATTATTTGGAATAGATGCTTGATACGCAATGTTAATCTAGTATTTCTTATCTTTGAATTCAAGATGGGGTAGCAATAGAGAAGTAGAAACCGCTAAGGATTCAGCTTTGGTGTTCATCTCCCTTAGTACTACTTCACCAGAAAAGGCATCTAGGCCTTCTATTTCATCCCAAACTCTATTTTTGTAAATTTTTAGCTTATGGTTCTTTATAGAATATTTCCCCTTAATTTGTCTCACAATAAGTTCCGCATCACCTTGGGCTTTTAGGACCCTTATGCCATTTTCTTTTGTAGCTATTATCCCAAGGAGTAAAGCCTCCTATTTTGTGGTTTTATTTGTGTTTACAAACTCTAGTTTAAAAGCCATGGGTTCAAGTTCTCCTTCAGGAGGTATTAACACTACACCTACACCAGACCCTGAAGAGGAATAGCTTCCATCAAACTCTAATGTCCAGATATCTATCAACTCTTCATTCATACTAAGAATTTCTTCTCTTCGGTCATCATTCCTTTGTTCAGCAAGAGTTTCCTTAGAAAACAACATATAATTACCAAACTCTAGTTCCTGGTAGAGGATCTGAGCTTTAGGATCATTAACTTTAGCATAGTAAATTTTGTCTTTTCTTTAGGTTCCAATTTAACATTCTTGTTCCCTATGGATATGACTTCTTGGGACCAGTCTAACTTTATTTCTCCTCTTAAATCTTGGCAAAAATTCATACTTAAGAGAAGCCCATAGCTTGCTAGAATATCTACCACTAGGATAGTCAGTAATAGTTTCTTATCTAGATGAGAGGCTAAGGCTACTTGAGCATCTTTAATCTATCTAAGAAAGGGGACTAGTTTGGCATCCATAGAGTAATATCTTCCATGGACTTTAGTGAGATTGAGACCTAGGGCATTAGCTATAGAATAAGGCATCACATTGTCTGATGCACCTAAATCTATTATGTAATTGCTCAATTTGCATCTATTGATATATAGTGAAATATAGAATAGATCAGGTTTTTTTCCTAGGAGAGGTTGCTAGGACAGTAGAATCCTCTTGGCTAAACAGGTTAGATATTAAAGTTTCATCCCCCTCCTCAATGGTCATATTATGATTAAATTCTAAAGTGTTTCCTTTACAACGATCTACCCATCCTTTCAACTCAGAAGGATGAGACTTCAAATAATCTATAGGGGAAATTTGGATTTTTGACTCTTCATAGAATTGGATGAAATCAAAAGGTTTTTGTCCTTACCTGTTTGAGATGTCGATGATTCTTGATCAATGTGAATATTATTTGCTGAAGGATTGGGATTGTTTCTTAGATATGACAAAGGATTGATTCTTGAGCCTTTGACCTCAAGTCAACACTTTGTATGAAGTTTCGTCAATGGTTGCATAACATTCACCCTTAGGTTCAAAATCTGACTCATTTTCTAAAAATAAATTTCCAAAGTTTCCATTTGAGTACGAATCTAATTCTGAACAAGGAGTTTTAGTATTCAATTCATTGGTGGATAACAACTACATCATATGAGTAGTTTTTGGGAAACTCTCAGTATCATGATCCATTGTCAAATGAAGCACACACATGTTTCCTTTCTTTATGTGGCCTCAATCGCCAAGCTTGGTTGTGAACCTTGTAGAAATTTCCCATCATTATTCTTTCCTTGTGGATTTTGAGAATTCTGTTGGTAAGATTGATTAAACCCATGTAATTATCTTTATTGCTACCAACTCATTGGATAATTTTTGAATCATTTCATCAAATGATGTGGTATTACTAGAACTTCCTTTAGTTTGAAGTTCTCACTTCCATTTTCCTGTGGAAATCAAGTTGTCTTCAAATTCAACTGCCTTCTTTTGTGCATCTGCCAAATCTATGGGATGTGCCCTTCTTAAGTCATAATTGATATCTAAGGGCATCACACTTATGAAGAATGTTTTTAGATTACTAGTAGTGGGTCTATCATTAGTGGGGATTCTACTATTAATCTTATTGAAGGTAGCAATGAAATCCCTCATACTCATGGTTGGTTTCTTTTTAATGGATGTCAACTATGTTAACAAGACCTGTTCATCCACTGCAATTTTAAATCTTGTCTAGAAGGTTATTCTCATTATATCCTAAATGGGTAATTAAGCCATCATCTAGATGATAGAACTATTTAGTTGCACTTTCTGTGAAGGTTTCTACAAATAATCATGCAGCAACGTCTTCATGTGCAACCCCCAAGATTTGAGTAGCTACAAAGAAAGCCTTAATATGTTCATCTGAGGTAACCTTCCCATCACCTAAAAATTTAAGAAAATTACTCCTCGAACCAATTGGGAGTGGGTGATAGGTTGTTAGTGCTAATGTACCTATTGTCGCAACCCAAGGAGTAGCCATAATTGTTCTGGTAAGGTGTGGCAAAAAATTGACAACTAAGGGAGTAGTAACTTTGTGCAAGGCCAATACCTAGCAGGTAGTATGGGAAGAACTTTGATTTATAATGGTGAAGGTGGTCTACTCCAGCTTTTCTTTTCACCTTTCCTCTTAGGAATATCTAGGATGGGAAAACCAAGTTTTGTGAGTTTATCAAAAATAGGGTCTTGCCAACCTTGTTCTTTGGTACTTTTGAGGAACCTTGTTTGTTCTAGTGTGCTAGGTTAGTTTTTTCTTTAAGCTTCAAATCTCAACTATCTTTCTACCCTTCAGATGTCTCTCCTCTGAACATCTCTTTCTAATGCTTCATCTCTAGATTCTTCTTCTTCCAATACTTGTCTAGTGTTCCTATAGCGTTAAGTGTTCCTCCTATTTCTCCAAATGAATGTATTGAGAGATGAAACTATTTCTTCTTGGTCATCTTAAAAACCAAGATTAGGTTGGAGCATTGGGATAATATTCTCATGAGGTAGTACTATTTTCCCTCATGTTATAAGATATATTAGTCAAGTGACTATTCATCTCCCCAATAAACTCAACAAAAAATCTGTTGGTAAATAGATTTGTTCTTTCCAGTTTTGAATCATGAGTGCCCTAATTTATGAACAAAGTCTGATTACAATAGTTTGGAAAGTGGCTTCTTGAAGATTTACTTTCCTCTAAATTGTTAGGTACAACTCCCTATTATGAAACTTGCAATGAATTTTGTTTATTCCTAAATCTAAATAGGGTATGTTCTTAACCAGAGAATAGGAGAGGAAAAACTAAGTCAAACCTATAAGGAATTCAACTTAGGAAAGAAGTAATGTCTTGAGGGTTAGTCAAATCTAACGAACTCACACTTCTTATGAATTTAGTTAATATGCACTTAGATTAATTGATCTATCTAAGAACTAATTTGTAGAAAAAGCTATATTGAATGAAAATATCTAAAGAATCTCTTTGAGTTTTAAGTGACAATTCATATCATATTCAACTCGCTATATTAAAACAGGGGAAATAAAACTTTGTTTATTCCTTGTTCCAATCCCAGATAAAGAGAAACAACAAGCTAATAAAAACTATTTCAAATGGAAGAAAAAATGATTGATACAAAAATACCATTCAATTGACTCTACAAAATCAAGTCTTTCATACCAAATTTTTTTGACCTTTTATTAATCTTTCATTATCATACATATAGGATTCCAAGATGACTATTACAAAGGAAGTTTAACCGGTTCATCTTCTCAAAACTGACAAATGACAAAGAGCCAGTTTGTCTATTACAATGATTAAAAAATAATAAGTGGAAAGGGAAAAATATGAATCACTTTTCCTTCTTCCCTTTTTTTTATTTTTCCATATAGGCCTTGGTGGTAACAATAGTCAGAATGAGCTCTTCATGTCTTTGTACATGCACATTAGTATATCTGAAGAGCCATCTGGAATGGTCCCTAGCCAAATCTTTGACATCATTCAATCTGTCTTGCAATTCCTCCATGGCCACATGTATGCATCCACCAAGTTTCTAAAGCTCAAAAACTTTATTCTTCTGCCCTAAAGATATGATTGTTAGATTATCTATAAAATTGGAGAAATTGGTCTGCATGACATTTATTCCAATTATTCGTTTTCCTTGCCCACTAGTTTGCAAATCTATGTAGAGTCTCTTTAGGAGTTCATAATCTGTATCTTGAAATTTCTTTACCTTATCCTAAATCTCTTTTAGACCTTTCTTTGCCTTCAAGATCATTTTTGACTTGAATTTCATGCTTTGTAACCATTCGAACAGAGGCTCATATCCTTTAGGCAAAATCTTAGTTTCGACAGGTTCTTTTCGTTTCATGTGAATAATCATCTTCAATAGAGATACACAATCATCACTCTTAGTTCTTTCCACAACCAAGGTATTTCTATTAGATGAAATGTTATCTTTCTCTATTTCTAGTCTTAAGATAACATTTCCAATTTTTTCTATAATGGAGATCCCTTCGGATTTAAGCTTGTCACTCCATTATTTACCAATCTGACCAAAATACTTATCTTCTTGAAGTTGGGAGAAAAGTGCTTGAACCTCTACAATAGTATGTTTACTAGTCATGGGCATTCCAGAGATACTCGCCAACAAAGTGACCAATTGTCTAATAAACCTATTCAACTCTTGTATCTTCGCCTTCATCCTAACATTTGACAATTTGAGGTTTTCTCCAATTGTCCTTCAATTACCTCATTTGTCAACTTCCACAAGCCAACCTTGGTATCATGTCTGGCTTCCCCAAGATCTACCAAATGCAAAGTAAAATCATTGGTAGACACATCTTCAATTCTTCCATCTTTGCTAGGTTTTGGAATCTCCATTGTTAGGTGTCCTATTGTTAGGTCCTGTCCAAGAATAGACAAGGTCTTATGTTTCTTGACCTTACTCAATGTAGATCTAGAGTGAACCAAAAGAGATAAGGTATCCTTATTGGGAGCCCCTTCATCCTTTCTCTTTCTCTTTCTCTCTAGAGTGTCCTTCAACCAAGAATCAATGCCTATCACCTTGGAAGCCATCTCGAGTGAATCTATGCTAAATATTTCCCTCTTGATTCGAGTAATTGTTTTCATAGTAAAAAATAAAGGATTCTTTTGGGCTTGAGAGACAAGCTTTGAGGACTCTTGGCCTTTCTCTATTTTTGCAGTCTTCTTAGCTACTTCATCTGATGTAGTGGACTTAGTATCATTGCTTCCTCCATCTCCTAAATCCACTACTTACACTTGAGGGCTACTTGGCAGGAGAAGTGTAGCACTCATATTTGGAACAAGACTACTACGAGGTGAAGCAATTGGAGTAACAACACTGTCTTTTGGCTCATCTACTTTCTTCTCAACTTTTGGATAGGCACCAATCACTAGAGAAGATCCATCTTGTCAAGTTTTTGTCAAAGGAATGCTTTTATTTGGAGGTTGGTCACCTCCACCTATCGATTGAGCTAGTCCTTGAGTGATGGCTAGGGTCACACCTGATGTGTCAGCTTGTGAGAAGGTAGGGGCAGATGTTGAAGGAGCTTCAGTGGGGGTGCTCTTACTTTGGCTTCTTCTCCCTGTAGGCCACTTGACCCACTTCCCAGTCCTTTTAACAATTTGGGGCATCATAATATCTAAATCATCCTTAGCATCTTGATTGGGCTCTGAACTAATAGGTGTATTTCTTAGCTTTGTTAAATATGCATTACTATAGATATTCTACCCATCATCTTCAATTTCTTCAACATCAAGGTTGATGTTATACATCTTTATTTGATCCACTGTGAATCTAGAAAAAGCACAATCCCAACTCTCAAATTCATCTTTGCAATCTACCTAGTAGTCTTTGACTATGGTGATGTGTTTGATCACACTCCCAATCTACAACACTTCCCTTGCATACTCAATTAGGTCAAACATAGGCCTTAAGACCTTGTACATTTCCAATCTATTTTTCATCTCGAATGCCTTTAGCCTATTCTTTGCATCAGAATGAGACTCATAGCTAAAAGTTTCCACATTTATAGGGAGCTCATATCCCTTCTTATTTAAAATCTAGGTCAACATGTTCACTTGGATTGCTTGCCTCACGATTTTGATTAGCACAATCATGTCACTCAGATGTCTCGACAGCTTCAAAGGGAATCCATCAAAGGTTGCAAAATTCAAATATGAGAAAGATGAGAACTGGATAAAATAGCTTCCAAATTGACTAATAGGTGCCATTGCCTCTAGTCTAAATCTCCTCTCTTTGCATCCTTGGAGCTCCCTACAAATTCTCATTGTAAATGCATCATTAACTCTTATATATTCAGCATAACTATTTTCTAGCTGCAGAGGGTAGAATTCATAGACTTCACATTGTTAGGGAAATTTACTACCCTTGGAAGGCCTGACCATAACTGTAGAGAAGCTAGCATGTAAATAAGAAAAGAGAACATATAGAAGGTGTTGTATAACTTTGTGGTATTGATAGCATCAGATAGATTCTTTCTTACCTGGTGAGCCCAGTCAATATATTAAGTATCTGAATAGATAACTTTTCCCAAAAAGAAATATTGCTCAATGAAATTTAAAGCTTCTACCTCACCTTTCAATATGTGTAGGATAACCAAGATGTTTATAGTCTTGGGTTTGAGATTAGTACTGGAAAGTGTCTTAGTGACCTTACTCTTGGTGCACCACAGCTTTTAAAACCATGACTGCATAATCTCCTTTCTCTTGACCATTTTCTTTGACATAATCTTTGAGACAGCTCCACCAATTGTCAAATCTAAAAACTCCTCTCATTTTGGAATTCGTAGACAATTCACCACTATTTGTCTATCAATTGAAATCCACACCGTATCATCCAGCAATACAATCTTCTTGGAGTCTAGGTTGTAGTGATTTATGCACTCGTATATTAATTCTAGGGCTTGGACTGCTACTAGGAAACTAACTGCTTCAACTAGTCCACATCCTCAGAGCTTCTTAGTTATGGGATGAATTGGTTCTAATTTTACTCTCTTCTGAAATCCTTGCATATCATAAAAATGGAGAGAAATGTTTGTGAGATTATGTAGTGCAAACTAGATTCCATTCTGCACATCAAAGCCCGCAAATTTGGTTGCCATTCTATTTGAGAATGAATTAAATTTTGAATCTAGAAGAATAAAAGAAAAAAAAAATGCACCAACACAGGATATTTGAAAAAGTTGTGCAAATTAACATAATAATAGTTCAAGAAAGAGTGGTAATTTGTATAACTGTTTATGTTTCCATCTATATAGGAGTTTTGATTCACCTGTTGATCTTCAAGATTCACGCCACATGAATGAATTAAAGGATAAATTTGTTGAAATAGTAAATGTAGGGGTCCTAATGGGTAACTCAGTGTCTTTTCACTATTTTGTTGGCCCAATGGTAATTGTCTATCCTTTCACACTTACATTCCCATTTCCCATGAAGTTTTGGGGAGTTATGAATAGAGTACTTCGTAAGAAAAAAATGGCCAAATCAAATTTTGCTTAATAGATTTATCTCACAATGGTAAGATTTTTTCCATTATCATATTATGATATTTTTCAAGTGACATGTGAGTTCAATTCACTTATAAACTTTATTTTCTTTTAAATGCATAAAATCATGCTCATGGGTTTGGAAACCTGCCGAGGAGAAGACAATTTTCATTTCTCTACCAAGGCCTTCTTTTAACTTTACCTTTTGAATTATTGCTTTTTTTAGGTTTAGAGATGTCCATAAGGAGTGCAAAGCTTCATAAGGGGCCTGCCATTCATTTCATTTCCTTTAGAATTGCCTTTTGTAGAAAATATACTTCATGGATGGAAAACCTGCCAAGGAGAAGTTATTTTTAATTTTCTACCTAAGGTGATTTTTAGAGCTATGATGAAATTTTAATACCTCTTGAGGCATATAATCATAAAAGAAATAAGAATTTATCATAAGGTACTTTATCGTCTTCTTATTGTGGCTCATATGCGTCATTTGATGCTCCTCGTGGGAAATCACCTTCATGGTTTGAAAACCCATTGAGCAGAAGGTGAAGTCCAAATTTCCACAAGCTTCTTCTTTTCATGGTGAATATGATAGGCTACAAGTGGATGCAACTTTTGTGAATGATCTTTGCATGTTATGGGAATCTCCATCGGATTAGGTACTAAACTACCCGCAAGACTCATAACATAAAGGAAAACCACTTGGCTATGAAATGTGGGGAATGAGAAGATGAAAAATCCGATGAAGACTCCTTCCACCTAAGGGGGCTTGAACTTAGACTTTGGACATACCTAGGACTTAACTAGGACACAAAATTTTCCACTTTGCAAAATGGTTATGGGGTGAAAAGTGGGGCAACAAGTCGCTCTGACTAGGGACTTGGGCATACTATACCCAAGCAAGGAATCCAAAATCTTTGGTTGCACAAAAAAATAAAAGGGGGAACATGAAAAAACTAAAGTGAGGAAAAATGAGGAAAAGAGGAAAACAAGGGAAATGTGAATATACCAATTTAAAAGGAGATATACCAATTGCCCTTTTACATGTCACCCTGTCTGCCTATAATGCCTCATGAATTTTCTTGTGCCAAGTCTTTTGATTGTTTGATACCAATTTCTTGATAGTCTTCATCAAATTTTTGTTACTAGACTCTGCTTATTCATTTCCTTGTGGGAAATAGTCAGATGACTGACTGACTGTGATTCCATGCTTGAAGAAAAAATTGGTGATCTCTATTGACGAGAAATATGCTACATTTTCCATCACCAATTTGATGGGGACACCGAATCTAACTAAGATGTTTTATTTAGTGAATTCACATAGTACTTCAGAAGTAGTTTTCTTGGTTGCCTTTGCTTCCACCCACTTAGTAAAATAATCAGTCGTAGTTATCACATATTGGTGACCAATGTTGGATGTTGGGTTGATAGACCCAATGAAATCAAGACCCTATTGTTGAAAAGGATCTTCGATGATGATAGGCTTGAGAGGCAAAGCAACTAACTAGGGATGCCCAATGAACATCTTACATATTGCACATTTTTCCACCCAGAAATAGGCATCCTTAAACATTCCTAGCTAGTAGTAACATTGTCTGAATATCTTGAAAGCCATGACTAAGGATGAAAAATGTCCCCCACAGGCTTCGTCATGAAATGTTCTCAACAAATTTTCTTGCTATTGTTTGTCTACACACCTGAGGAAAGTGCCATCTATAGCCTTTTAAAATAATTTTCCATCCTAAATTATATATTTAGTTACTTTCAATTTAAGATCTCTTCTTTGTCTCGCTGTTAAACCCTCTGGACATTCTCTGTAGGTCAATAAACAAACAATATTCTCAAACTAGGAATCTTGCATGCCTACTACTAATGCTAGCTATTTTTCTTTTGATTCCTTTGCTTCCTCAACAATTCTATTTTATGCAATTGCTTTGCACAAGGCATTGCATCTCACTAATTTAGTAGGCTTAATTTCAATATCATACTCTTGTGTCTTTGCTATTCATGTCCCTCTGGCATTACACCCTACATCTTGTTGTGTTAACACACTTTTTACTGCTACATCTAGGACATAGACCACAAAATGTGAGTGCAAGATGTATAATCAAATTTTTAAAAATGTTTTGACTATTGTAAGGGCATGTTTATCAGTTTGTGAATATTTCAACTCATGATTCTTTAGAGGTATTCTCATGAAAGCTATTGGGGCCTGTATCCCTTCCTTGTTATCTTGTATAAGTATGGCTAATAATGTATGGTTAGAGACATAACAACGAATGATGAAATATTGTTTATAATCTGGGTGACATAATACTAGAGTGTTAGCAATGGCAGTCTTAATATTTAGGAAAGCTTGTTTCCTAGATTTATTCCATTTAAAACTTGAATTCCCTTTCATCATATCTACAATACATTTAGTAGTTTCTACAAAATCTGAAACAAATCTTCTGAGGAAATTTACCTGTCTGAAGAATGACTTAACCCCTATTTTGTTTACTAGCAAGCCTAACCTTCCAATAACTTCTACTAGCTCTGGATCAATTCTGATACCCTCCTGGGAAACTATATGGCCTAAAAGCTTTCCTTCAGTAACATAGAAAATAGACTTTTTGGGATCGAGTGAGATTCCATGTTCTCGACATCTTTGTAAAACTTTCTTCAAATCTTCTATGTGATTTTAATTTTCTTTGAAAACATGGTGATGTCATCCAAGTATATAACTATAACCTAATCCTTAAGATCTACAAATGTTTTGTTCATGCATCTCTGAAATGTAGTGCTAGCATTAATGAGTCTGAAATGCATTCTATGGTATGCAAACGTACCCCAAGAAGTAGTGAAGACCATTTTGTGTTGATCCTTCTCCTCTACTTCTATTTGATTGTACCCTGAGAAACTATCAAGCATGGAGATCATTTCAGCTCCAGCTACTATTTGCAATAGATGATGCATATTGGGAAGGGATAAATTGTCTTTCAAAGATGCTTGGTTCAAATTTTGGAAATCAACACAAATCCTTATTTCTCCATTTTTCTTCCTAATTCGCACTATATTGGCTACCTAAGTGGAATGATGGATAGGATAGATAATCCTTGCTTTTAACATTTTGTCTATTTCCTAGGATAGGGCATCTACTACCTTAGGATTATAATTCCTCTATTTTTGTCCAAAGCAGACTGTATCAAGCTTTAGGGGAATTTGATGTTCCACTTTCCCATCCCTGTAGCTTTTCAAGTCTTCATAGCTCTAGGTGAATAAATCCTAGTATTCTATGAAAAGTTTCCTAGTGGCTTCTTTATCCTTTGCTAAACAACACTTACCAATATTGATCATTTTAGGATTTAGACATCACCAATATTCACTCCGTCATACTCATTGTAACTGCATCATTAACTCTTATATTTTTAGCATAACTATTTTCTAGCTACAAATATGGGTAGAATTCATAGGACTTCACATCTTCAGGGAAATTTTCTACCCTTAGGAGGCTTGGCCCTAACTGTAGAGAAGCTAGCATGTAAATGAGAATAGAGGACATATAGAAGGTGTTGTAGAACTTTGCAACACTAAGAGTATTGGATAGATCCTCACTTACCTCATGAGCCTAGGAAATATATTGGGTATCTGAATAGATAATTTGTACCAAAAAGAAATATTGCTCAACAAAATTTAAAGCTTCTACCTCAACTTTCAATCTTTGTAGGAGAATTAGGATGTCTACAATCTCGGGTTTGAGATTAGTACCAAAAAGTGTCTTAGAGAACTTACTCTTGGTGCCCTGTGGCTTTTGAAACCATGATTGCATAATCTCCTTTCCGCAAACCATTTTCTTTGCTGAAAACTTAGAGATAGCTCCACCAATTCTCAAATCTGAAAACTCCTCTCATTCTGGAATTCATAGACAATTCACCACTATTTGTCTGTCAATGGAAATCAACACCGTATTATTCAATAATACAATCTACTTGGTGTTTGAGTTGTAGTTATTTATGCACTCTAGGGCTTGGACTACTATTGGGAAACTGACTGCTTCAACTATCCCACATCCTTAGAGCTTCTCAGTTATGGGATGAATTGGCTTCAATTTTACTCTCTTCTAAAAGTCTTGCATATCATAACAATAGAGAGAAGTGTGCATAAAATTATGTAGTTTGGACTTGATTCCATTTAGCCCATCGAAGCCCACAAATTTGGTTGCCATTCTATCTAAGAATGAATTGAATTTTGAATCTAGAAGAATAAAAGAACACCAAATGAGCCAACATAGAATATTTGAAAAATTTGTGCAAATTAACAGAATAACAACTAAAGAAAGAGTGGTAGTTTGTATAATTGTTTATGTTTTTGTCTATATAGGAGTTCCAATTCACCTATTGATCTTCAAGATTCATGCCACATGAATGAATTAAAGGATAAATCATTTGAAACAATAAATGTTGGGGTCCTAAAGGGTAACTCAATTTCTTTTCACTATTTTGTTGGCCCAACAATAACTTTTTATCCTATCACACTCCTTTTCCTTTTCCCATCAAGTTTTGGGGAGTTATGAAAAGAGTACTTTGTAAGAAAAAATCTACCAAATAAAATTCTACTTAATAAATTTCTCTCGCAATGGTTAGATTGTTTCCATTATCATCTTAAGATATTTTGGAAGCAAAATGTGAGTTCAATTCACTTATAAACTTGATTTTCTTTTAAATGCGAAAAATTGTCCTCATAGGTTGGAAACCTGCCGAGGAGAAGAAAATTTTCATTTCTCCCCTTAGGCTTTCCTTTAACTTTACTTTTTGACTTATTGATTTCTTTAGGGTCAAAGATGTCCATAAGGAGTGTGAAGCTTCATAGGGGCCTGCCTTTAATTTCATTTCCTTTAGAATTGCCTTTGGTGGAAAATAGACTTCATGGGTGAAAAACTTGTTGAGGAGAATTCGATTTTCAATTTTCCACCTGAGATGATTTTGAAAGCTGTGATGAATATTTAATACCTCTTGAGGAAGATAATCATAAAAGAAATAGAAATTTATCATAAGGTACTTTATCATCTTTTTATTGTGGCTCATATGCGTCATTTGGTGCTCTTCATAGGAAATCACCTTCATGGGTTGAAAACCTATCAAGGAGAAGGTAGAGTCTAGATTTCCATAGCTTCTTTTCATGGTGAATATGATCAGCCACATCCAGATACAACTTTTTTCAATGATCTTTGCATGTTATGGGAATCTCCATAGGATTAGGTACTAAACTACCCACAAGACTCACAACATAAAGGAAAACCACTTGGCTATGAAATGTGGGGAATGGGAAGATGAAAAATCTAATGAAGACTCCTTCCACCTAAGGGGGCTTGAACTTAGACATTGGAAATACCTAGGACTTAACTAGGAAACAAAATTTTCCACTTTGCAAAATGGTTATGGGATGAAAAAGTAGGGAAACATATCAGTATTCCTATATAACAACATGATCCTGTGTTAAGATCTACTATAACATAGGATAAACTTTGAAGAATAATAAATTTCTTCCTTTATCCAAATTGTGATATATAGAGACATAGCAGTGTCTACATCATAATGCAATCTTGAACTCATCTAGATCCTATAGTAGAACTCTACTGTTTAGCACATTATCTAAGATATCATTGATGATCCTAAACTAAAACAACATCCTGAAGTACTTTTTATGTCTTTAGCACTTCCACCTTAGTCTAAGCCGATGAATCTATGTAAATCTAAATCAAATTTCTCATATTTGAGTCCAAAATTAAGAGTTCCTTGTAAGTATCTCAGAATATGTTTTAATGCAACTAGGTGAATCTCCTCTGGCTCACACAAAAACTGACTTAAGGCATTAACAACATAGAAAATATTAGGTCTTATATTTGTAATCACCTAAAAATGGTCATCTAGACTATTAGCCCCCTTTTCAACATTTTGGCTAAATTAATTTAATCACTTACCTAAGCCAAATTGCTAATAATCAATTTATTTGATTATAACCTATAGTTTGATTATGCTATCCTAAGTTCATTATTTGATTAAAAGAACATGTCCCCTTTTAATTAAATAAAAGACCCCATTCTTCTAACCCACTTAAAGTGCACACATAAAGTCCTTTTTCTATTTTGCAATTAAAAGAAAAGGCTTTGTGACTTTTGTCTTATATGACAAGTCAACTTATATTCTATTGGTTGACTTGTGTGTGCACATGGATCACTCCTATTTTCAAATTCCACCGTTGATCATCCACCATCTTCATCTTGATCTCTATCGTCCATACATCTTTAAAAGGGAGAGAGCTTTCCCCTTCAATCCATCCATCTTTTGAACATTGTTATGCTGCAGGTTTTCTAACAGGTTTTATTTGGAGCTTTGTGGAGAACTTCTCTTCCTTGTCTACATTCTCTCATCCATGACATTTTAGCTTAGATTCATGTTGCATGTTAGTTTAGCTTCTATTTTGCAATAATCTCTCACATAGCTTAATATTTGGATTGTAACACTCTCATTCATATTCTAGCATAGCTGCATTTGACATTCTCATTCTAGCTTAATCTTCATTTGCATTGCATCCTTGAGGAACTCCTTGGGACATTTGCATTCTTGCATCTTGTCTTTGGAACCTCCCATTGCATGGTTTACTAGCAAGAAGAGTATCTCTAAGGCTCATCTGAGAGCATTTTTATTCTTGAAATATACTCTCTTGCACTCCATGGATAGGGAGCTCTAAGCCGGAATCCAAGCATTCCAACTCATGGAATCGTTTGGATAGAAGGGTTTAGAGTGTGACACATTCAAGTGTACATTTTTGGCGCCCACCGTGGGGCTCGAATCAAGGTTCTAGCTCCATTTGCTTTCATTTTTTATCTCTGGTTTTTTACAGCAGCATATTGGATCTAATCAAATGCTTTTGTAGAATTATCACTTTGGTTTTAAGGCCAACCCATAAGTAAATTGGTTTGAAGGCCAAAAACTTAGTTGGTTTAAAGATTTGATCATATCTTTTAAACCGCTTAGAGTTTGGTTCTAAATTTTTTTTTGCAAGTTGGTTATATGCTCAAAATGTCTCAGTCCGATTTTTAGAGCATTTTGATGTGATTTTCGGAAGTTATGATTTTTTCTTTATTTTTCATAAAAAGCCATTTTTGATCGCAAATCAGCTCATTTTTTAGAAAAAATTACATTTTCAGAAAGATTTTTGAATTATAATGGGGGTTTTTTCTTTGTGTTTTGAATTTTGAGATCGTATTAAGGATCAAAAACTCGATTTGAAAAATTTGGCCTGTTTTGAAAAAATCAATCTCTAGGGAGCAAATGAAAAGATTTTTTAAAATTTCTTGAATTTTTGAAAAGCTCTCTGATTTTTAATAGGGGTCTCTTCTTTTTATTTTCATTTTTGGATACGAAATCATAACAAAAAATTCCAATCTTGTTGACTAGGTCAAAACCAAAGAGTAAAAATGAAAGCATTTGTGATTAACTTGCACTTTCTTTGCATGTACTTGGTTGGAAGATAAATTAGATTTTTGAAGCAAATCACCACTTTTTATTGCATATTTTTATATTATTTCACACTAACTTTTGTTGCTAACAAGTTGTGATTTCAGGTTGCCATCCTTGTGAAAAAAAAAATTGAAACATTGCATAAAAAGAACGCATGTCAAAGCTTCAAATGCACAAGGGCTACTAACGATTGTTTGCAGGGCTGCCCAAAGCATAAAAACTCAAAATTTTTTGCTTTTTTGTTTTTATGTGTGGCATTGAATAATTGATCATTTTTCATAGGCACATAAAACTTGTGATTGGAGTCTTTTGGTAATAGGAGAGTATGCTCTTCACCCTTGTGGTGAATCAGAAATCTTGACTTGCCATTTGGTTTCAAAAGCAAGGGGTAACTGAATCTTCTTGGCGTGTTTGGGAGAAAATGATTGGAATAGGAGAGTATGCTCTTCACCCTTGTGGTGAATCAGAAATCTTGACTTTCAAAAGTTGATCCACTCTTTGTGTAGTTAGAATCCTTTAGAGGGCCTGCTCTCGGACAACCTGAGAGGAACGACCCAAGTGGGAACAAGCAGATTACCCGGCTCTTCCAACCCACTATAAAATCAAGGCTACCAAAGACACAAAACTTTGGTAGACATAGTGTTTGTCTTCACCTAGTGTGATCGCTTATGGGATTTCGACCATAAGGAGATCACTAGGCAAGAATGCTTAAGGTACTCTTGTGATCGCGAGATCGGTTACTCATCACAAGGTGAGGTGTCCCGTAATTGGGAGCAAGAGGAACACTATGAATGGAAGCCCTATCTAAACACGCTAAGTTAGTAACTACCTTTTTTAGCCGCTCAACTTCTTGGTGCAAGGATCGATCCTAGTGGACTACCCGGATCACCCCAAGATTTACACTCACCATATGTGTTCCCTTGGTTATGCTTATGGCATTTCCATGACAAAGCCAATATCTCTTGTGGGAAACCACTTGGTGTGAGGCAAAGGAGCATCAAGCGTGGGCCAAGTTGTTGAGTAATGAACCATGACTTCTAGGTAGATATTGCTTGATGTGTTCTCGAATGTGGTATACTTGTGAAAATCTTTTGAACATACACATGACAATAATTCTAGGGAATTCTTTTGAGACGTCACATATGCTTGTATCATGCAAGGTTGCTTTGTCCCTTGCTTGATTTTTTGAAGAATACTCCATGTGTCACTATCTTGCTTGGAAAGAAATTGCTTTTGAACATCAAACTTGCTATGCTATCAAATATTGTCAAACTTTGTCAACCAAGTCAAAAAATCAAGTGCAAATATTTTCTTGTGTTACTTACTAAGGAGAGTCTCATCATTTGACTTTGATTTGCTATGTCTCTAGTTCTTGAACATGCTTAAAGTGACTCTTTGGTCTTGGTTCTCTTGGTCTTTTTTTCTTCATGGTCTATGCATGCTTGCTAATTATATTTTTGATAAAATGGTTACCTTGATTTCTTGACAACACTCTTGAGTTGGGAAAGTTGTTCACTTGTCACCCGCTTGCTCTATCTATTTGGCTATTTGGGCATCTTGCCTAGCTATTGACTTGAGTCATTCATGTCGTAAGTTTCTTGGACATATTGTTTGACAAGTCACTTTAATCTCTCTCTACTATCTTGGCAAGTGAACACTCTACCTCCTATAGTTTCAACATCAAGTTATCTTCTAGGCTCTTTTATGCTTGGCTTTGCATCTAAAACTATGGAATCTAAACCTTGTGCTACCAAACTTCAAAAAAATCTAGATGATCATGATATCCTCCATGTCACTAAAGAGTTTCAAGATCTATATGCACAATACGAAGAACTAGAAGAGACAAATGATCTTTCTTACCTTCATCTCTCTAAGCGCATGATAGAAATGAAGTCTAAACTTGAGAAAAGGTTGGAGGAGAAGATTGCATCATTACATGAATCTTCCTTAAGGTCTTTACATGCATGTGAGTCACCTTCTTTGAGGTCATCCTCTTCTTCTAGGTCTACATGCTCTACTTCAAGACATCAAATGTCTTCATCTTCTAGATCTAAAGACCTCTTTAGAGGACAAGCAAGTGATACCTACTTTGAGCCTATTCCAAAATTTCATGATGGACCTATATTTGACCAAGATAATGATGAAGACATGAATGCATTCTATTCACTTGAGAAACAAAAAAAAGACTCTAGACATACTTCTAATAGAACTTTTGCTCCCTTGGAAGATTCTTATGATGACACTTTGCAAAAACTTCTTGGCAATAAGATCATCATGTTACCTAAGTCTAGCTCATATGGAAACCCATTCTTGGATAACTATTGTGCTTATCATCAACATAATGAGCATAGTACTTCAGATTGCATTGAGCTAAAACATAAAATCCAAGATCTTATTGATAATGGAATTATTGATAGCTCTAATGATTCATGTGATGAGGATACTTTTCTTGAGCAATATCATATTAATGAGCCTATGTCTATTGATGGTTTCCTTGATACCTCCACTTCTTCCAACACTCGTGCATCTCCCAACACTTCAAATCTTTCCAACATGCCTCCATCAAATAAAGAACCTAATGCTTTCCACATTGACTACGCATATCCTCAAGGGCTACCTCTAAAAGAAACTCAAGCTAACCTTCACTTGGCTGCAAACCTTTTCCATGCTACTAATCCTAAACATCCTCAACCTTCATGCACTACTATGCCTAATCCAAGCACTACTCCATTCACTCTTCATTCTCCCTTGTCCTTAGAAGTGGCTCCATGTCAAGAGGACTCTCAAAAAGAAAAAGCTATAAATGTCAAGAAAGATCAAGATCAAGCACCCTTTCATCTCTTTCAAGATTTTTCCCCTCCATATCCTATATCTTGTCCACCTCCTAAGTATGATGAAGATACCACTTCCATTATCTCTCTTGAGCTTACTGAAAATTATGAGAAAAGTTCTCTTCATATGCTATCCAAGGCTACTTGTCAAGATCAAAGCATCCCCTCATGTTCTACTTCTCCATATCCACTTCAAAATTGTGCTCAAGCTTCAAGTGCTACTATTAAAAATGTTGTTCCTATGAAAGGTACTCTTGAGTCTATTGATGGCTTTGACCATGTTCCTCACTTTAAAGATGTTGATATCCCTTCCCACTATCCCTTTGCATCTTCTAAATCTATCCTTGGTCCTTATCCATCAAAGCTAAAGTCTTCAAACCTTCCATTTATATTGGGACCTTATGTTCCTCCATCTCCTACATTCACTCCTAGCTCATTCCATAGCTCTCCTATAATACCTCAAGATCAACAAAGACACTCATCCTTGATGACTTTTCACCCATCTATACATCTAAACCAATCATATCAGCCTTATTCATCCACAAATCCTAAGTCCTTTGGAAGTGAGAATAAACATAAGAATCCATTGAAAAACGAAGATCACTATGTCCCATCTAATCGACATGTGAATGCTAAGAAGGAAAATGCACAAAAGAGACCAAAAAGGTCCACTATTAAAAAAGCTAAATCAAAGAAAATATGGGTACCTAAATCCATTATTGAAGAAATGTGTTTTGAAGTACCCAAAGAACGAGGAAAATCTAAAGCTATGTGGATTCCCAAGTCTCTTTTAAAAGACTTGAATATTGAAAATACTTCAAAGTTGACATTCAAGCTTCCAAAGGCTTCTATTCCATCTTCTTCCAAAAATCTTCCAAAAAATATTCCAAAGCCTTCCACTCCACTTTTTTCCAAATCTTTTCTACCACCTCATACATCTAAATCTCAAGCTATTTCATCCATGATTCCTCCATTGTTCCAATACCCTTCAAGGTGTGTGTCAATGTTGATCTTGTCCAATATTTTAGCTACCCACATGAAATCCTCTAAAGCTTACACTTACTTTCTATACATGAACTCTTATCCTCAATATATTCTTCCTACTACCATTTCTCTTTCATCACCCTATCAACATCTTTGAGAATACCTTTCTATGGTCTTGGCTTATCATGACTTATCTTTCCTATAGGAACATTATCTACATTCAAACAGCTTCAGCTCTTTCTAAAAATTCAAAAAAAAAAAGAAGAAGAAAAAATACAAAAAAAGAAAAAAAAAATGAAAATGTGCCTTGGTGAAAACCACTTCTTGTGGCACCTTGGTAGCAAAAGTAAAGAGAAATAAATCCATCCTATGGTGAAAACTACTTTGTGTGGCACCTTGGATAAGTACCATGATGAAAACCTAGCAAACAGGCATGATGCGTAATTCTTCCATCATCCATCTATCCCCTCTTCTCTCTTTGATCTTGACAATGTTGAGCTATCTTTGCATATTGGCTATCTTATCCACCAGATTTTCTATTGTGATCTCCCATTCACTCATAGCCTCTGTCTTGAGCTTTATTCTTATTGCTCTATCCCATTGCTATACTATCTAGTTGACCCCTTGATCTTGATCATAATAAATGAAACATGGTTCTCATAGGTCTCTTGACATGTCTACTCTTTTGGACTACATGATTCATGCTATCTCACTTGTTGGCTTCACTGCTTATCCTACATGCTATCTTTCTCATTTCTTCCATTGCTTATCCAAAACATGCTTCATATGACTATTTCACCTCTTTCCCTAGCTTGGGTACTCTTGAGGAGTCAATTCTCTAGGATCACTTTCACTTGCTTCACATTCCTTTCTTATGCATCTTTTCTTATCTATCGGCTTGTTTCTCCATCGTGTCCTATACCTTGCTAGAAATTGGGAGAAAATGATGTGATCTTTCTCGAGAACTAGTAATCTCTAAAACCTTCTAAAAAATCCAAAAAATCATATATGATGCTGAAAAAATCCTAAAAATTAGAAAATGTCCTGAAAAAAAGATTTTCATAGTGAAAACCTAGCAATAGGCACTTTGATGTATCACCAAAAAAATCAAAAAAATGTCAAATAAAATAAATAAAAAATAAAAATTTGTCAAGTGGTGAAAACCTGGAAACAGGCGCTACTTGAAACCCTTGCACCTATGTCTATCAATCTCAATCATCCACTTCGCTACACATTTCCTAGCTTGGAATTGTTTCTTGTCCTCATCTTGGGGGCATAGCTACTTAGCCTATTGAGGTATTCTTGTGGATTAGGGTTTCTTTGACAACTCACAAAATAGTGTTTCTCAACACTTCCCCCACCTTGACATCAAGTGTTTTTCAACACTTTTCAGATAGTTTACCTACAGTCTTCGATGTCGCGATATTTCTCACTATCAGAATCAAGTCTGGAAGAAATGGCCAAGTGACTTACACACACGCACTTTAACACTTAAACGACTGAGCTATGCTGACATTTATCTACTTTGTGTGCTATCTATGATGATTTCTTTGCCATGTGTTCCCTCCCTAATAGTCTTTCGAGGATGTCATTGACTAGAAGACTGGGGGCATGGGGCATGTCTTCTTGATTTCTGCTTGTGGGTATACTTTGTTTGTCTATAGTGTTGTAAGCATTTATGCTGGTCCTATTCAACACATTGACTTACAAATGTATCATCCTTGACTGTTTTGCAAGACCGCACTCAGGGTTTATCCTGGCGCTTATGCCTTGATACAGGTGTAATCTTGCTAAATTAAACTTAGGGAATCTAATCGTGTAGTTATCTTGACTTACATGTCTCTGATGCTTAGATTGGATTTCCACATACCTATCTAATATCGATCATATTCATATCCTCATAGTTATACTAGTGATGGTTGTATGATCTCATGATGTCCCTAATAAATGCTCAATGATGAAATTAAGAGTCTAAATGTTATACACTTCTTGCTGGTAAACCACTTTGCATATTAGCTTGCATTTTAGGTTCATTTTCTAGCTTAGTCTTGCATTCTTGCATATGGGGAGAGCTCTCTCTTCATCTTTTTGTGGACATATCGGCTAACTCCTTTCATATATTTCTTTACTTTCTTCTTGTTCATGTCTTTTCACCTTCTTAATCTTTCGCTTCATCTCTTTTCTATCTTATCATCACATTATATAAAGTTTTGACCTCTTAAATAATTTTGACGTCCTAGATTCATTTTCGGGATCAAAATCCAAATTCGAGTTCATCTTGATGGTCAAAATTGTCTTTTAAAATTCTACTTTCTTTTGAGCAGTTAGCTGACCTTTTGAGGTCTAATCTTTGAATCATCACTGGGGAATCTTCATTTCTTCATGTCTTCATCATTTCCATACTTCATATCTACTTAAATTCACTATTTCATGTCTAAAATCACCTTTCTACTCATTTTGACTTTATTTTTATGCTATATCCTTCAAGGTCAACTCTAGTCAAACAGGGGCATTTTATCAATTTTTTTTTTATATAGTCATTCTTGGGTTCTAATAATCTATCTGTCATCTTGGACATTGCTATATTCTATTTTTCTCATTTCTAGCCAATTTTTGCATCCCCTTACCTCATTTCAATTTCAATCCCGAGGGGGCAGAAATACTCTATCACTGCTTAGGAGCATTTGTTTGATCTTCTCACTTGCTCTCACTCTATCTACTTTTCTAGGTGTTAACATTCTTCTTGAATTCTAACATTGTTCTCTTCCTAGTGTTCAGTACTACCGCTATCAAGCTGTGCATTCAGGACTTGCTATCTATTTCTGCATTTCACTCTTCGGAATCAGAGATCTATATCTATCACGGCCTACTTGGCTTTCTATTTTCTTTGACTTAATGTGTTCTCAGATCGATCACACATTAGTCAAAGAGGGGCAAATGTAATCACCTAAAAATGGTCATCTAGACTATTAGCCCCCTTTTCAACATTTTGGCTAAATTAATTTAATCACTTACCTAAGCCAAATTGCTAATAATCAATTTATTTGATTATAACCTATAGTTTGATTATGCTATCCTAAGTTCATTATTTGATTAAAAGAACATGTCCCCTTTTAATTAAATAAAAGACCCCATTCTTCTAACCCACTTAAATTGCACACATAAAGTCCTTTTTCTATTTTGCAATTAAAAGAAAAGGCTTTATGACTTTTGTCTTATATGACAAGTCAACTTATATTCTATTGGTTGACTTGTGTGTGCACATGGATCACTCCTATTTTCAAATTCCACTGTTGATCATCCACCATCTTCATCTTGATCTCTATCATCCATACATCTTTAAAAGGGAGAGAGCTTTCCCCTTCAATCCATCCATCTTTTGAACATTGTTATGCTGCAGGTTTTCTAACAGGTTTTATTTGGAGCTTTGTGGAGAACTTCTCTTCCTTGTCTACATTCTCTCATCCATGGCATTTTAGCTTAGATTCATGTTGCATGTTAGTTTAGCTTCTATTTTGCAATAATCTCTCACATAGCTTAATATTTGGATTGTAACACTCTCATTCATATTCTAGCATAGCTGCATTTGACATTCTCATTCTAGCTTAATCTTCATTTGCATTGCATCCTTGAGAAACTCCTTGGGACATTTACATTCTTGCATCTTGTCTTTGGAACCTCCCATTGCATGGTTTACTAGCAAGAAGAGTATCTCTAAGGCTCATCTAAGAGCCTTTTTATTCTTGAAATATACTCTCTTGCACTCCATGGATAGGGAGCTCTAAGCCGGCATCCAAGCATTCCAACTCATGGAATCATTTGGATAGAAGGGTTTAGAGTGTGACACATTCGAGTGTACAATATTTAACACAGAGAGTAGAATCTATGAAAGGTGATTCTATTGCTACTTCTTTAAGTTTATGTAGATTAGTCTTGATAAGAAAAGACATAGACTTGTAATTCCACATTCTAAATCTCTTCAAAATATCTAATGTATACTTCCCTTGATTAAGTATAATGTTGTTAGCATTCTGTTGTACTTCTAGTCCTAACAAGTAATGAAGGAGTCCCAAGTCTTTCATTTTGAATTCTCTAATTAGATCTTTCTTGCATTGATCTTTGAGATGATCATCACTTGTTATAAGTAAATCATCAACATACAGTATCAAAATTAACATATCATCTTTATCTCTTTTATAATATAGATTTGTATTGGCTTCATTTTTGGAGAATCCTAAGCCAATGAGATACTTATCAATTCTTTCATACCAAGCCCTTGGAGCTTGCTTAAATCCATAGAGAGCTTTCTCGAGCCTGCAAATAAAAATGTTAGCATCATGAGTTTCAAATCCTTTAGGTCACTCCAAATATACTTCTTCTATAATCTTTCCATTTAGGAATGCTGTTTTTACATCCATCTGATGTACTTTTCATCCCTTTGATGTAGCAATGGCTAGGATTGCTCTTATAGAGGTGTATTTGGAAATAGGAGAAAAAGTTTCTTCATAGTCAATCCCTTGTTTCTAAGAGAATCCTTTGGCTACAAAATCTGGCTTTATATTTTTCAATACTACTATCAGTAGCATGGTTTATTTTATATATCCACTTGGAAGAAATAATAGATTTTCCTTTAGGTCTAGGAACAATTTCGCAAACATCATTCTTCATAATAGATTGGTATTCTTATTTCATAGCTTCTTTCCAAGATATATTTTTAATAGCATCTGAAGTATTAGTTGGTTCTTATGTAGACAAATCATTCACATTTTCTTTATAACTAGAAAATCTTTTGGGTCTTTTACTTTCTCTGATTGTTCTAGAAGGTGTAACAAAGTCTTGTTCTTCCTCAACTACTTTGATAGCCCAAAGTGGTCTTTTTTTTGAATTTTGAGTTTCTCCAAGATTTAGGTTTTGAATTTCATCTTCAATTTCTTCCATGTTCTCCCTTTAAGACTCAAACTTAGTATTTCTTTAAGAACTAGGTAAAGAAGTGGGTTCTTTAGAACTTGGGGCTTTTTTGAATGCTTGATCTTCTTCAAAAATTACATCCCTACTAAGTTCAATATTTTTCTATCGAGGTATGAAAATCTTATATTCTTTAGATGTTTCACTATACCCAACAAAAATACCTTTCTTCCTTAAGGGTTCTAACTTAGTTCTTTTTTCTTTAGGAACATGGATATATATAGGGCACCCAAAAATCCTAAGATGACATATATTGGGTTTAACCTTAGTCAAGACTTCTTTAAGAGTTTGATCTCTAATGTAGGAGTGAGGGCTTCTATTTTAAATAAGGATAACAATAAAAGAAGCTTCTTCCCAAAGAAAATATTCTAGATTTTGATCAAATGTCATAGCTCTAGTAGCTTCTATAATTGTCTTCCTCTTTCTTTCTGCTACCTCGATTTGTTTTGATTATAAGGAACGATATACTCCGTCTTAATTCCTATTTCTTTACAAAATCTTTTAAACAAATCTAAGCTATATTCCCCTCCATTATCAATTCTAAAGAGTTTTAATTTTATGTCTTGATAAGTTTTTAGTTAATGTTTTGAATTCTTTAAATCTCTTTAGAATTTTTTTTGATTCTTTGCACTTTAAGAAGTAAATCCATGTTTTCTTAGAGAAGTCATCTATGAATAAAATATAGTACCGGAATCCTCCAAGAGAAGGAAAAAACATAGATCCACACAAATATGAATGAATTAATTCCAAAACATTGTTGGTTTTTCTAGTGCTATCATGAAATAAACTTTTGGTGTTCTTAGCCAAAGCACACCTGTTGGATATGCTTGAGTGGTCTTTATTTCATTTAGATAAACCAGTAACCATCTTCTCCATAGTTGATAAGGTTTTGAAATTTAGACGTCCTAATCTTTTGTGCCATATTTCATTTATGTCTACAATTTAATGAATTAAAGCTTGAATAAGTCAACTAGGTTCTGTATTTAATTCATATAAATACCCTTTTCTCTGACCAATCAACTTTGCTTTCTTAATTGTGTATTTTTTTGACTAAGTTATTACTTTACTGTCCATGAATGCAATATTATGTTCATCATCTTCAAGTGCTATAACTAAGATTAGATTTCTTTTTATTCCTAGTACAAAGAGTACCTTTTTGAGAAGAAGAGAATTTCCCAATTTTAGTTTCAAGGTGTACTTTCCAAATCCTTCAATGGAATGTGTTGAATTATCACCAATGGTCACTTCACCATTAATCTTTTTTGATATAGAGTTTAGTGCTTCTTTGTATCCTATTATATGTCTAGAAGATCCACTATCAATCACCCATGCTTTACTTGAGATTTCATTTAATAGTGACAAATACAATACATGATTCTTAAAATCATAGATATCTTCTTCCCTAGTAAAATTTGTATAGTTCACTTGTTGTTTAGAATTCTTAGGACAATTAGATCTGTAGTGCCTAAACTTTTCCCATATGAAACACTTTATTTTAGATAGATTTTTCTTTGGTTTTCTATTCTTTTGATTTCCCCTTTTCTTCTTGAAATGTTTCTTATCACCCTTATAGGAGTTTGTATTAAGAACATGAAGTTCTTCATCTTAGATTTTTAGTTTCCCTGCTTTCTTTAGTTTTTTGGATTCTTCTTGAAGACAATCTTCCTTAAGTTTGTTGAAGTCAAGAAGTTTATCTCTAGCACTTATTCCTTGTGCAAATGTTTCCCATTAATCTGGTAATCCATCTATAGCCATCAATGTTAGTTCTATGTCAATAATGATGGTTCATATACTTGAAAGTTCATCTCTTATGTTGCCAACCCTTAAGAAGTAAGAATTCATTGATTCTCCTTTCTTAATTTGTATGTGATTTAGTTGGCTTTTCAGTGTGAGAACTCTAGTTGCATTTTTGACCTTATATGCATTTAGTAATGCATTCATCATATCAAATTTTGCCTAATATTTTGTTAGCATAGGTACAATATCATTCTTTATTCCATCTAATATGATCTAAATGGCTTTTCTATTTCCTTTACTTTATATAGTTTTATGAGGTTCAACATTAGGTTGTTTGGATGCTAAATCAACAAATTTTTTTACATCATTTTCTTCAAGAATCATCATGATTCTAAATTTTCAGGTATCAAAGTGTTCTTTCCCATCAAACCTGTCCTTGGGTCTAATTGTGTATGCCATTGAAGATAGGGGAATGCTGCTAGATATATATAAAGCATGATTACTTAATTTGTAGAGCCTAGGTTCAATTACTAGAGCTCTAATACCATGAAAAGTTTCTAAAAATTATTTGACTAAATCAAAGCTTAAAATTATACCTTCTTTCCCTCCTTTGAACTTGTTGTAAATAACTTCAAAGTACTATCTTGAATTAAATTCAAAATATAAATTTGGAACTATCTTTTCTTCTACAAGTTGTATTTGGGTAGTATTGACCAAGGAGTAGACTTATTATTTTCTTGTGTGCTCTTAGACTTCAACCATACCCTTAATAAATATAGAAATCAAGGGACATGTCCTTAGAATGGACATGTCTCTTCCAAAATCTACTTTGCCTAATCTCTAGAAGTCGATGAATTTCCATGAAATTAGTAAATTTAGACACAAACTAAACTAAAGGAGTTTAAGTTAGATTTAAACTAACATAAAAGGATTGGCACCACTATCCTTAAGAGGATAATGCAAAGACTTGGATCAATATTTATCATCCAATATCAGATCAAACCAATTTGTTATCAGATCAACATGTTTACAAGTTACATAATTAACAATAACTAAGAGTGGGGTCTTATGTAGGGGTGCTTCATATAAAATTGAGTGGGTGGTGGAGAATTTTTTTAGGAATATTTTAAACCTGGTGATCCCATTCATTTCTAGTGCAACCCAGCTTAAAATTTTAAACTCCAAAATTGAAGGAAGTTGGAGTTGTTATTTTATTATTATTTTTAAATAATTAATATTTATTCAAAATTTATTTTTGTATTGAAAAGGAATAGGAAAATTTGATTTTCCTTATAAAAGTTTATTAGAGGAATGTAAATTTGGTGGAGCTAATTCTAGCCCCAACATTATTTTTGTGCTTAAATAAGAAGCCCTATATTGTAGGGGACCCTATTGTTTTGGAGAAGATTATAAATAATATTATAGCAATTTATTGTCTTCCCCATGAAACCCCTTCTTCCTTGAAAATAAAAGCTTAAGTCCCTCCATGGGACCTCAACCTATGATACCTTAGAGAGGAAATGAAGCTTACCTAAAGATCAACTTTAGGACAATTAATTGGTATGACGGATTAAGATTCAATCGAAGTTTTTCATGCTTTCATAATATTGTGCTAGAGTCTTGGGAACCTAAAGATGATCTGATAGATTGTGCCTTCATGAACCTCTATCCATATTTTATGCCTTGACTTAGTAGTTTGGTTGTTTACATCCTTATTGGTTATTGGCAATGATGACTTCTTAAATGCCATCATACATTGTCACTACTAGATCTCAGACTAAATTAGAAAATAATGAGTTAAGAAAATGAAATTAAGTCCTTGATATGATAAATTCAAATGCATATTACTATTGATGATTATGCTATGTCCTTGCATGGAAAAGTTGACCATAAACTTTCATAATGGATGGTAACATGTTGAGGCCTAAGATTCCTATTGACGTGAGTTTTGTGTACATTTTAACATGAAAAATAAAATATCAACTATTTTATCATCACTTGAGCAAGGAAAGTTCAAATGCTAAACAATTTAACAAATATGTGATCAAACTATCTCTTAGAATACTCAAGAATTATGACTCCTATGCTAGGGCATCATCTATTGCTGGAACTGATGATGGTTGTGCCCCCTCTCTTAATGAAATTTTCTCTTGTAGAAGAGCGCGCCCCTTGCCCCCCACCACTGGTCATGGTGGTGTTATCTCTTGCTAGTGGTTTTCTTGCTACCCCCAATGACCACTTGTGGCCAAGTCTCAACATATGTCAATTGCAGATCTGCCTTGTGGATTGTTGGTTGTGGGTTTTCCTTGAAACCTTTGCATGTGCCTTCTTGCTTAATGTTGGTGGGAAGTGTGGCTACAATTCCTCTTGGCTCTAAGTCTACTTCAAATCCATCTAGTGGTAGTCCATTTGGCTTTAGGGGTCATTACCATGATCCAACTAGCCTGAAGCCCTTTAGTTCCTAGGCCTAAGATTACTGCAAAGAAGAAAACTATAGAGACAAAGCCTTTTCTTATCTCAAAATTTATCTCCATTTCTTTAGAAGAAAATTGGTGGCTGATATTTCTCAGGCTTCCTTTGTCTTCTTTTCTTATGAAGTGATTTGAAATTTAGGGGTTTATGGTCTAGTCTATTAGAACAACATGAATGTATCTCCAAACATTGGGAACATATCATCATTGGTACAGTCCATATTTTTCCAATGGCTAAAGGGTTCTTTTTAGACAAATTTGAGAATTCCATGGACAAAAATTGTATTATGTGCAATCATTTTTTTAGTTTGGATAATTGGTATTTGTTGATGTAAAGCCATGACATCTAAACTTTAATCCTTCTAAAAATTTCAACAAGATGCCTTTATGAGTTAGACTCCCTTACTTCCCTCTTCATCTGTACGTGGATTCTCTTCTTGACAAAGTGGGTGAGGGTCTTGGGGACCTTCTAATGGTGGATGTTGAATCTTTAGATATTTTTCAGTCTATGTATGCCCACATTTTGGTGGATATTGATGCTTCTATGGGTTTGTCTACAACTATTAAGCTTGTGACTCCAGAGGGCAGCTGGATTCAACCTTTGGGCTATGAAGGGATCCCCCTAAGATGGAGAAGATGCTTTAGAATGAGACGTGGTGTAACTTATTATGATCTTGGTAAAACTAGGAGATCCACTTATAGGTGGAAAGGTGTTTCTCAACACTACATGGTTGAGAAGAACTCGTCCCAATTGAGTTTTTACCAAGTTCTTGCACATAATTCCCTTTAATTTTTTGAGCCACAAGTTGTTGACAGGGCTTCCTCCTAGGAGCTTGGCCCTGGTTCAACTATGCCAAATATGGTTTGTGCCAAGGCTAGTGCGCCTTAGGTTGTTGGAGTTTTTTATATGAATGAAGTTCTTATTGTGTCTCAAAACTCTTTACCTTGTGATAGGGTTTGTGGTAGTCCTTGTGTTGAGAGTGGGGTTGGTGTTGTTTCTTTGAGTGATGCTGGTCCTTCTTAGATAATTTTTGTTGTCCCTATCTCATTTCCTCCTCCTAGTCTTCTCTCTTAGGGTGTAGAAACTTCTATGTTGGATTCAATTTCTTGACAGGATGAGACTATGGAGGTGGAAGAGGGGTGGATCATAGTGAAAGAGAAGAAATCTAAATCTTTTCCCTCTTTAATATGACTATTTGATCCCGTATGGGGAAGAAGAAAGGTAAGTCCTTCAATTTTGTTGCAAGTTTGAACTAGATTTCCTTTTAGCCTTTGCAATTTTTTGGTTGCATACTAGTTTTCATATGTGATTTTTTTTCCATGCAACAAATAATCATGGTTGTGGGAGTTGGCAAGGCTTTCACATACTCTCAAATTTGTCATGTTTTGGTCTTGACTTGTTTCTTTTAGTGGGTTGTATTGAAAATCCTATATAGAGGGTTTTAGCTTCCTTCAAAACCTTTCATGTGTAGGGTTCCAGGGCCCTTTGAAACTTGTTTTTCACTTAATAAAAATAAAATGTGAGCTCAAATGGAGCCACAAGGTTTACAATGCTTATGTGTAACTTTATGTTTAACACAATTTTTTTTTTTGATGTAATTCACTATTAATCACAAGGGGACTTATGCTTTTCTTTTGTGAATCTATCGACTTCTTTCAAATAGTAAATAATTTTGTAATGTGTGTGCTTCAACTAATCCTAACAATGACTTTGAAATAAAATGTAGAGCGAGTTTAAAAGATCTAATCTACTTCTATTAGTGCAAAACACTATTAATGATTAAGTGAAACTAAACCAAAAATTAATGCAAATCGTCTAAGATGCGTGAATGATTTTTTAATTACTTACACACATTAAAACCATACAACATGCAAATTAATTACTTTACATGACTTGCAATCAACAAGTAACAAAAGCTATGAACATGAGATTTCACCAATAATCTATAACAATTTCTTTCATTTAACTACTTAACATAAACAAACTCTAAGTGAAAAATAAGAAACTATGGTAACACCCAAAATACGACAAATTTTCACCAAGCTTTAATGAGTTTGCAATTATTTTGGCAATATTTAAGAAATAATTCACAAAAGTCTTCCACATAAAAAAATGAGAAAGCCTTTATATAAAGTTCTTAAGTACAACTATCAACCCAAATTGATTCAAGATTAATGGACAAGATAATCAAATGTAACCCTAATTAGGGCTTTGTATAATTACCACCTATAATTATTAAATGTTGACCAATGGAACATACATCATTGACAATGAGACAATAAGAAAATTACATTCCACCTAGGATGTTATTCTAGAAGCATGTTTACATTATCTTTTTGTTTAGTGGAAAATTCAATGCACCTGGTCATTGTAATGATGTGGAATCATTTGATTAAATTAAGATAGGTAGATTCCACATCATTTTTCTTATATGGTAGTCTTCACTATAAAAAAGAAGCCTTTACATTTGAAGTAATTCCTCTTGATGCTTAACATTTCCAATTTTGATTATCTCTTCTCCAATTATCTTTCTTGAACTTTTGTGTACATTCAAAATTCATGGTGGTTTTTATTGTTAAATAATCTATCTAAAATCAACCATGCATTTTCTGACACTACAATCTATAATATGTTGAGCGAGTTATGCCCTTTGCTAGATTTTGATGACACTACAATCAATCTAAAATCAACCAAAGATAGGCACAACAACACATAGTTTAATCGACCAATACACATTTTCTTCCAAAATTGCTAAAATGTCATCTTTGTACAGAGTCTAGTGTTTGTGCCCTCTCAAGTCTAAGACTTAAGGCATATTTTAGCAGAGTGCATCTTCTTTTTGACACTATGAAATTTGGCATCTATGCCTGAGGTTTGTTATTTGTAGCCTCATTGGATTGTATCTTTTTTCTTTAGACTTCACCAATTTCTTTGGCATCTCCACTTGGCTTTTCGCATCTACATCAAAAAATTGTCACTTCCACTTGAATTTTGTCATCTCACTTGCAACTTTAAATGGGAGGAGACATTGTTCACTTTTTGGGATTGGTCCCTTTGGTGATTGAGGTTACTTTTCAGGTCCTGATATGCCTATTTTAACACCAGGACCATATTTAAAATATATTATTTAAGTGGAATACATTGTAGTGCCTCTCCTATTTCATTGTTGTTAGTCATATAGAAGGATGCAATGTCTATGATGCTTTTTCTTTGTGAGTGATCATGTTAGGACCCATGAGTTGTCTACACCCTTGGGGTGATTTGTTTATGTTATTGTATCAACATGATTAATTATGCTTATGCCTAGTTTTTGAGATTATGATGTATTTTTTGGTTTCACTAAGGTTTGTGTTAGTGGTGACTTGGATTCATATGGTATCATGATGTTGTTCTATGAGTACCCTGAGATGGGAATAATGGTCATACTATGCATTATTTGTCCTATTGCACTTGACTAGGTTCCAACAACAATGCTTACTCATGTGTTTGACCATGTTGATTTATATGTTTATAGTGCTATTTATCCTATTGAGTAATTGCCATTATTTCCATTATTAAATGCTATAACTAATTAGAAAATGAGTAATCAACACTGAATTTATGGATTATGTGCTATGAATATTTATCATGTCTCCTTCAATAAATTTATGCAAATGGATTAATTATTAATTATTTAAATATGATTATTTAGATGTTTTAATTACATTATTTACATAATTGTTACTTCAGCTATGATATATGGTGCATTTGCATTTGATTGTGTGAATTTAGTGTGCAAGATTTATATCCCCAATAGTGGCACATGGAATTAGTGATCAAACCTTTTATGTCAAGCCAATATCATCCATGTATGAGCGATGTATCTTTATATTTTTATTTCAACCCTTTATTAATTGGTAAATCCAAAATCATTATGCACGTGTCTAGACTTGTGAGTGTGTTTGTGCATTTAGGAATCCTTAGTTGTTATATAAAATATAAATAAAATGCTGATTTAATGGGTTAGAGGGATTTTATATAATTATATAATTAATTTTATTTACCAACTAATTTTGCTATAGTCGAATTCTAATTTAATTGGAATCACCTTATTGAATTTGAGAAAGGGGCCAATTGGTTATTTTGTTATTTTAATAACCTAATTTACAAGTTGTTGTCTTGCATTTTGTCATTGAAGGCTTTCATCAAGTTTTTTTTGTTTTGCTCTTTGTCGAGCCTTTGCATGATTTTTGAGGCCTTCATTGTCATTTTCTTTTCTTTTGAGTTTTTTCTTGTTGGTTTTTATTCCATTGGTCTTGCTCATGTCATGAATTTTGATTTCCCCTTCGATTTGGTCTAACCTAGAGTGTAATCAGAGTTCTTAGTCAAAAGATATGATCATTTTGGTGCCTGAAAAGTGGACCTTTTTGATGCAAGAGTACAAATGAAAAATATCATGTTATATTTTAAAATTTGACATTCACTTTTTGAAAGAATAACTTAAATTCATTTTATGTTATGTTTTAAAGTTACTTTATCATTTAAATTTTCACTTAAAGTAACTATAGTGCACTTTATGTTATAATTTTAAGTTGAGTTATTTTTTGATTTTACTTTTTAATTTTTCACTTAAAGTCACTATATAAACTATATAGTTTCAGTTTAATTTTTGATTTTTAAATCAAATGCTCATTTAAATGTTACTTTTTAAATGATATTTATGTATTGTATTTTTAATATGATATATAAATATTGTTTATGTCCCATTAAAGTAACATTTTAATTAAGCTAAACTGATATATGTTTGTTAAATGACTTTAAGTCATCAAAAGTGAACAATTTATATGCAATTATATGTAAAATCCATCAAAAGTGGACATTTTACATCTCACTGCATATAAAGTTCAACTTAAAAGCATAAGACTATCAAAATTGGACCTTTTTGATGTCATTACATCAAAAGGTGAGTTTTATATGTCATTGCATCAAAAACATGAGATTTCACTTAAAATGTGCAATCCTTCCCAAAAGGTCCAATTTTGATCAAATGCATGTTTTAAAATGTGTGATGCACCCTAAAAGGTCCAACTTACCTTGTTGAGAGTTTTTAAAATATGCATGTCACCCCAAAAGGTTTGATTTTAACTAAAAGAATATTTTAAAACATGTTGTGCCTCCTAAAAGGTTCGATTTTGGAAGAACACATGCATTTTCTCTCCAAGAACACAATTTTGCTCATTGCGAGAGATTTTCTTGATGTTTTTGTATGAGATCTTCTCCAATAGGGATGTTTTTGCTTTGCAATGGATTTATAGCATAACAACGGATTCATCTTGCTGAAAATAATTTTCCTAAGCTTTATCCCAAGGCATGTTTTTGAGAAAAACTTCAAAAATTATGATTTTTATCAACATTTATGCTCAAAGAAGAATCTACTTGGTCTTATTTGGTGATTACATTTCATATTGGTAGATATTTTGGTGTTTAAACACCAAATTGATTTGATTTCTTGCCTTGGTGAATAATGTTTTCCCCTAGAAATGTCCCATAGCTTGAGCATGTAAAAATGTTGGATCATGGAGCAAATTTAGGGCACATTTTGACATCTTTGTCCAAAAATGCCTTGTTTTCTACTCTCTCCCATTTGAATTTGCAAAGTTGGAAGAATTCTAAGTGTTCTTAAAGACATTTTCAACATTGGAGCATCTTTTTCCTCTATTTTTGACACTTAATCTTCATGTAAGTGGGCTTATTATTTCTTGTTATTTTTAATTTGTGCTCACCTTGCTGATTTTATGCACATTATTGCTTGATGATTGTCACTTGTTGAAATAAATGCCATGGAAACTGCATTTTTCTTTTAAAAATGAAGAAATTGTTCATTTTCATGTTTTTGATTTTCCCCCAATTTCTAAATTTGAATTTGTGTGTTGAAGTGTTTTGCATCTTGACATATTTGAGTCACTCTCCAAAGGTATATTTTTCTTTTGAGCTTTTCTGCTTTGTGTTTGTTTGATGGTTTTCTCCACTTTGGAGAAGTCACAAGTTCTTTCCCAAGAACTTGTTTTTGTTTCACTTCATGCAAAAGCATCATCACATTTCACTTCCATCTTCCATGTCACAATGCTTTGCATCTCATACAAAAAATGTGATTACATGTTTTCCATCTTATTCACCATCTGCACATGCATGTAATCCCATTTTCTGCTTCCATTTTCACTCATCTCACTTTTCGTATTCACTTGCATGACACAATTACACAAAAAGCCTTACGTGTAATAACATCTCAAAACCCTAATTTTGACTAAAAGTCACTTTTTGAAAATTTAAAAAAATGTCATTTTCATCTTCCATGTACTTTGACTTCACCTTTTCACCAAAGATGACTATAAAGTTCATTATCCCTCTTCCATTTTTTCAATTCCATCTCTCCATATGCATTTGCACCTTCATTAGAAAATAGATATTTTTGCATCTTTCCATGCTTTGTACCTCATCCTCCATTCACACTTGCATGTAAAGTGCACCCTCCATCCACAATCACATCTCATCTCACCTTTCATCTCCCATTACATGTTGCACTTACATGTAATCATTTTTCATGCAATAATGCCTTGAAAACCCTAAGTCACACTCAAAAATCAGCAATCTTTATTCACATGCATTCTCATGCATTTTATCTTCACACATTTTCATTTCATTTCATTTCATTCCATCTTCCATTTTTCATCTTCATAACACTTCATTCCACATTCTATTTGTTTCATCTTCATTCACTGCATATGCATGATGATTTCTTTTTGAGATCATTTCATCGGATCTACATAGTCTCCAATCCTTTTTTGACCTTTGTTGCTGATCACAAATCAACTTGTATGACAATTTCTTCTGATGATGTGTTTATGTTGATATTTTTGTGTTGCAACATAAACACAAGAGATTCCCTCATCATCAAAATCCAAAGGAAAGATAAAATATCAATATGATAAAGAGTTGGCTCATGCAACTCCATCATCAGTTGCATCTATTTTTGATAAGGTAATGGACACAATGATTGGTCATATGGACATAGATGATTTTTTGTGAAGAGTTGAAAATCCTATTGGTCACAAGATGAAGCACATCAAAAGAAGTAACATTTACTTGGTTCTGCATTTTCTATGATAGCCATAGAACTTGATTTTGTTCTTTGATGTGCATGCGATTTTAGCCAAAAATCAAAGACTATCAAGGATGCTAATAGTAAAGTTATCATTAGCCTTGATACAAAGGTCATTGAGCAAATCTTTAAAGTGTCACATAAAGTAGAGTGTGCAGATCTAACCAAGGAATCATCTTTGGCATGATGGAATGAGCAAAAAAGTGATTATCAAAAGTATGTCAACCAATAGTGGTTAGAAAATAAAATGAACAACTTCTCAAGATGGTCAAAGTCTATTCATCGATCTAACTTTAAACAAGAGTACAAGGATTTCATCATCCTTCTCAGTAGAGTTTGTGGTCTTAAAGATTCTACTGATTTCAAGCCATGGATGCATAAGTTCATCTTTCAAATCGTGGAAAATAGAGAACACATCTTTTGGAGAGAGCTGATCAATACTGCACTTTGCCAACACTTGGTCAATGTGGAACTTCAATGCCCTTCTATAGGAACTCTTACCTTGTTTACATTGTTGCTTCCATGGGATCTTTCTATAGTCTCTCAACCAAGGGAGATCATCTTTGGGTTCTTGTTTGGGATTACTATTACCAAATCACTTTAGCAAATAGTAAATTTCATAACAAAAGAGTCCAAGATGCCTTCTTTGGGAATTTTTGGTGCTTATTTGATAGAAAATTATTTTTCAAGAGAGTATCTATTGCAACATGGGAAAAGGTGAATCAATACGACTATATTTTTATTCAATTTCCAACTTATACATACTTAAGAGTTGGGTACTTCAAAGACAAACCATATACCTTGCCTAGGTATGGTACATATTAAATCATCTTGATGGAGTTAGCTAGACAACTCATGGACGTCAAGAGAGATCAACATGCTATGCATAGGCTTTGTTTCGACATCACCTTAGCTAAACCCTTGACGATTGGTAACTATTCAATCAATTCTATGCCCAAAGAAAAGAACATGGAAGCAAAGTTGTGTTGATCACCTTGAAGAAGTTCAAGGCCAAATTTGACTTTGATTACTGAGAAATGAATTCTCAAATAAAAAGAGCTTTCATGAATGTTCATTGCATTGAGGATATTTGGATTAATATGAGAACAGAGCTTGACATCATGAAGATGGACAACTGAATATTAACCCTACAATATATAATCAATCTCAACATAATGGAGATCCCTTTAGATTTCTAAGTTGAAGATGATGACAACATTCTTGATCCAAAGTTTAATCAAACTAACTTTGATAAGAAATACCCTTTTCCTATTCAATGACAATAGAAGGAAGGTACATCTATCATGGATAACTTTCAATCCATCTTTGTAAACACTAACAAATAGCAAAAAAATAAAGGCCTTAAAAGAGTTAATCCTAAGATGGGATTAGATTGTGGAAGCTTTTGGCCCTCCTAGGAGGAAGTCACATCTAGAGATTACAAGGAAAGATGATACCTCATATTATGATGCTAAGGGTTCTCTCAAATTCAAATTGAAGGGTGAAAAAGGTTGTAAGTCTTCCTAGATCTCTGAACTAGTTCAAGAGTTTGAGGAAGAATTACAAGAGGAACTGGAGAGATAATTAGGTAAAGAAGATAAAGATGAAGAAGGGGAAGTTATGATCATATCTCCCCCAAAGCCTACACAAATTTGTGCACCATCTATACATGAAGCACTTTTTCTTGATGAGGTAATGATAATGTGGATTCATTCTCCATGGTTTTCACTCCTATTCTAGGCTCAGAAGTTAATAAAATGTCTCTTCCTATTTCTTCTACTGCTCCTTTCATTATCACAAATAACAATATGAGCATTTAGAGAATGTATTTGAGGATTTTCTAACTCTCACAAATGGTCAAGTTTCCCAAATTGATACCTCTTTAATGGGTTTTGAGATTTTCATGATAGATTCCTCTTAGCATGTTCTTATGTCTTCAATTGTGTAGACTGAGTCTTGCTCTATTATGATGGAAATACAATTTGGATCAATGCCAATGGTATCCATTGTACCTTCTTCTATGAATGAAAGTTTCAGTTTGCTTACATGGTTGAGTAGAATAACAACAAAGAGAAGAAAAGTGGTTGTACCACCAAATAATCTTCTTGTTAAGAAGACCAAATCCAAATCTTTGAAATATAATGTTAGTTCAAAGATTTTGTTTGATTCAAATAAGACCAAGTTTGTTGAAGTTTCCAAGCCTTTGGTGGACAAAACTATGGAAAAAATTACTCATTCTAATTACAAGTTCACTAAGGTTGAAATTAGAAAATAGTCATGTCTGAGTTGTTTATAGGATTCTCAAGATGCATTGGCTAATATATCAAATAGTGATCATGAGCTATGGGAGAAGAAAAATTAACTAAAACGTGAGGTTTATTGCCTAAATGAGGTCATTCAACAACAATCTTCTCAGAGTGTTGTTGCTATGTCTCAAAAATCCAAGGAGAGAAAACTAATTAAAGCCACCATTTCTTAGATAGGAGAAATAATTTTTGAAGGGGTTTGAGCTATCACAGAGACATTTGTGATTCTTAGGTGCATCAAAGAGATATATGGAATAGAGAAAAATTTGATCTCTTCTTTGACTTGAGAAGTGGATAATTTGAAGGAAATCCTCAATGATTGGGATGAAATGGAAAATTTTGATCTAGATGCCTTGGTCTCATGTGACATTCTTCCATCATGTGAAATGTTCTTCAGATTTCAAGGACTTATTGGTTACAAAGAGGAAATATTGAGGAAGTTGATCATAAAGTTGCAAGCAACACTTGGAGATTATCAAATAGTTGAAATATATGTTACCTATGATTTGGAGTAGATGGGATGTCACATTATTGACGAATTTGGTAATCTTATTGTATTTGAAAGGGTAAGCTTAGAATATAAAATTAGCATCAATGTTTTGAGTCTGAGTCTAGATTGCCCATAGGATGACATTTATTCTTATATCAAGTGTCAATGTTTTGAGTTTGAGTCAAGATTTCCCATAGGATGGCCTTTCTTCTCATCTTTCCTTTGAGCTAATTTCATGTCAAAAATCATATGAGAAATGCACCAATCCATAGCTAGGTGATTAGGTTTTGAGAGTGTTTGTTGTGCATATTCTGATGAGAAGAAGGTCTAGATATTCTAAAAATTCATCTTTCTTTTGTTCCTAATCATGATTAAAGATGAAGATTCATACTATGTTACAATTTCTATGAAAGTTATTGTAGATGATCAAGATCACAATGTAAAGAAAGCAATTTGTGTTGCTAAAAATAGTCAAACCCCTTGAAATCAAAGATTAGTGAATGTGTGCCATTGATTCACTAAATAGACAATTTAGATGCAATCATGATAAGCTATGTGGGTTGGCAAAAAGTAAAATTGATAAGAGATGCATGCTATTGGCCACCTAAAAAATCAAATGCTTAGCTATCTAATAGATCCCAATCAGTTTATGTTGGAAGATTGTTGAAAGATTGGTTGGAAGCATGAATGCTGATAATATTCCTATGGGGGAGTACTACTATGATGATATGTTACATTCATGACCAAGTTTGTCACTGATGTCAATATAGCAATTTTCTATGGTATATGATAGAAGAAAAATGAAAAGATCAAGTTGGTACAGATGACTAGTTGAGCATTACAACCACCTAAGTTTATGGGAGATAATTCTAAGTATCTGGCATATGTAGTTAATGTTGGAAGAAGAAAGGATAAGTCTAGAAGAAGATATGTCAGATTTGGTGATGTTTATTCTAAGATAGTGTTTACAGAGGCATATTCTAGTAAACTTGTTATATCTCTTAGTAGAGTTGATATCTTGAGGATCAAGGTTGAGGACATAGAGAAGACATGGCTAAGCTCGCTCATCATAATATTGTGTGTATAGAAAGTTATTCAACTTGCAAGGTGGAAAATGAAATTTATTGGTAAGTATAATGTGTTCTTAATGTGGTCTTATAATAATTAATTGAGAAAGTCTAATAGCTGACTTAAGGAATTGTTTTATGGACTTGGTATAAAGGAAGAACATTTTACTTTATCATGTAATGTTGTTGAGATGGTTTTATGATTGATGATAAGAAGTAGAGAGTGTGGCATGCGAAGTTGAGCAGAACAGTGTGGAATTGAAGGAAACTTCATTGGCAAGGTTTTGCTAAGTGATCCGAGGTTTGATATTTGGATCTGAGGTTCATGACCTAGTCTACAAGGTTTGATAGTGATTGGTCTGATTGATAGGATAAAGGAAAGAGAAAAGGAAAGAGGAAGATAATAGTAAATTACTTGTTTGAGTAGTGAGCTCTTCTTGTATTTGAAATTATATGTTTGGGTAGTGTGCTCTTCTTGCACACATTGCACCACAACTCCTAATAGAGTCCATCCTCTAACAAGAAATATTTATATTAATACATCATCTTATGGACATCATTCCCACAAGGGTTTTCCTTTTGATCAAGGGTTTCCCTAGTGAACATATCTAGTGTAATTGTCTATGAGTATTTTAAGTTTGTTTAAAGAAGATTAATGTTTTAATTGTTGAATAATTGATTCACCCCCTCCCTCCCTCTCAGTTATCTTGGTGGACTATTTTTTCTAACAACTGGTATCAGAGCATCAGGTCCTTGAAGATAAAGTTTAACAACTTTGTGAGATTCATGGTGAACATGTTCAGAGAAAATAGTCCTACATCTGATAGAACAACTTTTGACACCCGAATTATGGAAATTCTTTGTGATTTATTAGATTTGTCTAAAGAGAAAAATTTTGAGTTTACAAATCCAAAATCCTTCTATTGTATACAAGGGAACAATAGCACAAGTGAAGATAGATCCAGATTAGAAGAAGACATAAAGATTAGGGAAGGTATTGATATACTTACAAAGAGAGAACTTGAAGGTATGCAAATTTTTTTTTGTTGGACATGTAAAGAGTTTTGTCTTTTTTCAAGTAAATATCCTAAAGGATTGAGAAAAGCTAGAAAGAGTCTACTTTCTGATAAAGTTGAAGAATTTAGAGAAAGTATGGAAAGTGCTAATGTGAGAATCGATGATAAATTTAGAATACAAGAGAGAATAGTTGATTATAATTCAGATGATGATGTGGTTACTAAGCCAAGGAATGATGAGGTATTTTTTGAGACTAATAATGATTTGCAGAATGAGGGAGAGCCAAGGTAGGAAAAAAATCTCAAAATCTTCAGCAGAGACAAGAGTTGAGATAACACTCCTACTTCAGGAAAGAACATGATAAAGAATCACCCACCCAAATAGATCATTGAAAGCAAAGACAAAGGTATGATGACAAGAAGAAAAGTAAATGAAAAACTATACTTGTTATCTCAAGTTGAACCTAAGAATGCAGATGAAGCATGTAAAGATGACTATTGGAAGCAAGCTATGAAAGAGGAATTAGATTAGATAGAAAAGAATGAGACATGGGAATTGGTCCCTAAATCAATATAGAAGAATGTGATAGGAAGTAAATGGGTATTCAAGAACAAGATGAATGAGAAAGGAGAAGTTGTAAGAAACAAAAAAAATTTAGTATGTAAAGGTTACTTACAACAAGAAGGAATAGATTATGAGGAGACTTATGCTCTAGTGGCTAGAATAGAAGTAGTAAGATTATTCTTAGCTTATGCAACACAAAAGAAATTTAAAGTTTATTAGATGGATGTCAAGTCATTATTTTTGAATGGTGAACTTGAAGAAGAGCTATACATTGAGTAGCCTAAATGCTATCCTTTGACAAATGACAAGGAAATAGTATGCAGACTAAGGAAAGCATTTTATGGATTGACGTAAGCACCTAAAACTTGGTATGCAAGGTTGGACAAACATTTGACAAAACTTTGATATAGAAAAGATATGGCACATAGTAATCTATATTGGAAAAAAATTGATGATGGTTTGATGATTTTGGTAATATTCATTGATGAAATTATATTTGGAGGAAATGATGAAGAAAGTGAGAAGTTTGTAGAAGAGATGAAGAAATAATTTGAAATGAGTATGATAGGAGAGATGAAATATTTTGTAGGATTGCAGATTGTATAGCATAAAGAAGGAATCTTTATTTATCAGACTAAGCACTTGAAGGATTTATTGAAAAGGTTTGGTTTAAAATGATGTAAACCCATTGGAACACCTATGGTAACTAAACACAAGTTATCTGTAAAGAATGAGACACCTACTATTGAGCAAAATAAGTACAGATCTATGATCAAAGTATTGAAATATCTGACTCACACAAGGTTAGATATAGAAAATGCAATTGGAATTGTTGCAAGATTCCAAGCTGATCCTAGAGAAGCACATTATGCAACAATCAAAAGGATATTTAGATATCTGAAGGGAATATTTGAGTATAGATTGTGGTATGATAGATCTAATGATTTTACTATAAGTGCTTATACTAATGCAGATTGGGTAGGTAGTATGGATGACAAAAAGAGCACCAGTGGAGGAGATTTCTTTCTTGGAGAAATATTGGTTTCTTGGTTAAGAAAGAAGCATGATTATACATCTCAAAGTACATTAGAAGTAGAGTATGTTGCAAAAACAAATAATTGCAATCAAGTCATTTGGATGAAGTAGATGCTGAAGGATATAAGGATATAAATCAATGTACCTATTGTTATACATTGTGACAACACAAGCACTATAAATATGTCTAAGAATCTAGTATTACTTTCGAGGACTAAGGACATTTCTATCAAGTATCATATGTTGAGAGAAAAAGTTGGAGGAAAGGAAATTAGATTGGAGTATGTGAGCACTAAAGAGTAGATTTCAGATATATTCACTAAGCCTCTTCCAAAAGAGACTTTTGAGTATTTATGAGGTATGATTGGGGTTATGCCCCTCCCTACATCAAAGTAAAAGATGCAAGAGTGCATTAGTCTATGGTAACAGAGAACCATTTTTTGTTTGGACTAAATGCTAATGCTTACTAAATGGGGGAGTATTTGTGATGGACAAAGTCATCTAGGACTCTTGTTAATTTTGTTTTAAACAATTTCTTTTGACACTCAAGCTAGTAAGTATTAGTTGTTGTAGAGTTTGATGGAAAGATATTAGTTGAAGAAACCTTTGAAATTGATGTCAATGGGGGAGAAGATTAGCATGAAAAACATTATGATGAGGAAGATATTTGGCTTAAACATAGTATGTAGAATAATAGTTTGGTACAGAGAACATTAAGGTATATCAATGAGGGAGAATGGTTGATGAAGATGATTTGAAGGTTAATAGTCTTTTGTTGGTATTCTTGAAACTCAATATTTTTGATATATGTTTCCATCAATGCCAAAAGGGGAGATTGTTGAAAGATTGGTTGGAATCATGAATGTTGATGATATTCCTATGGGGAAGTACTACTATGATGATATGTTACATTCATGACTGAGTTTGTCATTGATGTCAATATAACAATTTTTTGTGGTATTTAACAAAAGAACAATGGAAAGATCAAGTTGGTATGGACAATTAGTTGAGCATTATAACCACTCAAGGTTATTGAAGATACTTCTAAGTATCTGGCATATGTAGTTAACATCAAAAGAAGAAAGGACAAGTCTAGAAGTTATATAAGTTTTTGTGATGTCTATTCTGAGATAGAGTTTAAAGAGACATGTTCTAGTAAAATTTTTATATCTATTATCAAAGTTGATATCTTGAGGATCAAGGTTGAGGATATGGACAAGCCATGGCTAAGCTTTCTCATCATAATATTGTACGTAGAAAAAATTATTCAAGTTGCAAGGCAAAAGATTATGGTTATCACTAAGTATAATGTGTTCTTAATGTGGTCCTATAATAATTAATTGAGAAGGTCTAATGACTGACTAAGGGAATTATTTTATGGACTTAGTCTAAAGGAAGGACATTTTTCTTTATCATGTAACATTGATGAGATGGTTTTATGGTCGATGATAAGTAGCAAAGAGTGTAGAATGTGAAGTTGAGTGGAGTAGTGTGGAAGTGAAGGAAACTTCATTGCCAAGGTTTTGCTGAGTGATTTGAGGTTTGGTATTTGGATTTGAGGTTTGTGACCTAGTCTACAAGATCTGATAGTGATTGGTCTAGTTGACAAGATAGAGGAAAGGGAAAAGAAAAGAGGAAGATAACACTAAATTACTTGTTTGAGCAGTGAGCTTTTTTTGTAGTTGAAATTGCATATTTGGGTAGTGGGCTCTTCTTGCATACATTGTACCAAAACTCCTAACAGGGTTGGAATCTCCTAAAAGGGATTCAAAGTCTCCTAATAGGGACTCATTGTACTAATGTTGTAATAGACTCCTAATAGGGTCCATCCCCTAACAATGAATATTTATATTATTACATCATCTTGTGAGCATCGTTCCCATTGGGGTTTTCTCTCTGATCAAGGGTTTCCCTAGTCGACATATCTGGTGTAATTGTCTATGAGCATTTTATTATGGTTTTTTACTTTGGTTGAAGTTTTAAAAAGAATATTAATGTTTTAATTTTTAGATAATTGATTCACCCCCCCTCTTAGTTATCTTGGTGGTCTATTGTTTCTAACAACTTACTCCGAGGTCATCATCAGATCATAGATGTTGCATATTATCTTAACATCATGATTATATATTTTCAAGTCTATGACCTTATGATATGTCAGCCGGTGTATGATTGGAAAAGATTGAAAGATGACTGTCAACTACACGATACATAGTGTGTCATATGATCTCTAGATCATGAGATCATAGGCCTAATAATATAGTCTTTTCAATGCCATATTGATCATCAGATCTCAATTGATCAACATTTTGTGTTTCCCTAATTTTCAAAGATGCCTAAAGTTTAACTAATATAGGAAAGCAAGTAGTGACCATGTGTATAAGTGCACACCAAGTTAGGAAGTCTCTTTTCTGTGCCATCGTAGCTGATTGAAGTTAGAACCAAATGAACTAATTTATCAAAGGAAGTAGTTTTTTATTCATCTGATCAAGCAATAAAAGTTAATAGGGTTATTATATCATCTAAGTATTGTAAAATTAGATGTTCATAAGATCAGAAGTCATGAAATATAGATAATCTTTCAAGTTACAATAATGCAGATAAGTCAAAGTCAATATGGAAACATTAATCACATCATTGCATCAAATGAAGGAATTGAAGGAATAGTACTTGCAAAGATGTGACATGAAAAATAGTTTCAGGTTTTCAATCTTAGATGTCTAGTTTCAAGAGATTGATGATGCTCATATTCTTGCATTTCAAAGATGTGTGAAAGATAACAAATGAGGGAAAACATGGTATTGACATGTGTATATAGAGGGACTTGTAGACGCTCAAAAATTATTCATGTCTATGGTTTTATCACTATTTTGTACTAACTCATCTCATTTTCTCATTTCACTAATTTTGATCTTTTGGCCATTGCGATTACATCTCAATAATATTCTTAATCATTTGTATCCATTTTCACATCAATTGTAGATCATTTCAAAATTATATCAGATGAACCCAAAAACCATTTCATCAACTCAAAATCATATCAAATCAACCCAAAATCACCCCAAATCTACCTAGAATCACCCAGAATCAACCATAACCAACTTGAAATATGTCAAATATCCAAAATCAATCATCATCTATCCAATCCTAGTCATTGTTAAGGCTTTCAGTGCCTTAGAAACCTATCAATCTACCAAATCTATCAATCTGACCTTAGTATTGTCATGGCTCTTAGTGCTAGGTCAAACTGTCATTCTTGTCATCTCATCATTGACATTTTCAAGTCTCTTAGTGTTGGATCATGACATCATCAAACCATTTTAATAAGATTGACATCGTTTGTCAATTTTATTATGATCAACCATATCAATCAATCTCAATCTTGTAGCATTCACAATATTAGTTAAATGTTACATGTCCTTAATCCATGCAATGTGTCCTTGGCATGTAATAAATTTTAATCAATCAATCAATTTGACCATGGCTTTGGTCTATTCATCATCATCCTAGTTGATCTGCATAATCATCACATTATTATTAAAGGATATTGTCACACTTATCTAATCAAATTAGCCAATCATCTACTAATTTTCTCTATAGGATTAAATAACTATTTCATTCCAATCATTTTCATCTCACATTTTCTAATTATTCTTTCTAAATAACATCCTCAATTAATTAATTTTATTAATTAATTGATTATCCATTCTCAAGCTATGGAAATTCACAATTTCCTAAGTCATATTTTTCACTATTAATTTCCATTTTACTAATTTCCATTTGTGTGGATATATGGATTTTTAATTCAAATATTCCACATAATATTGACATAATCTTGACATCATCATGACACATAATGGATTCTCCATCACACTTGGCTAAGAATTGTCATAATTTATATATTCTTATTACTTATGCATATCTATATTTTTCTTCCATTGTCATAGATTCTTAGCTTTAAGTGGGTTTGTGGTGTCACATGACACATCATCGATCCTCTTCTATTCTCAACCATGTTAACTTTTATGTGTCATACAATCCTACATTTGGCATCTTGTATCATATGTGTCATGGATTCTCAAAGAAATCTCTTTCCAAGTCACATATCCAAGGTGACAAGTCCAACACTCTCATCTTGCATGTTGATTATAAATTGAGTATTCTTCCTTTCATATCTAGTCCTAACTTCTTAGTCTCTTTATGCTTCAAATCAGTTCTAGTACTCTCATATCATTATCATTATCATATACTTTTTCTTTCTAATTAAGTGAATTATAGGCAATTGGAGCTACATCATATGGAGAAGAAAGAAGGACATGAGAGCTACAAATGAATGAGGAGGTTTTAACTTTGTGTTGCTTTCTTTGCTTATTTTGCTTTCATGGTGGACTAGAGGGTATCAATCAATATTTATTGAGTTTGTGATTTTCTTATAGTATGTTAGATGTTAGCTTATTTTTTTGTCCTAGAATTGGTGAACCTGATGTGAAGATCATGCTTAACTAACTTGGGTTTCTTATTTTTTGTGCTTGTAGGTGAAAGGAAGGATCTTGTTTAGAAGGGTATAAGGACTATATGCTCTTTCTTATTATATATAGTTTAATTAAGGGGCCCAGTAACATGATTATTATTCTCTTATTTATGCATTCTATTAGCTTGTTGTACTAGAGTGCACTCTACTCTAGTTTTTGGGTATTGTTTAGGCACCATTTCCCCACAATTTGCTTCCACTCTCCCAACTACACCCAGAAACTACCAAATGCACCCTTCTAGTCCCCAAGCACACCATTTACATAGTCTACACTATCTAAGTGCACTTGGGAGTCTCTTGAGTTATTTTGGCTTTCTAGGGTGCAGTCTACTCTATTGGAGAGTAGTTGGTTCACAAAAAGCACCTAGTTTGATTAGAACCTATATCTAGGGTTTCAATTTCATGTTAAGACCTAGAGTAGATGATTTTGTGTTATAGATGATTTATTTGTAGCATGTGGAGATCAATGGGAGAAGAAATTTATTGAAAAACTACTAATGCTTGTTTATAGGATGTTGTTGAAGACCCATATGTTTGTCCAAACTCTCTGTGTGATTTTTATAGATTAGATAAACCTTCATTTGGTGCCCTAAAAATAAATTTCTATACTACTTGGTGTCCATGCACTATTGATAACACTAGGATTTACATGGACATATCCTCTCCCCTTGCCATTTGTAGATCTTGGGTGTAAGAGAAATTCGTGTGACTTCTATAGAGATGCCTGCCTTGGACCTAAGACTCACCACTTGGTGAGTGCTAGGACATGACCTCAAAGTGGTAATGGGACAAAGTTGGGTTAACATTCTAGCCACTATAACAAAATCTATACAATTAATGTCCTGTCGGTGGTATTATTGTGTGATAGCTCTCCTCTAGTACCCTTGTGGTGTGTCAAACCCCAATTCTCAGGGTTGGGAGACCTTTTGAGGAAGTTTATCATTCACTTGATGAACATAATTCCCACACTAAATAACTTGTTTTAGAGGCCAAACACCTTTCTATCGACTAGCTGAGGGGGTCACCCATGCTCATGAAGACATCCCAAATTCTTGTGGTCCTTAGTAGATACAATAGTTGCTTGGGAAGTCATTCCCCTTGGGAAGCAAATCTTGGTAGCCTTGAGAAGTGAATATGCTATAAGGGGGAGCTTGTGGTACCAAGATTCTAAGTTGTACAATCTAGATAAGCATGGCTAAACTTTGGTTCAAGTGAGAATTCAATGGATACAATCTTAAAGCCTAAGTTGTGCTATGTCTTTTCACTTTAACAACAACTATTCTTGTCTTATTATGTCTTGTGTGTGTGTGAAACATTAATTAAGATAAAAGACAACTTGAAAATCTACACCTTGGACACTATTGAAACTTTATCAAGATATTACACATTGTCAAAACATTGCAAACCTTGGTCAAAAATGTTCAAAACTTTATAAAACATGACAACTTGTAAGATTAGACGTGCTTGGCATGACTTAGATTCCATCTTTGCATAGCATCCATTTGCATTCACCATATCTTGAGAATCACACTTGCATCCTCTAGGCCTAATACAAAATATTTTTAGTCCTCATTGTGCATCCCTCATCTTTCATATTGCATTCATTAGGGCTTCACTTTGCATCCCTTAGTCTTTGCATTTCTACCCTTAATTTGCATCTTGCATCTCCGATTTGTATTCTTGCAATACCAAACCTTCATCTTGCACACTTTAACCCTCATCACATGTGTCCTAACCATCATTTTTCACCTTCATTATGGTCTTAGCACTATCCTCTTCTCTTTGTCTCTCTGGAACACCAATCTAGAAACCAAAAAACCCAAAAACACCTTAGTTTTAGCCCAGCTTACCAATTGCACTTTGAAACTACCAACTATGCACAAATAGGACCCAAGTGGACCATGGACATAGTTGGTACTATTTGAGTGCACTAGGTAGTTTGAGAACCTAGTTTGGACTTCTAGATAGCATTTTGGAAACTTAGGAGTGTTATTAGGTTCCTGCAAAGGTCCCCCTTTCTTAGTATGTCCTAATCTGCATTCTACATGTCCTAACCTTCATTTTATTCACATAGGGCTTCATTCCTTAGGTCATTATCTTCATTCTACATCTCCTATCCAATAATAATGTCATACCCAACATCCTAGCTCTTTGGCATAACAACTTAGCAATCACCTAGCTTTGAATTAACACACATTTAACCTAGTCTCCTAACTATGCCGTGAAACTACCAACTACACTCAAATTGGCTCCAAATGTAGCATAGGCATAGTTGGTGTTGGTGGAGCATACTTGGTACTATATAAGCATACTTGGGTACCTACATGACCATTTTGGGCCTCCAAACTATATTTTGGGACCCAAAAATTGCATCCAAAAGCCTTTGTAGGTTCTCATTCTGCATATGACCCAAAACAACATCTTGTACCCAAAAGATCATTTATCATCCTAAAACCTTTGCATATTTCATATCTAATCAACATAACCATCATTTATATCACACTAAATGTCATTTTGAACCCAAAACCTTTGAACATAGTAAAAAATTAGAACAAAGTATGAGTCCTATAGTATCTCCTAGTGTTGACAAATGATGGATCTTGACTAGTCCTTTTGTCATTTTTATCATTTTTTTTGGTCAAACTCTATCTATGTCTTAATGGATTTGACCTTTTCATCTTTATCAACTTGATCTTTTTGGTCAAGATCAAAAGTCCATCTTCACAAGGTTAAACTCTTAGACAAAGTACTTCCCAAAGATTTGATCCTAAGTTCAAAACCTTTCATTGGGACTTTTAATAGTATTATCATATTCCTAATCTGCCTAAACATCATTTTGACTTACCTTAGATGTATAATCACTCCATCTTGTATTGTCCAAAACCCTAGCATCATTTCCACTATCAAACCCTATCAACTTGCATATCAACCAATTTGTCCTCTTGATCTCATATCCCCATTTTTGCATATCCTAAACATCATTATAAACCTTAGTACACCTCCCTTTGTATGATCAAACTTTCATACATCTGTAGGATTTGAGAAAATATGAAAATCAAATCCACGAAGGCCAAGAATACTTGCATGTAGAAAACTTATCACAGAGAAAGAAAAGGAAAGAAGAGGCAAGGGTTTGATCTAAAAACATGAAAATTATATGTTTAGATGAAGAAGAGATTGAAAAATACAAAGAGATAAATCCTTATAAAAGGAGATCAAAACCCAAAAGGGTAACCTGATAAGTTACTAAAGGTAACCTAAAGGAGAAAGTTATTTAATAATTATAAAATAATTATTAAATAGAGAAAGCTAAAAAATGCATAAAACAAAATCTTAAGAAGGGAGAGAAGGTAATTTAATAAATGAAATGAAATTATCCTTTTTCTCTAACACCCCCCTTAAGATGAGAAAAAATGTAGCTGCAAACAAGGTAGAAAGTGCAAGGAAACTATAATGCAATGCTAAAAGCAAACTTGGATCCCAAAAACAAGGCTTGATGAGGTACCCAATCACAAAAAAATCTTTATGAAATGGAGAAAGAGAAAATGCAATGGAAAAAGCTCTACTCCAAAAAGATATAGCTAAAAAATCTAGTAAAGGGCTATAGAAGCCTCTAACTAGAGGAATATTCCAAAAAATAGGAACACAGAAAGATCATGAAAAAAACCACTAAAGCATGAAGAAGTTGCAAACTCTGTCAAAAAGGAATTGATGATCTTAAGAACTTCCTCTAAAAATGAAAAAATGTCTATATGGTAGATGATACATCTCACTGAAATGCACATGTATCCAGCCACTATAATCACCTAGTACATTGGATCAAATACTGAATACATAGCTCACTCCAATGAGCCAAGAAAGCATTAGAAACAATATAAGAACCCCCCTTAATGTAGATAGGGTGAGGTGATAGGCAACTAAAAAATTGAGACAAAAATACCCTACAAAATATAAAGAACCAAGAACATCAAGAGTGAGGAAGAGATATAGACATATATAAAGGCATGTGTCACTGACACATCATGGGGCTAATATTATGGAAGGGACACTCACTTGACAAAGGAAGAGGGCACTAAATGGAAATCAACTATCCCCCCATGGTACTTTATAATATAGTGTGAGTATAATAAATCATAATGATGAAAAAGATCCTAAAAAGAAAGTAGAGGCACTTTATCTCAGTGTGTTTGCATAAAAATGCTTACAAATGATATCAATAATAATTAAAAAGGGCAAAGAGCTGATACAATAGATAGTACAACCCAAAAGAAGAGATCCCATACAAAGAAAATGATCCCTAGATCTGAAACATCCAAGATATCCACCATAGAGAAAAAGAAAATAACATCATAGAAAAAGTATGGAGTAGAATCTAAAAGAAATTACAACATTTTTGAAAAGTAGGTAAAACCAGCTTTCCAAAAATATAACATTTTTGAAAAATGGAGATGGGATGATTAATAAATGTCCTCTGGAGTGAAAAAAATTGAACATCTAACTTTGACTGCCAATAGAGGCAACCAAATTGCATCAAAACTCAAAAAAACCTAAACCAATGTCCTCATCTTGGAACCAACTTTTTAACACATTATTTGGATCAAAAAAATCCATTTGTATGCTCAAGTTATAGAAAAAAATATAGGGCCCTTGGAAATGAAGAAAAATTATTATTTTTAATAAAAAATTAAAAACCAAAACATGACACCATTGGTGGAGTAGCAGCTAGATGGTGGCCAGGTAGAGGGAGACAGGCCATGAAGCGATCTAGTGGCAGGCCACTGATAGAGCCATTGCAAGCCATTGCAGAGCCGCTAGTGAGCTGCTAAGTGGTAATCACCAACGATGTCTGCAACGGTAACTACAAGTAGTTCCATTGTGCTTAGATACTTTTCATGGTTAAAACTGCTTTTTTTTTTGTTGTGATTTTTTGAAAAAAACTATGTCAGAGTGCATGTAGAGGTCATATGGCCCTACCAGAAAAAATATTTTTCCTCCTGTATCAACATTGTCCAAAATGGACACTTTATATGGAAATGGAGGTTTTGACACCTTCTGAATCCATTTGTGAAGTTCGTTTAGCCTCAAACTACTCCAAAAATTATTGACCTCCTATTTTCTTAGAAAATATCTAAAAAACTCGAGATCTGATCTGTCAAACCCTCGTTCTCCTTTTTCTCCAAATACTGGACAAGATACAATAGATCTGGCTCTAATACCATGTAGGATTTGAGAAAATATGCAAATCAAATCCATGAAGTCCAAGAATACCTACATGTAGAAAACTTATCAGGGAGAAGCAAAAAACAAGAAGAGGTAAGGGTTTGATCTGAAAATATGAAAATAGTTTATTTAGATGAAGAAGAGATTGAAAAATACAAAGAGATCAATCCTTATAAAAGGAGATTTAAATCCAAAAGGGTAACCTTATAAGTTACTAAAGGTAACCTAAAAGAGAAAGCTATTTAATAATTATAAAATAATCATTATATAGAGAAGCTAAAAAATGCATAAAGAGAAACCTTAAGAAGGGAGAGAAGGTAATTTAATAAATGAAATTAAATTGTCATTTTTTTCTAACAACATTGAAGTAACAACATTGAAGTCATAATTAGTGCCAAGCACCAAGGACTTTAGATGCCAAGTAACACAGTTTGGAAATAGTTGTTTGTATTGGCACAAACTACTATGTAAACTATTTTAAAGCCAACTTAAGGATTGATTTACAATATTTTGTTGATAAGGATGAATCTTAAGTGTGAATCACTATGTATTACATGCATCCAATCAGGAAAAGGGAAGGTTTAAGTGACAATATGGATGAATCACAACTGTTGATTCATACTTAATCCTAAGTCACCTAGATATTCTTAAGGAGGGAAAACCTTAAATGTTTAAGAGAGAGAAGAGTAGAGAAGGAGATTTTGCATGCATAAATAAGAAATTAATGGTGACTAAGGTATTATGATTAATGTTACATTGCAAAATTAGTTAAAGGAGAACATAGGAAAGGAAATAGTGAACAATAGAGAGACATATGATCAGAAAGGATCAATTAGACATTAGTATAGAGGTGATCAGACACCAAGCAATAGAGTGCTAATTGTAGGATCATTTTTGATATATTCTATCATGTGAATCAGTTAAATATTTTAAAATCTCTTAATAGAGTAGTCCTAATAGGTTGTATTGAAATCCTCTAACAAGATGCTTACTTAATTGTGAGTTAAAGTTTTTTAATTAGGCACACTTCTAACAAGGTATTGAAATCCTTTAACAGGGTAATAATAATAGTCTTTGTAAGATTTTAGTAGGGCAAACCTTTCATAGGGGTAGATCATGTTTCATGATCAAACATTGTAACCTTCATTGGATACACTTTGTTACTGTAGTAGTAAATATTTGTGGGTATCATCCCCACCCCAGTTTTACCTATTAATTAGAGAGTTTTTGGGTAATCATATCTTGTGTCATACATGTGTAAATGCTTACTTGTTTACACACTTTAAATGTATATGCTTTATGTGGTATTTTAATTTACTTGTTAAATTGTGAGATGGATGTATGGTGAATTTTTTTATGAGTAAATGTTTGAATTATTGATTCGTACCCCTTCTCAAAATTTACCTTTTCTATTTTATTTCTAACAATTGGTATCAGACCAAACTTCTCTGAAAGTAAAACTTTACAACTTTGAGAAAATATCTTGGAAATGAAAGTCTACAAGTTGGGAAAGATTATTAAGAACTAGGAGATTGAAATACAACTCATTTTACATCAATTGAATGAAGAAAGAGAAGATTTAAAGAAATCATTGAGAAGGAAGGAAATTTCTATTGAAGAGAATGGCACACAATACCAAGAGATGGACACTACCGAACTATTTGCAAATGGAAATTCCAATGAATTTGATGCAATAGTTGCCGATCTAATGGAAATAATAGAATTCTAGTTGAAGAGATCATAAATCTAAAGTTAGAGCAAGAATCACAAGCCATATTGCTATGTAAGGTGACCAAATAAAAAAAGAAAGCTATGGAAGACAAAGTCATGATTGAAGATGAAAAAAGAGTTTTGACCAATATATTGGAAGAAAAATCATCAGAGATAAATAGGATTGCTCACATGTAATTAGAAACAATGAATCAAGTCATTACTGCTAATCATGAAATAAACATTAAAGACATTGAGATCACAATACTGAAGTTTTAGAATGAACAATTAAAAAATGCTCTAAAAAGGGAAAAGGAGTTTGCTGAAAGTTTCAATAAACCTAGTGAAGCTATCAAGTTTTTTGAACAATTGATGATATCCCCCAGATTTAACAATGATACTTCTAGATTGGGATACACTAGTACCAAAGAAGGAGAATCATCCAAAAGTGGTGAAGAAAGAAGTAACAAAGGTAAAAAATCCAAACCTACTTGTCATAATTATGGTAAGATAGGTCATATTGCTAATGTTTGCAAAAGCAAGATTGTAAATCTAAATGATAAGTAGAATAGCATGGGTCACTACCACAAGTATAACAAACAAGGTCATCAAGCATACCAATATAGAACCAAGACCATGCACACTCAAATATTTTAAGGATACTACTATAACTATAAGAAGTATGGACATAGAGCTTTTGAATACAGATCCAAACCCAAGTGGTCATCAAACAAGAAAAGGTAAAGAACAATTGAAACTCTTATAATTGGGATTATAATATAAGGTATTTTTGTCACTACTATCAAGAATATGAACATATTCCTAAGAATTGTATTAGAACACATTTTAGAAGTGATTACATAAGGTGGTTGAGTCAAATTGCATGTTTTAGCTATTTGAAGACTGGTCACATAAGCATATATTGTACAACAAGGTCAAAGACACCAAGTTGTGAGTTCAACAAAGGCAAAGGAAAGACATATTTTGAGAATTTCAAAGATGAAATGAACAAGACATGGAGGATAAAGGAAGATTGCAACACATGAAGGCTAGATGGGATCACTTCACCCAATGGGTTAGGTGGTCACACCTCATCAAATTAAGCAATCAAGACATGTGTGGGATTGATTTTTAAAAGGATATAAAATACATCAACACCAAGGATTTAGTTTTGAAAAGATTATGTATGCATGAATAAAGATTCAAAGTGTTGTTAGTAGATGTCGAGCTAGCATAGGTTGTTAGTAAAGATCGATCTCATAGTGGTTGCTGAGTGTATAGTAAAATACATGGATTTTGAGTGAGCTATAAATTCAATTGAAGTTGAGCTTACAATTATGTAAGCACTTAGCATTAAATACGATATTTTAAGGACTATTTGATTGATCTCTACTCATTTAACATTATTTAAATTTGAAGAAGAACATAAAGAGCTAAAGGAAATCTGAAGAATTTGATCTAAGCATCTTCAAGAGATTTGAGAGGTTGTTTGAAACCATTCCAATAGGATTCACAAGGTATTTATTGAGTCTCGAGCTACACAATTTTAAATTTTGCAAACCCTAGTTTCATGTAATGGCGTCTAGTTCTTTAGAAGCCAAAGGTGTAGAGGATAAAGAGGTTTTAAATGTCTAATTTATAATTAATAAAATCATACAACCTACTTTTAGGGCTATCCTAGATATATATTACAAATAGGATTCTTTTGGTGCATTATCCATGATACCATAGCAAGTTTTGATCATTCAAGATGTTAGAAATTATTACACATGAAAAATTGGAAGTATAGGTGATATAGAAATTAGGGAAATATATAGAAAACTATGTGAGAATGATATGTTGAAGGAAGAGTTTAAAATTGTTGAGAAGAAAGGGTTAAACTATGCACAAAGTTTCTCCAATGTATTTAAGATAGAGTGGATAAAAATTGTTTTGAGTAGAATTCATGACAACTTTGTATGGCTAGAAAATGGGCCAGTAAAAAATACTAAGAAGATTGTTCATAGAGTGATAGGGTATCCAACCCTAGATCGACCTAAGACAATAAGAAGTGAAACTAAGGAAATAATTTAAAAGAACACAGGGGTTGCATGGAAAAAAAGATGAATGATAATTGATATTATCATGGATCCCTTGATAGCTTTTGTAGTGAGGGCTATAACACACAAGTTTTATCAATCTAGTAGATTAAACTGTGTACCTTGCATTGTAGTTGATATGGGTTATAAAATAGTGAAGAAGGATCATACTTATGATCTTACCAAGTGTCTATTGCAATAATTGATTAAGAATTTGGGGGCTATAAGGAAGACCAAAAGTGCACAATGTAAATTCAAATCTATTCTTGTATGTATTTTCTTTTATGTACAAAATACATTTCTTACATTTTGTAATGTTGCATGGAAGGTGAGTAGACCTATTGTAGTTCAAAGAGGTGAATTTATTGAGCCACTACATGATAATTTTGAATTTTTCATGTCAAGTTATTGTGAAGGTTTGAAACAATCTATGAAGAAAAGGCTGAGGATAATAGTCTCACTAGTGGAGAAACATTTTGATGATGTTTGCTTCCTAGTTGATAGTGATTTCACATATGTACAAGCATCAATTCCTAGGGTGAGATGGCTAAGGCCATTAGGATATGAAATAAATGTTGATGAGGCCTCTACAACAACACAACATTACTTGCAAAAGAAGTGGATAAAAAAGCTACAACATCTAGAAATTTTGACTTGGCTAAATCAAAGATTACAATGGAATTGAAGAATGCTTTGGTGATCAGGAAGAAGAACAAATTGGTAAAGAAATTGAAATAAGATTTAGTGAAGGAGTTGAGGAAGAAGAAGAAGAAGAAGAGGAAACACAACCTCAAGCACCATTGGCATTGACACAAGGTCAGGGAGAAGATCAAAAAGAAGATGAAGTATAAATTGCAAAAGGTGCCGAGGAAGAAGAAGCCAATGAATCACCTATAGCTACTAGGAAGAAAAAGAGAAAATAAAAGACACAAGAAGTAAACAAACCAAAGAAGGTTGCTAAACCTAATCAGCCCAAGCCTACAATATCTACCACAAGGGCTAGCACAAGAGTCATTACACAAAAGCCTAAAGAAGTAGCCAAGCCTAAAGAGAAGAAAGCTAAAGCACATAAGAGACCAAGGAGGAAGTATGTTGCTCAAGATGAATCTGATGAGGGAAGAATGGATCAGATGATAACAACCAATTTCAAGTGTGAAATCATAGTCCCTCTTCAAATTTAGACAATTTATGTGTGAATATATATTAGGAACAATGTTGATTTATCAGGATTCTCTCACATTGAGTTTGACAATCTTGGGACAATTGAAAAAAACCAAGTGGAAGAGGTAGTATATGCGACAATGGCTATATTTAAAAAAATCCTCTAGAACTTACCAATTCCATACCTAAAACTTTATATGATAGAGTTGAGCAAAAATGGCATGGCATTATTGTTTAGACACTAAAATAAAAATTAGGGAGACAACCCTTGCTCAAGTTATGCTAGAAATTAGTAAGGCTAACATTTTTAAAGCCATTAAGAAGTATCTTGTAAGATTTTTGCAAAAATATAGGGCATTCAACATAGAGGATGTTGTACAGAAGTCCAAGCAAATGTGGAAGAGAACTTATGGACTATCAACATCTAAGGAAGATGAGCAAGCACCTATTGAGGTACGTGAGGATGAAGAAGATGACACTAAAAAAGGTATAGTTGAGGGAGACACAGATATGAAAACTGACACCTAGGCACAATAGACACTCAAAAATGGCTTGCATCTATGGTTTCATCAAAATAAAGCTCCATTTGACATATAGCACACCTTTTGAAAGAAAAAATTCTTCACCTCATTCTAACTGGTCCTCATCTCATCTCTTTGGTCTTCTTTCATTCATATCTTCATTCATCACCATGATCATGTATTCTAATACACCAAACCATCTTCATCTTACATTCCTACATTTCAACATCATCCTACACTATTTGTCAACCTTTTAGGGATTTCCACCTAGTCTAGCTTTAGTCTGACCCTTGTTTGACCAAGTTTGACCAAATGTGACCATGTTTAACTGATTCACTCATGTTCTAACCTCTTTCCACCATTTAGGCCATGCATACAAAGTTTCAGGTCATTTCGAGTCCAGTCGGGTTGTTTTTGGTCCCTAGAGTCTCTAGGGTGCAATCTGCACTTTAAAATAGCACTTGGGCTTCCCAAGTGTACCATGGGCACACATGGTACTGCCATAGAACACTTGGGTTTACCAAGTGCAAACTGGGTGCACTTGGGTGTGTTTTGGGCACACTTGGGGTAGTAGGATGCCCAAAACTATTCTTGGAGTCCCTATATTGCACTCTGGAGGCCATGACTTTTGCGTTTCAACTCTAATTTTCAAACTGTCAATTGCGTTGGATTCATATATTCATTGTGGAGATATAATTTTTTATTATTTTGTCACTATCTTGAGTGGTAACCCTTGAAAATACTCTCAGGTCCCTGAATCGACATCACTTCCTCATACTAATTCATCCCATTTTTTTATTCCACTAACTCTGATCTTTTGGTGAACTTGATTGTATCTCAATAGTGTCTATCATCTTTCATATCCTCTTTCACATCAATTTCATATCATTTTGAAACCATTTCAACATCATCAAAAAATCATATTAAATCAACTCAAAACCATTTCATATCAACTCGAAATCACTCCAAATCAACCCGGAATCACCTGAAATCAGTCCTACTTAGCCTAGAATGTGTCAAACATCCTAAATAAATCATCATTTGTTTGAGCCTAGGCATTGTTTTGGCTTTTAGTGCCTTGGAAACCTATCAATCTATCAAATCTTATGAATCTAACCTTAGTACTTTCATGGCTCTCAGTGCTAGGTCAAACTATCATTCATATCATCTAATCTTTGACATTATCAAGTGTCTCAGTATCAGATCATAGCATTTTCAACCATTTAATAACATTGACAGGGTAATTTGATGTTATTATGATCAACTTTACCAATCAATCTCAATCCCGTAGCATTTACAATGTCAGTTAATTGTTACGTGTCCTTAATTCATGTCATGTGTCCTTGGCATTTTATAAATTTTGATCAATCGATCAATTTGACCATGGCTTTGGTCTATCCATCATCATCCTAGTCAATCTCTATTATCAGCACATTTCATTAAAGGATACTTTCACACTTATCAAATCAAATTGGCCAATCACCTCCTAATTTTCTCCATAAGTTTTAATAACCCATAGTTTAATCTTATGTCAGTTTACTAACTATTCTTCCTAATTATCATTCCCAATTAATTGATATTTTATTAATTAATTGATCCACTATTCATGAACCATAGAAATTCTCAATTTCTTGAGTCATATTTTCCACCATTAATTCCATTTTCACTAATTTCTATTTGTGTGGAATAATGGATTTTTAATTCAAATATTCTACATAATATTGATATCATCATGACACATGGGTGTGAGACTTCATGGATTCTCCTTTGACACTTGGCTAAAATATGTCATAATCCAATATTCTTATTCTCTTATGCACATCCATATTTGGCTTCCATTGTCATAGATTCTTGGCTTTAAGTGGGTTTGAGGTGTCATATGATGCATCATAGATCCTCTTCCATCTTTAGCCAAGTTTGACTTCCAAGCATCATAGAATCCTACACTTGGCATCTTGTGTCATATATGTCATGGATTTTCCAAGGAATCTCTTTCCATGTCACATATCCAAGGTGACAATTCCAATTCTCTCATCCTTCATGTTGATTATAAAATGAGCATTCTTCCTCTCAATTCTAGTCCTAATTCTCAAGTCTTTTCAAGTTTCTAGTTTTCTTACTTTTTCGCTCTTGCTCTCACATTCAAATCACATCTTCAAATATTCTCATAGCATTATCATCATTATATAATTTTGCTTCATAATTGTGTGCATTATAGGCAATTTGGAGCTACATCATATGGAGAAGAAAGAAGGACATGGGAGATACAAGTGAAAGAGAGAGTTTTTAACATTATTTTTCTTTCTTTATTCATTTGGCTTTCATGGTAGACTAGAGGATGTTAACATATGTTTATTGGTTTTGTGATTTTCTCATAGTATGTTAGACATTAGCCTATTTTCTAGGTCCTATAGGCACCAGTTGAGGATAAGTAGAAAACAAAAAAAAGTGTACAAGATACAAAAATGCTGAGTGCTAGCTCTCCATAGGAGATAAGTAAAAATATTAAAATTGTCAAAGTTAAGGATATTTTTGAGACTATTGCTCATAACATCAATCCCCTTATAGAGGATTATTTGAGAAGGATACTCTTCAAGACCACTCTCTAGGCCAAACTATGTGACAACCTTGTACTGGTGAGTGTAGATGAAATTCAGAAGACAGAAACAATAACTACAAGGGAGGAAGTGAAAACACCAGACACATCTATAATCACTCCTCAAGTCACAAGTGTACAAGCTTCACAATCTATAGTGATATATCAAAGGAAGGAGACAAAAAGTTTCACTATTAGTAAACTTATGTAAGACACTCTAGTCTCAGTGAATGTGCAAGAAATTAAAAAAAAACAAGGTTGAGACAACTGGAGAAGACAAAGTAGAGAAACTAGAGAATGAAGGTACTCAATGCCAAATAGTTTAGGTAGATACACCTACACCTCTAGCACTAGATGAAGGTGCAGCTAGAACCATAGAGGGAGAAAAGTATAAGACTAAAGAGTAAAGTTTGACACCCAAACCAAAGGAGCTACTAGATATTCAAGCACTAGTGGCATTTTTAGAATATTTTACTCCTTCCAATCAATCTCTTTAGAAGCCAAGCACAGATGCTACATCATTGCAATTCTCAAGACTCAGTCCTAGCTCATCTAAGGTAGAAGAGGTAACTACTTATGGTGATGCTAGTCTAGATGAAGAGATTGTATTACCTAAATTTGATTTGGCAATAATCAAAATTTAGAAAATGGGTATATTACAAGAGGCCCTAGCATGGAAGAAAAATAAAGAACTACTTAGAAAGGAGCATAGGAAGAAGCAAGCTTTAATTGACATTAAAGAGATTTTCCTTGATGCATTTAGTTATTGACTCTAGATGAAAAAAATCCCATCATTGAAAAATTAACCAATATAAAGGATGAGGTTACTAACATAGACTTGGACACAAATTTAAAACTACTTGAATGTTTTGAAAGGAAGTTTCAAAATAGGGTGAATACAAAGATATCAAGTTCTATTACACTAGCACAGGTTGAGCTAGAAACCAAGATAGAGAGTGTGAAGAAGGTACTAGAGAGAATTTTCTCTTTGTACACCAAACTATGTAATCCTACACTCTTCAGACAAGAAGTAAGAAATCACATCCTGAGCTTGGAGAATCATATGTAGTCATCCAGTGCTACTTTTCCCAAATCTCTAGCTCAAAGTGAGAAACATATTGGGAACCTCTTGCAATCCTAGAGTTAGTTAGCATCATTACAAGTAGATGAAGTCAACATTAGGACTAAACTAATCAACATCCAATCAACATTGACTCCTCACATGGAAATATTACACAAGGAAGTAGGCTATGCAAAAACTCTTATGAATTAAGACCCTAATCTTTCTACACTAGACAACCTAGTCCATCTTTTTACTGAGCTGGCCATCCAAATCAAGTCTTTAGAGGTAGCTTCTAATAATTGTGATGTAGGTTTAAAGATTATACTTGAGTTTCATAAATCTTTTTTGGACAAATACACTATTAGTGTATAACCATTGACATAAGTGTCAAAAATGGGGAGTAAGAGTAATGGGGGAGCAAGCAAAGAAAAGAGATATCTAAATTAAAAGTGGAGTAAGGGACAAAGAACAAAGGGGGAGTAAGAGAATCAAATAAGAAAATGGAAAACTTAGTTTAGATAGGAACAGAGAAAGAGTATCAATTTATGCAAATCTACTCAAAAAGAGAATATTTTGAGGTAGATACAAAGTACATAACATAATAATCAACTCAGAGGGATTTATAAAAATTTGAGGTATAAGTCATGTGTTGAATTTTTTTTCTATTTTGAAATTTTGTATAGAAGTTAAATATACATCTATGTTATGCTTATAAGAATAAGATCATTAATGCATGACCAAATGTTTTTGACACTCATGTCAAAGGGGGAGATTGCTAATCTTAGATTGGTTTTGACAAGTGAGTGTATATACACTTAAGTCATTTACTTAGTTCATGCCGAACAAGTAACATATGTCAAGAACAACATATAAGTTAGAGCATGTTGAGTAAATAGTGTGTGCCAAGTCACTCATGTGCTTCGTCATTCAAGTGACGAGCAAATAGTAAGTGCCAAGTGATTCAGGTGTTGAGCAAGCACTGAATGCTGATTCATTCAAATGCCGAGAGACAACATTGAAGTCATAGCTTGTGCCAAGCACTAGAGACTTTAGATGCCAAGTAACATAGTTTTGACATAGTTGTTTGTATTGGCACAAACTACTATGTAAACCATTTTTAGAAAACTTAAGGATTAATTTATGATCTTTTTTTGATAAGGATAAATCTTAAGTATGAATCCCTATGTATTACATACACCCAATTAGGAAAAGGGAAGGTTTAAGTGGCAATATGGATGAATCACAACTGTTGATTGATACCTAATCTTAAGTCACCTAGGTCTTCTTAAGGATGAAAAAGCCTAAATGTTCAAGAGAGAGAAGAGTAGAGAATGAGAGTTTGCATATGCAAATAGGACATTCATGGTGAAAAAGGTATTATGATTTGAGTTACATTGCAAAATTAGTTAAAGGAGATCATAGGAAAGGAATCAATGGACAATAGAAATACATTTGATCAGAAAGGAACAAGTACACATTAGTATAGAGGTGATCTGGCATCAAGCAATAGAGTGCTAATCATAGGATCATTGTTGATACATTCTAATAGGTGAATTAGTTAAATCTCTTAACAAAGTAGTCCTAATAGGCTGTATTGAAATCCTTTAACAAGGTGCTTACTTAATTATGAGTTAAAATCCTTTAATATGGCACACTTCTAATAGGGTGTTGAAATCCTTTAATAGGGTAAGACCTAACTATCTTTGTAAGCTTTTAACAGGGTGGACTTTTCATAGGGTAGATCATGTTTCATGATCAAACATTGTAACCTTTATTGGATACACTTTATTACTATAGTAGTAAAGATTTGTGGGTGTCATCCCCACCCCAATTTTACCTTCTCATTGGAGGGTTTCTAGGTAATCATATCTTGTGTCATACATGTGTAAATGCTTACTTGTTTACATAATTTAAATGTATATGCCTTATATGGTATTTTAGTTTACTTGTTAAATTGTGAGATAGATGTATGGTGAATGTTTTTGTGAGTAAAATTTTGAAGAACTAATTCACTTCCCCCTCTTAAAATTTACCTTTTCTATTGTATTTCCAACAATGTCCATTTAGAGTTTTCTCCATTACATCCACATCCTTAGGTATCATGCCAACACTTAAAGGCTTCAATCATCTTAGAGACCTGAAACACTTTATTAACCCTTATTTTCTAAGGTATAAACACAACCCAAAGTTTAACCTAAAAATCATCCAAGGAAAAATAAGAACAAGAAACCCTAACAAATGTTTTACAAAGACCAAATTGAACCATCACAACCTTTACTTGTGTACCCCTTAATCATATATCTGCAAGACCATAACCACCAAGGCATGACACCACAAAATCTAAACAACACACCTACTATGAGGTTTCCTTCAAGTACTTTCGCTACACATGGAATGGTTCAATTGAGTCCTAATTTTGAACCCATATTCATACCTATACCTACCGGATGTGGAAGTGTACCTACAACTCTTGAAGATGAAGAAACTCACCTATTTGAATTTAGTAAACCTAATATAAGTACCTTTAATCCTCTAAACATTCAAGGTAATTTACACCTAAGCAATGATTTTGAGATAGATTATGGCATCAATGATGAAGAAATGGCTAGGGCTTGCCATGATAAGACTTTCCACAAAAACTTCAAATTTTTGGCAGCCCAAGAAATTGTCAAATTTAATCCACATTTGGAGGGACCTAAGTCCAAACATCAAACAAACCCAACACTCAAAACCATACAACCCATGATTAATTTGGACTTGGACAAGGGAAAACAACCTTTAGAATTTTCAAAAAAAATGATGATACCTATAAGTCCCCATCAAGAATCAACCATTGAAATCCTTCAAAGTACTTTTGAACACATCAACATCAATCCCTTATTTGATGAACTGCCATGAATAAATGGAAACAAGACTCTTCCTAAATTTCTCAAAAGGATGTTAAGACTTGATCTCAGTCATATAATGCAACAACAAGATGTGTCTAAAGGGAATTTCACTTTAGGGATGCCAAACATACCTCCTTTGGAGAAAAATCAACAAAGTTCACCCTTGCTTCTTTACCAAATGTTATGACATCAAATGTTATGGAGCCCCCCATGAGTACACCATGTGAAACATCAATTGCAACAACCCCTATTGACATATAAAGGAAGAGCTTTATTGAATTTTCACCCATTCTCAAAAGGAACATGCCTCATTTCCAAATTAATATGATGTCCCAAGGAGAAACATGTAACACACAAAGGTATCAAGACAACCCAAACATGATGTTCAATTCTCAAGGATATAACTAACTTTCAAGGCAACAACAACCTACATTGGTACAAGGACTTAACATTTCTAATGCACAACCAATTCAAAATCTACTTTATACACATTCAAAATATAAACAAAAACATCAACTAAAACAAGAACCTCAAGTGGTACAAGCATACAATGTCCCCAATGTGCAATCTAATGTAAATCCACTTAACTTTCACACAATGTACAAGCAGCAATTCCAACAACAACAAGCCATGTTTTCTAAACGACGAGAGAAACTAAAATAATAGTTGGAATATGAAAGACATCTTGAGCAACAAATCACATATCAACAAAACTTGATATAACAACAACATACACCATGACAACCTCAACAGGTACCTATACAACAACAGTTACATACATGGTCTCACATGCAACCAACAAAGGTATCTCAACAAGAACCACAAAAAATGACACAACCACAACCAAAAGAAGTGATGTAATAATAAATCATGGTATAAAAATCACAATCAATACCACAAATACCATAAGTAACACAATAAGTATCACAAAAAGTACCCCAACATGTACGACAACAAGGATCCTTTTGTCTTTGAGGTACTAACATACCACCACCACCTAGTGATACATCACCTAACTCTTTAGACACAAAAATATTAGAACCAAGAAGACATAGTTCTCACCATAGAAAATGATCTACTCATAGAGACAAAAGACTTGAAGAGAAGACTATCATGCAAACCCCTAATGAAGAGTTATTACAATTATTCATACAACTTTCCAAACAAGTTGAGGCATTGGGAGTCTAAATGAAATATGTTCCCTATACAAAAAGGGACTTACATCCTAGTCCATTTGATAAAAGTCTATATCTACCTCCTTTCCAAAAACATTTTGAGGCACCTAGATTTAAAAAATACTAAGAAAAAGGAAACCCCATTGATCACATCAAGGAATTTTGTGCCTCTTGTACCAAACTTAGCGATGAACCCACCTACCTCATGAGATTGTTCCCTCATCTCTAGGTGTTCCCACACATGAATGGTACTCCAAACTTCCTAGTAATATAAAATCTTGGTCTAAATTAATAGACAAGTTCATCTCCCACTTTACCTTGAACATTACAAATGAGGTGACACTTTCTAATTTGTGCTCAACTAAATAGAAGATGAGAGAACTACTTATCACATTCTTATTACTCTAGAGAAAATTAGTTAGTCAATGCTCACTAAACATTTCTAAGGAATAACAAGTTAATTTGTGCTTTGAAAACCTAGTCCCCAACTTAATGTATGAACTCAAGATGAAAAGCCCAAGTACCATTTCCAAGTTGATGAAAAAAGGGGCTAGTATTGAAGATGCTCTCATCTATAAGGGAGTCCTCAAATTGAACAAGTAAAGCACAAACACCAACTCATCTAATGACAAGGAAATTTTTTTCTCAAAAAATAATAATGTAACCAATGATGGCATTGTGGATGCACATACGATTAGTGCAACACAACCTCTAATGAATTTGAAATGTGAAAACCCTATGAAATAACAAAATCCCAATAAAACATCACCTCAACAACATAAAACTAAAACTTCCATGTAGGAAAAACCTCAAAGATGTCCTAGAACCAAGGACAAAAAATTCACACCCTTGGGGACACCTCTCAAAATTGCACTTCAACAATTATTGAGTAATAAATTTTTACAATTACCCCCAATTAGGGATGAGCCATTGACAAAATTAGAATGGTAGGACATAATGAAATTATGTGATTATCACTGTAATAGAGGACAGAAGACTACCTCATATTTTCAACTTAAACATGAAATCCAAGACCTCATTTATGATGGTATAATTAATATGGATCCTTCACTACTAGCATCCAATGCTAATCACACTATTTTTAAAGAGCCTTTGGGTAATCATGACAAAGAAAAGTCATCTAATTCAAACTCAAACTCACAAGATAATATGATTTACACATGCACTGGATATTAAACCATAAATTGCTTCAATAAGCATGACTCCCACATATCCACATTCATCTTAAAGGTTGAAGATCCTTGTTGTGCTATCACTACATATCATACCAAGATCACTCTACCTAGATCTCCTTCTAGACCTAATGCCTCTACTAGACCTACACTCCCTAGTATACCTAATGCTCCTACTTCATCTAATTATAACCTTGTTGACTACCTTGGCAAGATCCCTATGCAAATAGTCATCTTGGACCTACTAAATTTTTCCCCCTAACACCAAAAGATCTTGGATCAAGCCATTAAAGATTTAGTAGTCCCAAATAACATTGATATTTCCTAGTTGCAATCCATGGTTGGGAACCTATCTACATCCCAACATATCACCTTTTCCCCTTAAGATATTCCTAAAGATAGACCTAACCACACTGACCCCTTTAATTTCAAAATCTCTATCCATAATGCCAAGGTTAGACATGTCTTGATAGATGAAGCAAGACTAAACATCTGTACCCTTAAAGTTGTCGAGGGTCTATGTTACTATGAAGAAGATGTAGATCCCTCTCGTAGAATAACCTTAAAGGCCTATGATGATGGTGAACACTTCACCAAGGGCATCATCATCTTACCCATTAGAGTTGGTCTAGCAATTGAGAATACTTTATTCCAAATCCTAGATATTGAAATGAATTGCAATATGATACTAGGATGCCTTTGGATCCATGTTATGCAAGCAGTGCCCTCTACATACCATCAATGCGTCTAAAGTTTTCCTACAACAATGTGGAGGTTTCCATCCCTAGTGATATATATCCTTTATAGCTTTGTGATAATCTAAGAGATTCTATTGCACACCAAGTCTAAATAAACAATGAACCACAACCAATGGATTCCTCTAAATATGTGGATGTTGATATAAACCTCAATAAGGGCAAGGAAAAATTGAAGATTGAATACAAAGGGTGTGGAGAATACTTTATGTCTTAGGTATCTCACATTAGGGAGTTTCCACTTTCTCTCCAATCTTATGGTAAATCAAAACTATTGAAAGAACAACATTATGAGATCAGTACACAAAATGCCACTTCTATCAATGATAATACATTCATATGTATTGAGAATGAAAAATAGAATAAGAACCCACTTTGATATCTCTTAGCAAGTATGGACTTGGGTTTATTATCATGCAAAAACAAGGCTATGATGGCTATAATGGTCTTAGATATCAAAAGAAAGGAATAATTAAACCTATCACTACAAAAGGATGACCTCCTAGTTTAGGGCTTGGATTCAAACCATTATGAATAGCTCCTCCTCATACTAAGGTACCCATGTGTGAGATTGTGAATGTTTTAAAAATCAAAAGGCATCTAAAGAAATCCAACCTAAAATCAGTAATACTTATGAACTTGACCATATCTTTGTTGACTTTAATAATATAGTTGAATTCGATATCCATATATACCTTCAACTAGAGCCCATTCAACATTGATGATGATATCCCCTCAAGTTATCTTGAACCATTGGATTGGGACCAATGTGGACTGTGAATTTTTGATCAATTCAACAATGAAGATGCCCTTGTAATAAACTTCTAAATCTATGAAGGTACCATGATTGAAAATCATAAGGAAGTAATCTCTTCTGAAGTGAACACATTTGCATATTTTGGGGAGTCAACTCCATCTTCCAGATGCAAAATTGAAAACAAAGAAAAAAATGATAAGAATAGATCTCTTGGTGAAAATTTAAAGGCACCATTAGACCATGAAAAAGAAGAAGCTAAGAATCTCCCAAGGATTCAAAATAAAAATGATGATGCCATGAATATCAATGTTCTAGCATTGAGCATGCCACAAAGTCTTTTTAAGCTCTCTCGATCAACCTTCATGTGGGAAGTCATTAGTCTCAATCCTACCATCTCATCCTTATATCCAACTACTTCTACCCATGTCCTACTACCTAATTTTTTTGATAACCAAAATGAAGCCTCTATCCATCAAACATTTGAGCAAGTTGTCATTAGTGACATCTTATACCAAGAATCCTTTGACCCAATTATCCTCATATGTCTTGATTTGTGAGAGGTAGACACTATCTTACATATGATACATGATGGTATATCTTGAGGCCTTTCTAGTGGTTTGATTTTAGCTACAAACTCAGAAAGAATCCTACAATATGGCCAATCTGATGCAAGAGGATCCTGGGTTTCCTTGTAATCCAACATTTTTTCTTCATTTTGCTAGTTGCTACCGAGTTCTAGTTACTACTGAGTGCTAGTTGTTGCCAAGTTCCAATTACTGCTGAGTGCCAGTTGTTGCTGAGTTTCAATTATTACCGAGTTCCAGTTTCTAGTTGTTACCAAGTTCCAATTACTACCAAGTTCCAGTTGCTACCAAGTTCTAGTTGCTATTGAGTTCTAGTTACTACTTAGTTACCTAGTGTATGCCTAGTGACTCTTCATGTGCCGAGTTACCCAGTTTATATCGAGTGACCATTCATGTGCCACATTTTCCTATTTATGTTGAGTGTTAGCATTTGGACTTGATTTCTATGAGCCAGCTTGTGGGATTTATTTTGATGTGTCTAGGCTGTTGTTGGGTCGGCCTTCCTCTTATGTAATGTTCTAGAATGATCTATAAGCCATTTTGGTAAGTATATATAGGGTGTTTAGGCTTAGAGTTAAGTATTTTTTAGAAGAGAACTTAGAGAGAATTCTAAAAAGGAATGTATATGTGTCTAGAAGTATGAATTTGAAATTGGATCATGAATCTGGAAGTTGTATTTTTTATTTAGCTATAACTTAGAAGGCCTTGTAGCTGGGCATGTATGTTGATTATTTGATGAATCAATAGATGTGTTTTTCTCTTACTCCTCCTTTGGTTGTTGTTCTTCATGTTGGCTTCTGTTGTGTTAACTCTTGCAGGGTGGTTTTAGATAGCTGGGTGAGCGTTTGGCCCTAATTATTCACCCCTTCCCTACATTAGGTGGTATTAGAGCTTGAGGTTCATCCTTTTGGAGATTGGATCATGTAGAACCCTGACTTGGATTTGGTTGTAGGGTGGTAGATTTGTAGATTTGACTTATAACTTGTAGTGGGCTATGATCTTGTGAGAACCTAATTTGTAAAGATGGCTCATGGTGGAGAAAATAATGTTGATAATGCTATATTAGATCAATTGAGACAAATTGTAGCCAAATTAGATGCTATGGAGACAACCTAAAGGAGAGAAGCACATCTTAATGATGTAAGTAATGATGAAACAACAACACCAAAACATAATCTAGAGCTTGAGGAAGATCAAGATGAGGAAAGATTGTTGTGAGGGTTGTCTAGGGAAAATTCAAAGCCTACTATAGAAGTTGTTCCTCATGATGGAAAATTAAATACCAATATTGTGTTGGATTGGATCTCAGATATGGAGAATTTCTTTGAGTATGAAAAAAATTCTGATAATAGAAAGGTCAAGATTGTAGTCACTAGGTTGAAAGGTCATGATTCGCTATGGTGGGAGCATTTGCAAATCGATAGACAAAGGAGAGGAAAGGAGAAGATCAAAACTTGGCCAAAGATGGTACACAAGGTAAAGAACAAATTCCTTCCTAGTAATTACCAAGTTAGCTTGTTGAGAAAGATGTAAAATTTGAAATAAAAGGACATGATTGTGAAAGAGTATACCATGGAATTCTATAGATTGGACATCAAATCTAGACATGTGGATGATGATGTTGAGAAAATTGTAAGGTAAATAAATGGATTGAGATCTGAAATTCAAGATGACATAAATTTTGTGAAGTTGGAAAGTGCTAAAGAAGCATATCAATATGTTTTGAAAGCTGAGGAGATCTTAGCAAAGAAGCATGAACAAAGACAAAGAGGTAGAGGTGGTAGATTCCAGAGAGGCAGAGGTAGATCTTATGGTGAAGGTGGCAGATCTAAAAGTTTTGTGCAAGATAAAGGAAAATTTGAATGGAAGAATGATGAAAAAGGCAAGACTGAATGTAAAAGTGGCGATTCTTACCAAGGAGGTACTAATTCTTACTAAGGAAGAGGTAATTCTTATTTTAGAGGTAGGTTTCATAGTAATTGTTTCAGATGTGGTAAAGAGGGACATAGATCTTTTGAAGGTAGATCCTCTAAAAGTGGGCAATGTAACAAAAATGCTATGATTCAAGAAGATGATGAGGGTTCACCAAGTGGACCTGAGGCTAGAAAAAATTTGATGGTGAGAAGAATCTTATGTAATAAGAGAAGTGATGAGGGACCTATTTTAAGGAGAAGTCTTTTCAAGAAAAGAAATGAGATGGCTGAAAAATGCTATAAAGTGATCATTGACAATTGAAGTTCTAGAAATTTGGCATCAAAAGAGATGGTTACAAAGTTGCAATAACAAAGGCTAAAGCAACATAAACCCTATCATGTTTCATGGATCAAAGATGGGCATAAGATAAAGTTCAAGATTGGATATTACTTTGATGAAGTTTTGTGTGATATTATGCCTATGGATTATTGTCATATTCTATTGGGTAAACGTTGGCAATATCATAGATATGCTATGCATGATGGAAAATTGAATCAATATACTATATAGGTGAATGGGAAGAAGCAAATATTGTTGCTTTTTATTGAAAGTACATATGAGGTTAGTTGCACTACAATAAAAGTTTGCATGGTTAATGAGAAATAATTTGAAAAGGAAGTGAAGAAGAATCAAGTATGTTATGTCATAGTTCCTAGAGGATCGAGTGTTGGTAGTAATGATTGAGTAGCAGATGTTGGTAATGATTGAGTGACAAAAAATAGTGATAATTGAATACTAGTTAAAAATATAGAATTGTTGAATGAGTATATGGGTATTGTTGCTTAGGATATTTTGGATCATTTACTGCCAATGAGAAGTATAATTCATTGTATGGATCTGATTCTAGAAGCTAGTTTTCCAAAAAAAGAACCATATAGATTGACACCTATAGAGAATGAAGAACTTAATAGAAAAGTTCATGAGTTGTTGCAAAAAAGTTTGATCAAATAAAGCTTGAGTCCATGTGCTGTACTTGCTATATTAGCACCTAAAAAGAATGGAGAATGGAGAATGTGTACTAATTCTAGATCTATTAATAAAATCACAATGAAATATAGATTTCCTATGTCAAGGATGGATGACATAATGAATTTTTTGAGTGGAGCAAAGTATTTTACCAAGATTTATTTGAAGAGTTGCTATCATCAGATCAATATCAAAGAACATGATGAATGAAAGACTGCTTTCAAGACAAAAGATAGTTTGTATGATTGGTTGGTTATGCCTTTTGGTTTGGGTAATGCACCTAGTACTTTCATGAGGTTGATGAATGAAGTTCTAAAAAGATTTTTGGGTAAGTTTGTGATTATTTATTTGGATGATATTTAGATATTCAGTAAGAATAAGGAAGAACATCTTGAGCATATTAGACAAGAATTACAGAGGTTAAAAGAGTAAAAGTTGTTGATTAATCTAAAAAAGTGTTCTTTTATGCAAGAGGAGATTGTGTATTTGGGATTTGTGATTTTAGCTAATGATTTGAAGATGGATCTTGAGAAGGTTAAAGTAATTTTAGAATTTCCTACACCCACGAATGAGTGTGAGGTAAGATCATTTCATGGTTTGGCTAGTTTTTACAGAAAGTATATAAAGAATTTTAGTGCTATTTATAATGCTATGACTGAAAAAATGAGGGGAGATATAAAAGAATTCAAGTGGACACATGGAGCTGATAAGAGTTTTGAGACTTTGAAACAAAAAGTTGCTGAATTATTGGCTTTTCCTAATTTCAAAAAAGTATTTAAAGTTGAATGTGTTGCAAGTGGTAATGTCAAGAAGGTAAGCCTGTTGCTTTCTTTAGTGAAAAATTGAATGATGCCAAAAGAAAGTATTCTGTGTATGATCAAGAATTTTATGCTATTGTTCAAGCTTTGAAGAAGTAGAGACATTATTTCATTCCTAAGGAGTTTGTGCTATATACTGATCATAAATCTTTACAATACTTAGGAAGTCAACATAAATTGAATCAGAGACATATAAAGTGGGTTGAGTACTTGCAAAATTTTACATTTTTTTACCAAGCATAAGAGTGGAGTTACTAATAGAGTTGCTGATGCATTGAATAGAAGACATTCTTTGTTGAATGAAATGAAGGTTTACATTCTTGGTTTTGATGAAATGAAAGAGTTGTATGATGGTAATCCTAATTTTTTTGAGGCATGAAAAGAGTGTAGAGAACCAAATCTAATAGATCACATAAGTAAGTATGATGAGTATTTCATTCAAGAAGGTATGTTGTTTAAAGGCATTCATTTGTGTATTCCTAGAAGTTCTATGAGGTTGAATCTAATTAAGGAAAAAGTATAGTAGTGGATTGCCTGGATATTTTGGAATTGATAAGACATTTAGTTTGTTGAAGGATAAGTATTATTGGCCACAAATGTATAAGGATGTTTAGAAATTTGTAAAGAGTTGTGAGGTTTGTAAAGTTGCAAAAGGAGTAAGTCAAAATATTGGATTGTATACACCTATTACTATTCCTGAGAAACCTTGGAGTGACATTAGTAAAGATTTTGTTCTTGGATTATGTAAGATAGTGAAAGGTTATGATTCTATATTTTGTTATTGTGGATATATTTTCTAAAATGTCTCATTTCATACCTTGTAAGAAGACATAAAATGTAGAGCATGTTGCTGAACTTTTCTTTAAAGAAATTGTGAGATTGCATGGATTACCAAGAAGTATTATTTCTGACATAGATAGTAAGTTTGTTGGTTATTTTTAGAAGACTTTGTGGAAGAAGATGGGTAATAAATTGAAGTTTATTTCTACATTCCATCCACAAATATATGGATAGATAGATGTTGTGAATAGAAGCTTGGGTAATTTGCTGAGATGGTTAGTGGGAGATAAGCCAAGCAATTGAAAAATAGTGTTAGCACAAGTTGAGTTTGTATATTATAATTCTGTGAATAGGAGTATAGGGAAAACACCTTTTGAGATTATTATAGGAATGCAACCTAAAGGAGTATCAAATTTGAAGGATGTTGCTGGTGAAGAGAAGAGAACTGCTACAGGAGAAGAATTTGTGATTTTATGGAATCTTTGCATAAGGAAGTGAAATTGAGGTTGGAAAGAAGTAATTAGAAGTATAAAGAGAATGCTAATAAGTCTAGAAGACATCATGATTTTTAAGTTAGTGATGAGGTGATGGTTCATTTGAAGAAAGGAAGATTTCCTATTGCAACATATAGTAAGCTAGAGATGAAGAAGTTTGGACTTTGTAAGATCTTGAAAAAGTTTGATGGTGGTAATGCTAATTAAGTTGAGTTATCTAATGACATGGATATATCTCCTATATTCAATGTTGCTGATTTATATAAGTATCATGAGTCAGATGATGAAGTTGTTGTATCAAATGATTATCCTAAGAAGCAAATTGAAGAAGTTGAATAGATATTGGATCATAGAGTTGGCAATAGCACAAGAGGAAAAAATTACTATGAATATTTGGTGAAGCGGAAGAACAAACCTATTGAAGATGCTTCATAGATTTCTCAATCTATGTTGGATTTAGCTTAGGTTGTGACATCTCAATGATTTAGGAGAATTATTTCTTCTAACCATGGTTGTTTGATGTAGGAGTATCTTGGGTTTCCTTGTAATCCTACTCTTTTTGTTCATTCTACTAGTTGCTGTCAAGTTACTTTGAAGTTCTAGTTATTACCTAGTTCAAATTTTTTGTTGTTACCAAGTTTCAGTTGCTACCAATTTTTAGTTTCTACCAAGTTTTAGTTGCTACCAAGTTCTAGTTGCTACTAAGTTACTTAGTGTATGCCTAGTGACTCTTCATGTACCAAGTTACCTAGTCTATGTCAAGTGACCCTTCATGTGTTGAGTTTTACTATTAATGTCAAGTGTCAACATTTGGATGTGATTTCTATGAGCCAACTTGCAAGATTTATTTTGATCATGATATTTATGTTAAGATCTTTTCTTGGGATGTGTCTAGACCATTGTTGGGTCGGCCTTTCTCCTATGTAATAATCTAGAATGATCTATAAGCCATTTTGGCAAGTATATATAAGGTGTTTTGGCTTAGAGTTAAGTATTTTTTATAAGAGTACTTAGAAAAAATTCTAAAAGGGAATTTTTATGTATCTAGAAGTACAAATTCAAAATTGGATTGTGAATCTAGAAGTTGTATTTTGTATTTGGCCATAACCCAAAAGGCCTTGCAGCTAGGCATGTATGCTAATTATTTGATGAATCAATAGATGTGTTTTTCTCTTCCTCTTCCTTTGGTTGTTGTTCTTTTTTTTTGGCTTCTATTGTGTTAACTCTTTTAGGGTGGTTTTGGATAGCTAGGTGAGCCTTTCGCCCTAGTTATTCATCCCTTCACTGCGTCATAATCATGGATCTAGAGATTATCAACTAGTAGCACCAAAAATAGATTTCTTCTCAGCATTCATCAACAACATTCATGATTCTATCTAAAAGCCTTGAAAAATAGCAAAAAAAGGCAAACAATATTGAAAAATATAAAAAAATAGCAAAATGCCATGAAAAAAAGAAAGGAAAAAAGTGAAAAAAGTTATGAAAAAATGGATGCCTTGATGAAAACTTAGAAAACAAGTTTTTTTGGTAAGTACCATGGTGAAAACCTGGCAAACAAGCGCCATGTGTAATTAGTTATTGCTCCTCCATCTATCAGGATTCCATCTAGTTTTTACTCCTTTTGTCATTCCCTGATCATATCTTTAATATTGCAAGACATCCCTAGTCCCCTATCATGGCCCATGAACTAGTTAATGTCCATTTTTATCATATCCAAGTGTCACTAGTCTATACATACTTTGTCTTAGGCCTTTGTACATAGTTTGTCTCTTGGCTAGGGGCATATCACCTACATAGTGTATGAGTTTAAACTTGAACTAGGGGCACCTCCTTAAGCACACGTTATACATCAAACTTATTGCATATCAGATTGGATCTAACACTTGAGACTCCTTACAATCTTAAAAGAACTCCTAAAAATTCAAAAAATGATCTTAAAAAAATCACTAAAAATCATAAAACATCCTAAACAAATTCATAAAAATCTTAAAATGTCTTGAAAAAAATTCATAAAAATCATAAAATGTCTTGAAAAAATTCATAAAAATAAGAAAATATCTTGAAAAAATTGATAAAAATCATATAATGTCCCAAAAAAACCACTATACATCATAAAATGTCTTGAAGTAAATCCTAAAAATTATAAAATATCCTAAAGAAATGAGTAACACAAGCATCAAAGATCCTCAAAAACCATAAAAATCACAAAAATCCCCCAAAAAATTGTAATAAACCTTGTAAATAGTCACTATGGATTATCACCCCTTTTGTATAAACACTCACACTTTTGCAGACTAGACCTCATAGCACTACACTTCAATGACAATCATACTTGTCTGAGCAATGTGAACCAACAATTAATCCAATATGTCTCTATGAACCCATCAACTAAGTCAACAAACATAGCTATCACATGATCAACCTGTAAAACACTATCTACAAACATAACACTAAAAAAGCATGTAATAATGGATAATAATAGCTAGTGGCTCACGCTATCTAGTGAGTGAATTGTTTTTTTTTTTTTTTCTTTAATCATGTTCCTATGCCACTCGATGATATAAATTGATCTATGAGAGTGGTTGAGATGGTTCATGGTCATCTTTTTCTATCTACTAAACAATGTAACTTTGAGAGTTTGGGGCATGTATATATGTCTCAGGAAGGAAAAGGTCATTTTCTATCTATATCATGCTTGTTTATGCAACATGTTTGTATTGGTGCTCTGGCCCTTTATGCCATGATATGTTGTATTGCATTTTCCATATTAAAATAAAGCTCCATAACATATAGTGAACTTTTTGAAAGAAAAAGTTCTCAACTCATACTAACTAGTTTGCATCTTGTCTCCTTGGTCTTCTATCATTCAATATCATTCACCATCACCATTAACATCTTCATCTTGCATTCTTTCATTCTTGCATACTCATTAACTATATATCAACCTTATGTGTCTTTTCACCAAGTTTCACCTTAGTTTGACCTTTTTTTGACCAAGTTTAACCATATTTAACCATTTTTGACTAATTTTACCCTATTCTAACCTCTTTCCATCATTTTGGGCATGCACACCAAGTTTCAGGTCATTTTGAGTCTAGATGGGTTGATTTTGGCCCCTAAAGCCTTCTGGAGCATAGTCTGCACTTTTAGAGCATAGTTGGGCTTCCCAAGTGTGCTTAGGGCACACTTGGTACTATTGTAGTGCACTTAGCATTACCAAGTGCACTCGAGGCACACTTGGGTACATTTTGAGCATAGTTGGGGTAGTTAGATGCCCATAATTGCTCCCAGAGCCCATAACTTTTGCATTTCAACTCTGATTTGTAATATGTTAGTTGGGTTAGATTCATATTTTCATTGTAAACAAGTTGACATATCATTTTCATTATTTTATCACTGTCTTGATTGGTAACCCTTGAAAATACTGTTGGGCCCCCAATTAACCCTTGTTCTACACTCTAGACCCCATAACTTTCAAATTTAATCTCTGATTTGTGCTTCACTAGGTTCTATGGTTTTTTCTTCTCATTGTCAAAAAATTGAACTATCATATTCATATCTTAGCCAATTTATCAAGGGGGAACCCATATATATCATCCCTACGAGGGCATACTATTATGGTTTTTTCATTAGGGTTCTTTGACACAACATTCTAAATCACATTGTATCAAATAGAGGTAAAATGTAGATGCTAAAAAATGGTTCACATCTATGATTTCATCACCGTTTCATACTAACTCATCCTATTTTCTCATTTCACTAATTCTAATCTTTGGCCAACATTATTATACCTCAACAATATTTTTCATCATTTGTATCCATTTTCACATCAATTTTAGATCATTTCAAAATCATATTTGATCAACCCAAAAAATATTCCATCAACTCAAAATTATATCAAATCAACTTAGAATCACCCCAAATATATTTGGAATCACCTATAATCAACCATAACCAACCCAAAACATATCAAAAACCCCAAATCAATCATCATCTATCCAATCTTAGGTATTGTTGTGGCTTTTAGTGCCTCAATAACCTATCAATCTATCAAACCTATCTGTCCAAATTTAGTATTGTCATGGCTCTTAATGCTAGGTCAAACTATCATTCTTGGCATCCAATCATTGACATTGTTAAGTCCCATAGTATTAGATCATGACATTAACAAACCATTTTAATAACATTGACATCACTCGTCGATGTCATTATGATTAACCATATCAATCAATCTCGATCCTATAACATTCACAATATTAGTTAAATGTTACGTGTCCTTAATCCATGTCATGTGTCCTTAGTATATAATCAATTTTGATCAATCAATAAATTTTCCCATGGCTTTGGTCTATCCATCATCATCCCAGTTAATCCACATAATCATTGCATTTTCCTCAAAGGATATTGATGCACTTATCAAATCAAATTGGCCAATCATCTACTAATTTTCTCTATAGGATTAAATAACCCATAATTTAATCTTATGTCATTCTAATCATTTTTGTCTCAAATTTGCTAATTATTTTTCCTAACTAACATCCTCAATTAATTAATTTTATTAATTAATTGAATCCATTCTCAAACCATGGAAATTCACAATTTCCTAAGTCATAGTTTCCACCATTAATTCCCATTTTACTAATTTCCATTTGTGTGGATATATGGATTTTTAATTAAAATGTTCCACATAATATTGACATAATCTTGACATTATCATGACACATAAGAATCTTACATCATGGATTCTCCCTTTACGCTTGGCTAAAGATTGTCATAATTCATAGATTCTTATTCCTTATGCATATCTATATTTGGCTTCCATTGTCATAGATTCTTGGCTTTAAGTGGGTTTGAGGTGTCACATGACATGTCATAGGTCCTCTTCCATTTTCAGCCATGTCAACTTTTATGTGTCATACAATCATACATTTTCCATCTTGTGTCATATGTGTCATGGATTCTCAAAGGAATCTCTTGCCAAGTCGCATATCCAAAGTGAAAAGTCCAATGCTGCCATCTTGCATGTTGATTATAAATTGAGCATTCTTCCTCTCATTTTTGGTCCTAACTTCCTAGTCTCTTTATGCTTCAAATCACTTATTCTATTAATCTCATATCATTATCATTATCATAGACTTTTTCTTCCTAATTGTGTGCATTATAGGCAAGTTGACTCACATCATATGGAGAAGAAAGAAGCACATGAGAGCTACAAATGAAAGAGGAGGATTTTAATTTATGTTGCTTTCTTTATTTATTTGGCTTTCATGGTAGACTAGAGGGTATTAACATATATTTATTAAGTTTGTGATATGCTCATAGCATGTTAGATATTAGCCCTTTTTTTGGTCCTACACCATGTATATTACAGACATTTAAAATTTCTTGAATATGTTCTACAGGGGAGATGAAAGTTTTACCAGTCAAATCAAGTATACTTTTGAGGGTTGACATTGGGATATCATGTCTTTGAGCCAAAAGGAGAGGAATTCCACAATTAAAGGTGGAAAATGCATGTGCTCTAGGCTATGCCATATAGAATAATGACCTATTTATATGAAAAGATGGCAACCTAGGTTGTGATCTATCAACATGAGGAGTGGAGAGAGATATTATAGGTGTATATGGTACTGCTACACTCCTAATTGGTGATAGAGATAATCTATTTTTCTTCCTTCTAGGCTTTGAAAATGAGAGCTCAGTATATTAAAAATTACCTCTAGAAGATGCCCTTGTATGAGCCTTAGGCATGAACCATAGCAACTTTGGTCTAGAAACTAGAATGTAGAGATGGAGTCAACAAGTACTTGAAAATAAGCCTCTTGAAGGCTTAGAATAGTAAGAGCAACACTATCTTCTCAACATATATTGGAACTTTTCTTCTTTGACACTAGTGAACTTATAATGCTTCAAGTGTTAGTCCCACCAAGTGTGTCAACATTTTTTGACACAAAAGCTTCCACCCTTACCTAAATTCTTACCTAAAGGAAGCCTTTTATAACATGGGAACAATCCCTAAAGTTTGGGACTTTGCAACTTGAGATTGAGTCTTTGGAGAAGGTCAACTTCCTTACTATCAGGATGCACCCAACTATTTCTTAAGAGAAAAAGGGAGAAGGAATGCATGCAAGAAAACTACCTAATCTAATCTAAGAGGAGGTGATATAACAAATAGTATGTTCAACCTTATCTCTACCCAAGAATGCACAATTCATCAATATAACCTCAAAGCATACAGATTCAATCCTTGCTTAATCCAACAACCATATGTAGATCAAAACAAAAATAATGCTATAAGGAAAATACTTCACTTTATATCATTCAAGAGCCTAGTAGATAAAATCATACAATTGAGAAACAAAGGCAGTACATTAATATGAAGGCAAGAAGGTATTGCATAATATATCAATGGAAGAAAGAGATACAACAAAGGAGTATATTAACTTAGAGGAAAATAAAATTACAATAGTAGAGCATAGACATACAATGTTATAGAATTAGAGAAAAGATAAACCCTAAGAAAGGTTACACAATATTCTTTTGTAGTGTAAGCATAACTTAGATAGCTTCTACCCTAAGGAAAAACTCAACAACTGCATTCAAGATTGTAGAGAACAATAATGAAAAATTTAGGAAAGATCTAATTATGGTACAAATTTAGATACATGAAAATTACTTTTTCACCAAATAGAACCATAAGAAGATAGAAACAATGACCATTATCATTTTGACTAATAAGATGGATTACTAAGCAATGATGTAGTGTCCTTTTACATTTATCAAACTTAGGGAACAATAAAAGTGGTTGAAGGAGATTGAAAAGATTAGATCTGCCAGCATGAAGTTGCTTCCTTTGTTATTATTATGCCAAGTCAGCCATGTTATTGGTTGACTATAGTCAATCCCCAAGCTTCACCACATGGACCAGTCACATTCTACCCTTCATGTTTGACCTTTGACTAAAATAAATTATAGCTTCATAATCCTTTATCTTCATTAACTACTTTACCTTGTGAAATCAAGAATAAATCATATCATTGCTTTGTGGCTTGTTCTTAACATCTTCCCCTAACTACCATGATTAGGAAAAAATGTGAAACTGATATCTTGCATCATTGACACTTAATATCCAACTTATTATTATATGCATGTGACCATGTGAAACTGTGATCCAAGTTGCCAACACACCATTCATGCCATTGCAGCTTAAACCTTGACTTAACATGAAATATCCATTATCATGTGAAAGGGAAGGGACACATGATTGAAACACTAACTATGGTTCAAGCCATAACTTTAGTGAAGTTGTGATGATCATATTGCTTGCTCATTCTATGTTATCACTACTTCATGACTTGATTCTTTAACCCATCATTGACCCCGATGTTAGAAATAGATAATACTAAGAGGGTGTGTGAATTAATATTCTACAAACTTTTTCCCATAATTGAATTTTGCTAATTACTTTATAACTTACATATGAAAGTAAACCAACAATGCTAAATAGAAAATATAATCATAGACATGGAGAACTCATAACACCATTATTTATTAACTAGGGAAACCCTAGCCAAGGGAAAACCCTAGTGGGGATGATACCCACTAGATGATTCACTAAACAATAGAATCCTATTAAGGATATTGACCATGTTATGAGTTTATGAAGTACGCATAATGTCTTGAGTCCTTGTTAGAATCCTCAACCCTATTAGAAGTTTCTACAACAATTACAATGTATGCAAGAAGATCTCACTGCCCTAACATGCAATTATACAATTTAGTTCCTTCACATAATAGATATTCATACAATACTTTCTTATTGCCATAACTCACACTGACTTTGATCATATATCAGATTTCACATCACATAAGCCTCATAAATGGTTCTCACAATAGTTCACATGTCACTTCTAATCATGAAACTTCCATAATATCTATGCATTACACACATGCACTACATAACACACTTTTTACACATTATTTGTGCAACATAAGATCTTTACTTATACCTTGTCTAAGTTAGCTTCCATGTCTTCACATGCTTGACATAATATAAAATAATATCCACATAGTTAGCTTAACATGACTTAGTAATTTTTTTGAAATCAAAACAATTCCTAAAGTCATATAGCCCTATTTTTTGCTATGCTTTGTTCTACACTGTTAAATACCAATATAGTTAATCTTACTATAACTTGCACCGTATTGACTTTACACACATGTACAATAGTATACATCATCATGATGGTGTTACAAACCTTTCTTAACTATGCATAAGATTAACTCTTCGTGTATGTCTGTACTATTAAGATCTATTCGTTGTACTCTTGCAAATTGTCTAAAACTTAGAGCTTTGAATGCATAAATAAAATGCTAAGTATATGTTGCCATAAATGACAACCATCAAGATATATAACTGACCATATTTCCAACAATCTCCCCCTTTTCATTGATGGAAACATTTGATAAAATTGGCTAAGTCCCAAAATGATGTCATACAAAACAAAAGTAAATAAAATAACTATACACAAATTGCCTTCAAAACATATCCATTTTATTCATGTTTTGATGGATAATTACATTCCTTAACACTCCTTTACATTGATACATACATAATCTCCCCCTTATATATATATATATATATATATATATATATATATATATATATATAAAATTTTCCTCTAGTAGTACTTCCCTTTTGACATCGATGGAAAAGGTGTCAAAAAATGTATTACAAAAACTTATTTCCTATTGTTGATCAACTTGTCATTCTAGCTATGCAATCCAAAAAATCAATCTATAGTTTGTCAAAGTCCTTCTTCTAGTTTCCTTTGACTATTTATGGTATACTAATGAGTGCAAAAAGTGCATAGGATGCCACTTCAACTATGCTCAAGTCAGTATATGTAAAATTATCATAGGAATTCTTTGCTGAAAAATATTCCTCCAATTGCCTCTACAAAATTATGACCTTGGGTGCCAGATATTCTCTGAGAATAGAAAATCTTCTTATTACCTTCTCCTTGTCAAATTCAATGGTTTTGAAAGTATTGTGAATTTTTTCAATATCATTCTCAAAATCTTCAATTCTAATCTTTGGTTGCTACAATCTTGTAGTGAGTGATTGAAGCTCACTCATATGGCCTTTGATCTTTGCATCAAAATCAGATAAGTGTAAGACATTGCACACTATCCATATACCTTCTTACCTTTAGCAATACACTTTCTAAGTTGCTTGATGTTTCCATCAAGTGCCTTCAAATCACTTTTCACATTCGTGCACACTATGTTGAATAGGGCTACATCATGATTACTCTATGCTTGCACTGCTACTACTTTATCTAAGGTTGTAAATTCCCCATCAAAAGTCTTTACCAAATCTTTTTCCTTATCTTTCAATTATGGATTAGCTATAGTTTTAGAAACTATCTTTTGTGTGCACTCCAAGACTTCAACAAGAGTCTTCTCTAAAGACTTTACAAAATTTTTCTTCTCAAACAATTTTCTCAAAGTTCCCAATAGCTCTTTTTGGTCTTCATCATCAAATGGAATAGATACTATTGCTGATGTTTCAGGTGCTAATACTATTGAAGATACAATAGTCTTTTTCATCTATTCCTTTGTACTTTTCTTTTCCTCAGGCTCTTTCTTCTTCTTCTCTTCTTCTTCTATTATTTTCTTTTCTTCTTCTTCTTTCTACTTCTTTTCCTTTTCTTCTTTCCTCCTTTGCTCCTATTATGATTTCATCTTCTTTCCTTTTCTTGTCTTCATGTTCCTTTCTCTTCTTTTCTTCTAGTTCCTTCTTCTTTTTCTCTTCCTCTTCATCATCAAAGATGGTATAGGTAGTGATATTGCCAACAATATTTTCCCCATAAGCTACAAATGGATTCTCTTTAACGTCCATAGTTATGCGCATAATCCACTTGCATGGATTTAGTACCCATAAGAATGTGAGGTGGAGATAGTGCTTGCTATGTCCCTTCTGCCTCTTCTTCTTCTTTGAAAGGTGTATCTGTCTGTACATGTACTAGACAATAAACCTTTGCTTATGCACTCCCCTTAGGTACTGAGGATATATATTTCACTATGGCCTCCTCCACTTCTTTCCTCACCTCCTCATAATTACCTCCCATCAGAATAATTGCTCTTTTTTTATTCCTCAACTAGGGCTCAATACCCTTCAAAATTATCCCAGATTCCTCTTTTGATCCAACATCACTTAACTTATTTATGGATGTGATCCTCATATTTAGATCTTCTTTTACTACCCTTCTCTTTCTATTGATCAACTTATTGCATTGGACTTTAGGAATCTTATTCTGAATGCTATCAAATATTTTATTCCTCATAATCATATTTCTTATTATGGAATTCTCTAATTGCCTACTATCCATATTGCTATACATGCTTTAAAATTTATTCAACAAAACAAAATTGTCATCATTTATAATCTACACATTTAGATTTCTACCTTTTGTTTCCATGCCTTCTTCCTTGTGGTTGTCTTGGTTTCCTGCACATCTTTTTCAACAAATTTATCTCTATCATCATCCTCTAAGATTTTAGAACTACTCACTTGCATGGTTTTCCTCCTTTTTCTAGGCCTACTACATATCTTATTTACTCTTTTCTTTACTTAAGGTGTAGGTTCTTGCTTAACGTTCACTAGTCTTCCTAACTTTCTCTACAAAGTAGGTGATTCCACCTTTGACTGCCTTCTTGATTGATCATATCTTGTTCTTACATGTTTTACTTGCACAACTATTGTATATGGTGAAATGGGAGATTATACACATGGTTTTATGACTGTTACTCCTTTAGAAGGTCTTGCTACTACAATAGGTGTTGCTGCCAATACTTCTATCTTCCCACTGACCTTCATCTCTAATGCAATTCCCTTTATCTCATAGAATTTTTGTTTGGTTATGCCAGATTCCATGAGTATGGAATCTTTCTTCTTTTCTACTTTCTTCTTACTCTCCTTTCTATGGATCTTATTCTCTACATTCCTTAACCTTTCATCATATGTTCCCCATCTAGGACATTATGTGTCCTACTCAAACTTGAGTATGATCTATGCATACCCTTCAATAAGTTTTGCACTCATCTCATAGACCATAAGCTCAACAAACTTCACTCTAGGTATCACAGCTTCCATGTAGGTGTTGTCAGCTTCCACCATGAAGCACAAATCATCATTATACTTCTCTACCTAAAAGGGAGGTATCCTATACCTCAATTCATCTCAGACTAAAAATTCTTCATCATCCTATCAATATCAATGTCTCTAAAATTTTCAAGTTTAAAACTATAGGTTTGAGTTACAATCTTCACTGCACACTCGTTGCTATCCTAATTGATTATTCTAGGAAACTTCTTAGTAACATAATATAATAAATGAGTCAATAGGGACTCAAATCAAAGTACTACACTTTTTTGTTTTCTTCATCTAATCAATATTGTCCAAAAGTTGCACATTGACAATGTCACACAAATTAACTTTTATCCTTTCAATGAACATCACATATGTTGTATGATAGAATCTAGCTAGTATAGAGTTTACCCTTGATCCATAGTTCAACTTGTACCCTAAGATTTTGGTCAAAAAACTGACTCCTTTATCTTGAATAGGATCAACCCTCATATTTCTTCCATCAAACTTGGTTTTTTGGTTTTTCTACACTAATTTCTTGATGCTTTTCTCATTAATAAGATTACAAACTTCATTGGTAAATCCTGTGAATTTTTGGATTATGTAATTGTCAATGACAATTTGTGTATCACCTTACTAGAACATATCATGATGTATTTAGCTTAATATAATTTGGGTCCACTTGTGATTGTTGAATTTTGTGTAGAACATATAGTTCACGAAATTCAAATCTTGAAGGTGCACATACTCAAACTTAAGGGATAAGTCATTATTACACATGACTCCTAAGTCCTATTGAATCTCCTCATCACCTATACTCTCAATTTTGTAATATATATAATTCATTATATCCTCTACACATAACACATTTTTTGGAACTTACAAAAATGTGCCTATAGGATCATCTAGTAAAGAAAAAAATTAGTGTTTCTTGAACTGATACCTTGGTTTGTCACTGATATCATGCACTTTTTTACTAGCCATTCCTTAATTATTGCAAATGCTTCAAGAAACTAGATTCAATATATTGTAAGATACCTCGAATTCACAATTTTTTGGGCTTCTGCAACTTTCATCTTCACAAACTTGGTTCACACTTCAATCGCTATCAAATCACTCTTCAATTCACTCAAGACACTTCACATGAACAAATGTTACATCAACTCTTGCTCACACTCCTTAAATCATTTCAAATTGCACTGTGCAATAAATGCATATCTACCACAAACTCAAAATACTGTCTTTGTTTACCAGTTACCTTGGTCATACAATTCCCACTTACTACGATCATATTGAGACTTGCACACTGAACCATAGCTTTCTCTCTATATCTTCTACCTTCTATTAATTGCACAATCTCTAACTCTCTCTCTAACATCAGTTCTAAACACTAATGCCCCGTTGCTAGTGCAAGTAGCTTAATTTAGACAGGTTAAGTCACAAACAATCTATGACTTCAACTTTCCATTAGGTGCATCAAAGAATTGTTCTTCCAATACTATTTGTAAACTCTCTAGATTACAAGCTTTCACAAATGCTTCTTTTAATTCCTCAACATGTTCCTTGACTACTTCTTTTTGACTATTGTTACATCTATTTTCATTCCTTCTATCATTCCTGTTGTTGTTCCTTATGTGATTAGGATTCTTGTTAAAGTTTCCTATATCCATTCTACATAATCTTGTTGTGTGTCCAAATTTATTGCATAAATGACATACAAGTGCATTTCTCCTCTGATTGTTCTTATTCTAACTTTCACGTGCTTTGCAATTCCTTGCAATATGTCTAGGATTGTTAAATTTGTAACAAATAAAATACTTTTTCTCACCATAAAGTTTCTCTCCATCATTAGATCTTCTTTGTAATCTATTTCTTCCATTACCAATAGGGTTAGTATTCCTAAACGTTCTACTATTCTTATTATCATCAAAAAACTTAGGTTTCTTATATTCTACTTCCTTATGTCCATAAACATGACAATTATAACAATAGAAATTAATAATAGGTTTAAAAGAATTACCTGTACAATCTCTCTTCATATGTCCAATTTCTTTTCATATGAAACATATACCTTTGAATTCATGTCTTACCTCTTTGGATGAATCACCTTTCTCAAGTTCTTCAACTTGCTCTATTGTTCTAAATTCATCAAATTTATTTGTCAATTCAATTTTTTAACTTCATCAGACCACTTGAACTTTTCTTTAATAATTTCTACTATAGAATTTGATTCTATCCTAATCTCATCTTTCTTTACTAACTTCTCTCCAAGAAGATATGCAAGGCATGTTTTGTCATAAGAGGGTCTTTGATGAAATATCTGTTCATCAATTTTCTCAGAACTTGTGTAAAGTTTCTCTAACTATTATTTAGCTTATATCAACTCTCCTTTCACTATTATGTTGTATTTTTCCAATTCTTCATGTTCTATCTTAGTAGAATCTAATTTAGATGTCACTTTAATTAGCTAGTATCTAAGGTCTGTATTCTTAGATTTTAGATCAGGTTCACTATTATTGTCATTAGTCTTAAGACTTAACTTTAGTTCAATAATTTTCAAATCATGTTTCCAGAACTCATTCTCATTCTTAAGATTTTCTATATCATCATTGTCACTATTTCGTGCAAATGGTTCCTTGCTAGATTCTAGATCATCAATTTTATCCTTTAGTTTGCCAATGTAAACTTTTGTATCTTTGTATCTATCTTTCAATTATTTCTCCCTTTAGTAAAAAGATCAATCTATTCAAGAGCTTCTTCAAGATTATTCTTCAACTGTTTCATATTCAATTGGATCTTAGATAAGCTGTTAAGTCTCTTCAAATTAATTGGGCTCTAATACCAATTGTTAGAAATAGATAATATTGAGAGGGGGTGGTGGGGGGTAAATTAGTATTCTACAAACTTTTGCCCATAGTTGAATATTATTAATTACTTTATAACTTAAATATGAAAGTAAGCCAACAATGCTAAATAGTAAATATAACTATACACATGGAGAACTCATAACACAATTATTTGTTAACTAGGGAAACCCTAGCCAAGGGAAAACTCTAGTGGGGATGATACCCACTAAATGATTTACTAAATAATAGAATCCTATTAAGGATATTGACCTTGTTAGGAGTCTATGAAGTACATATAGTGTCTCAAGTCCTTGTTAGAAGCCTCAACCTTGTTAGGAGTTGCTACAACAATTACAATGTATGTAAGAAGAGCCGATTGCCCCAACATACAATTATACAATTTAGTTCCTTCATTGAATAGATGTACATACAATACTTGCTTGCTACTATAACTCGTAGTTGCTCTGATCTTATATTAGATTTCACATCAATAAGCTTCATAGATGGTTCTCACAATATTTCACATGTTACATCTAATCATGCAACTTCCACAGTATCTACACACTACACACATTCACTGCAAAACACACTTTTCACACACTATTTATGCAACATAAGATCGTTACTTATATGTTGCACATTCACAAATTATTGCTCACTCATCTTCCATGTCTTTACATGCTTGATATAATATAAAATAATATCCACATAGTCAGATTAACATGACTTTGTAATTATTTTGAAATCAAAACAACTCCTAAAGTTGTATAGCTCTATTTTCTAGTATGCCCTATTTTGCATTATTAAATACAAGCACAATTAAACTTATTCTAACTTGTGCCATACTAACCATACACACATGCACACTAGTACATGTCATCTTGATAATGTTACAAATCTTCCTTAACTATGCATAAGCTTAACTCTCTGTGCATCATCTGTACTATTAAGATCTATTCACTACACTCCTATAAACTTTCTAATACTTAGACAATTTTCTATGCCTAAATGCATAAATGAAATGCTGAGCATATGTTACCATAAATGACAACCATCGTGACATCCATTTAACCATATTGCCAAAACCTAGTGACCATGCACACAAAGTGATTCATGAATTTTCCATTCTGACTATGCTTAACATTAAACTCTCTATGATCATGTGAATGAGGAAGGGTTGTGACATCACAACTCAAACCTTGATTTAAGATCATAACCCTTGATTGAGCAATAAAGAGAGATCAAAACATCATGACTCATAATTGGATGTTCACCTTCTAAACTATGAAGCTAAACTAACTATTGAAAAGACTATGTTACACATTCACAAATCATCTGATGGTTAAGCCATAGACTGCAATGACTCAACAATGAAGAATAGTCACATGATCACAACTTGAGTCTCTGAGGGGAAAAATCATAAAAGCCCAAATCTAGGAAAATAAGGGATAAGCCAAAGTTTGAATGTATCTTTTATAACATTCGATCATTTGAATATTTGAATAGATATGACCATTGGCCATGCTTGATAGGAAAACTCAATTTTAGTGAGAGGGAAAATATGGTTAACATGTTCCTCAACAAGTTCTTAATACCTTTCAAAATTATGTTTTATTCCTCCTTAGAGTCCACTTCATGAAGTTTATTTATCATAGTGATCTTCAAATTTAGATATTCTTCTAATACTCTCTTCTTCCTATTAATTAGCTTAATATATAGGTCTCTAGGTATCTATTCTTAATATTCTCAAACTTCTTATTCCTCAAATCACATTCCTTACAATGACATTTTCTGACTACCTTCTATCCATATTACTATACATAATATAATACTTATTTAATTGTACAAAATTGTCATTTTTAATGATTTGCAATTTTTAGGTTCTCTACCTTTGGTTTTCATGCCTTCTTTCTAGCAGCAACTTTTCCTTCCTATGCATCTTGCACTACTAGTCTATCTCCAACTTCATCCTTAGATTTGTTAGATTCACCGAATTGCATCATTTTCCTTCTCTTGCTAGACCATTGGTGGTCTTCTTGACCCTTTTCTTTGGTGAAGGTGCAGATTCTTGCTTCACCTTGACCAATTTCTCAAATTTTGTCTATGTTGTAGGTGCTTCTACCTCATGCTACCTCCTTGGCTAATCACTTCATGTTTTCATAGGTTTCACTTGCCCAACTACTGCATAAGGTTCAATGGGGGCCTATGCACATGGTTTCACTATTGTCACACCTTCTAAAGGTCCTACTACAATAATTATGGTTGCTGCTAGTACTTTAGACTTTATACTTGCTCTCATTTCCATTGTAATGCCTTTGACCTCATTGAATTCCTCTCTAGTCATGTTAGATTCCTTGAGAATGAAATCTATCACTTTTTCTACTTTCTTCTTGCTTTCCTTGTTGTGTAGTTTAGAGTGAACTATTCTCATTTTCTCCTCAAAGGCTCCCCATCTAGGATGCTCTATGCCATTCTTAGATTGGATTATGATCGGCTCATACCCTTCTATAAGCTCAATGCTCATCTCATATCCCATGGGTTTAATGAAATTAGCCCTTGGTAAGACAACTTCCATATAGGTGTTATCTATCTCCACTAGGAGGCATATGTCATCCTTATATTTCTCTACCATAGAGGGTGGTATCCTATACCTCTATTTTATCTAGAAACTTTTCATCATTCTATCAATTTCATCATCCCTAATAATCTCCAAATTTTATTTGTAGCATCAAGTCACCATCTTCATTGTGCACTCATTGCTATCCCAATTTATTACTCCAAGAAACTTCATTGTATTATAGAAAAAAATGAGTCAATAGGGACACAAATCTAAAAATTGAGCTCCTTGTTTTCTTCATTTTAGCAATGTTGTTCAACAATTATAGTATGATAATCTCACATAGATTAAATTTTCTCCCTTGAACTACCATCACATAAATTGCATGTAAAAATAAAGCTAGTATAAAGTTAACCCTTGATCCATGGTTGAAATTGTACCCTAATATCTTTCTTAGTAATTATACTACTTTATCTTGAATGGAGCTTACCTTCATGTTTCTTCTGTCAAACCTGGTATTTAGGTTCATCTCAATCATCTTTCTTATATTCTTTTCATTGATAGGGTTACATCCCTCATTACTCAATCTTGTGACCTTATGAATTAGATCATTGTCAATAACTATTTGTGCATCACCTAGCCATAATAAATCATTATGTACCCTACTCAAAATAATTTAGATTCAATCATGATCATCAAAATCCATATAAAATGTATACTTCAATAGATTCAACTCACTTAGGTGTGCATACTCAGATTTCAAGGATAGGTCACTATTACACATGGTTCTATGATACAATACAAGGTAGGAGAATCCCCAAAGAAGATGTTCTAGCCCCAAACAAATAACCACACAATAAAAATACAATATCAATGCAAGGTTTGAAGCCAAGTCACAACTCTTTATTCATAAAATAATTATTACATGCAATATATCTGGTTGTCAGGCCTTTCTAGCTATAGCCAAATACAATAGAAATTACAATAATAGTTTTGCAAGATCCATCAAGATCCAACCCAAACACTAGCTAGTCTAGATCCACACTCTGGTAGAAACCTCCAAGGAAGATCTAACTAGTACTCGTAAGCCCACCAAGAAATCTCCTTGTTTTCCAAGCCTCAGCTACTAGCTCTCTTCAAATATTTTCTCCTCTACCACATCTTCTCCAAGATGTATGACTAATGACTAAAGACTTCACCACAACCCCTACTTATACCAATCTAAGCCACAAGTCATCCCAGTATGCTACAAATTATATATCCCTTACACTAACTACTTTTAAGAGCCAAAAGTTAGCCTCCAATAGGAATTAAATACCAAACTCTTTTAAAGGCTCATAATAATTATTAAATACATCAAAATTAACTACCCAAGACCCAAATAGGTCCACTCAACCCTACCAAAATTTGATAATCATGCATGATAGCCAACCACCCTAGGATTCTCCTGCATCAGACTTCCTAGGTGCAAAAAGATGTTTTGAGTAGCTGAAGGAACATCTTCTAGGATTCAACACATAAATCCCAAACTAGTTTTTCACATACATATCCTCGAAGTCTTCAACTTGTACACTCTTTCCCTTGCTCTTTTTTCACTTTTCTATCCTTCGTATTCCACAGGTTTTCTGTCCACACTAATTGCTAACCTTTTCAAAATCTATCATCTCAACTTGGCTACCAATACTCAGGTTCCTTCTATCGACCAATTCATTCTGCAAAGGAATTAGAAAATGCTTCCTACCATCATTCTCAATAGTAAACACTTTCTTGACACAATCATGTACAACCTTGCAATCATACTACCAAGGTCTACCAAGCAATACATGACAACTATTCATGTCCATAATATCACACAATACTTGATCCTTATATTGCCCAATTTGGAAATGAACAAGGCACTACTCCCTCACTTCCAAAGCATACTCTCCTCACAACCAACCAATCTTATAAGGATAAGGTTGTCTCATTCTCTTCAAACCAAGTTTCTGAATTATTTCTTTACCAACAAGGTTATCCATACTACTACCATCTATAATCACCTTGTAGACATTACCACCAAACTTATAATAAGTCTTGAACAAACTAGTTCTCTGATAGGAATCTAGTGTTCTCTCACCAACCAATACTTGCCAAGAAAACAAACTCTCTCCTTGCTTAGGCTAACTATCCTAGATTGCAACTTCACTCACAATAGCAATTGTCCTTCTAACTAGACATTCAAAAGATCTATGCCCTTCTTGACAACACTTTAAACAATTACCTCTAAACCCACCTCCAATTGTCCTTCTTTTTTGTTCAACAGGTTTTGGTTCACCTTTTGCATTCGATTTAACTTGTGCCAAACTATCCTACTTCTCCTTCCTCTAGCATTACCATGATTCTTCCTCTTTAGCTTTTCTTCTACTCTCAAATCATATTGATAAACATCCTTGAGTAAAGAAATATTAAATATACCAACCTCATCCTAAATATTGAATCTCAAACCATTAATGTATTGCACTACCTTCTCCTTTGACAATTCTCTATGCCTAGACCGAATAGCTAGCTTGTCAAACTCCATGGTATAATATTTCACAGTCATATCATTCTACTTTAGATTCTACAACCTCTTAAAAAACTCAAGTTCATAATTAGTAGGAATGAACTTAGCCTTTAACTTAGTCACCATCAATCTCTATCTAGTTATCTTCATTTCACCTTCTTCTTCTCTATCTCTTTGCAGTTCCTTCCACCAAAGAGCAACATGTCCCTTTAGCTTAGTTTGTGCCAACCTTACTCTAAGTGGATCCTTGATATCCTCAAGCTCAAAGTAGTCTTTGAATTGACCAATCCAATCAATCAGGTCTTTAAAATTCAAAGTTCCTAAGAAATTAGCAAACTACATCTTATGCTTCAACTTCAACTGAGATCTAGATCTAGCAAACTGACCAACACTATTTCCTAGAGGTCTCTCCACATGATCAATTCTAGCCTAACCACTCAAATTCAAAGTCTTTAGTAGCTTCCTCATAACCATCTTTAGTATCCATATGTTGAGGTACACCACCTACAATACTTATGATCTCAGTAGTTATATAACTCTTCATCAATACCATCTTAGATTTGAAAGTGGCTTTAACCTCCTCCATTTCAAATCTAAAATCTAATTTAACTCTCTCTAAGATCCTTTCTTCCACAACATCACTAAGATAATCAATGGCCCTAGGGTCCAATCTTCTTAGAGGCATCTTCCAAAATTTTTGCAAACCCTAGTAAATCCACTTTACAAAACCCTGGTGCAAAATACCTTAACTTTGGTGATTGGTCTACACACTTAGGAACAACTAGGCTCTAATACCACTTGATGCAATACAAGGTAGGAGAATCCCTAAAGGAGATGTCCTAGATCCCAACAAATAACCACACAGTAGAAACATAATAAAAATGCAAGGTTTGAAACCAAGTCACAACTCTTTATTCATAAAATAATCGTTATAAGTAACATGCCAAGTTGTAAGGCCTTCCTGGTTATGACAAAATACAATAAAAATTACAATAATAGTTCTGCAAGATTCATCAAGATCCAACCCAAACACTAGCTAGTTCTGATTTACATTTTGGTAGAAACCTCCAAGGAAGATCCAACTAGTACTCATTAGCTCACCAAGTAATCTCCTTATTTCCCAAGCCTCAACTACTAACTCTCTTCAAAATTTTTCTCCTCTATTGCTTCCTCTTCTCCAAGATAGATGAATAATTACTAAAGACTTCACCACAACCCCTTCTTATACCAATTTAAGCTAAAAGTCAGCCCATTATGCTACAAATTAAATATCCCTTACATTAAGTACTTGAAGAGCCACAAGCCGGCCTCCACCAGGAATTAAATATCAAATGCATTTAAAGGCTTAAAATAATTATTAAATACATCAAAATTAATTGCCCAATACCCAAATAGGTCCCTTCAACCCTACCAAAATTAGTTAATCATGTAGGATAGCCAACCACCCTAGGATGCTCTTGCATCATTCCCAAATCTTTATGAATATTTTCATCTCCCATTCTCTCAATTTTATAGTGGATTCAACTTCTAATATCCCCAACATGAAGCACATTCCCTAGAGATTGTGAAAGTGTACCCAATGGGTCTTCCAAAAGTGATACAAATGGATTCTTCTTGAATACATACAATGTTCTATCACTCGCATCATAGAAAGTTTGATTGGCCATTGCAATTATACTATAGTCACTTAAAATACTTAGCTTTAGCTCTGCAAAATACCTTAAATTAATCTTTAGGGATTGTACCACTTTTCACTTGACAAAATTCTCTTTGAACTTAAATTTATTGGAAAACCACTCTTCAATTCACTCTAGACATTCCACATGAACAAATGGTACACATAATCTTTCTTGTGATCCTTAAATCATTTCAAATCACACTATGAATTAAATTTGTATCTACCAAAAATTCAAATACTATTTGATGCAGGAGCATCCAGAGGTATAAGGGCAATCCTGTGTCACCCAAAAAAATTTACTTAGACTTAGTTTTTGTTTCATGTGTTTTCATTTTTGGACACCCATTTGGGTCAAATAAAGGTTCCAACTCTCACAGTTCCACTATCAGTGTGCTAGAAAATCCGAAAAAAATAGGAGCATGTAATTGGGCCATCATTTTGGTAAACTAGAAGGTGTGAATTGGCTAGATGAATGTAATTGTGATTTAGAACATTCCAAAAAAAAAATCAGGTCAAAAGGCCCCATAGTTTGAAAGTTATTGCAATTTTTTTGGGTTGTAGAGACCTCCTAAGAATGCTTCAAAGTTAGGTTAGGGGCATTAAATGACCTCAAAAAGGGTCAAAAAATGGGAGACAAGAAAAGCTTGTCTATAGGGCTATAGAGTGCTTCGAGAGCTTTTCAAAAATGTAAACGGTTCATCAATCAGAGCTACAGTTCAAAAGTTATGCCTCCCAGAAGTTTGGTTACCATTTTTGGATTCTTCTAGATTTGTGTTGACTTCTAATGCAGCTTCTGGAACCTTCTGTTTGGTCGGTGGATGCCTACTAGCACTTTATAGAATGTACTCCTAGTCCTTAACCCTTCGGGGTCTATTTAAGGAGATTTTTGGCATTGTAAAAGGCAGTTCGGAGTGGAGTTTGAGAGGAGGTACTGAAAGGAGAAATTATCTCCACATTTATGCTATTGTAAGCCCTTAGGGCATGTTTTGAAGTTTATTTTCTCTGTACTAAATGTACTAGCTTATTTTTCAGTGAATACAATTTCCCTTTTCTATTGTGTCCATTCTGTTCTTGGGTTGTGTCCCCATCAAGTGGTATCAGAGCTGGTTTTCCTGAGTGTGTAGATAGAGCACCAACTATGAGGCAGTTTGCACAACGACTGTGTGGTTTTGGGTTTGAGTTAAGAAGATGCCTCCATGAAGAGAGCATGGTAGAAGGGCCAGAGCTATTAATCTTGAGGAGGTTAGAGCCCTCCAAAGGCAGGTACAAGTATTGTAGGAGGAGCTCTGTAGAGGAGCAACTGTGGCCGTAGGTGATGAAAGTGAAGATGACAATGAAGAAGATGAAGTTGGACCAAAAGGGGAATTTGATGGGGAAGTTCTAAATCATGCAGAGGAAAGGCTTTTTAGGGCCATTACTAAGTTTGGGAAAAGACCCACAATTGAAGTGGGTGTATTTTCAGGAAATCTGAAACCAGATGAGTTGATCGATTGGATCAATGAACTGGAAGAATACTTTGAGTATGAGGATATTAGGGACCCAGATAGGGTTAAGTTTGCAAAGGCCAAACTGAAAGGCCATGCCAAAATCTGGTGGCAAGAGGTTCAATTGGAAAGAAACAGAAGAGGAAAGGAGAAGATCATAAGATGAGATCGCATGGTGGACAAATTGAAGAAGTAGTTCATTCCTGTAGACTACGAGCTTGATTTGTTTAAGAAGATGCATGGGTTAAAGCAAGCAGGAAGATCAATCCAAGAATATATAGAGGAATTTTACTGACTCTTGATTAGAGCAGGGCATGTAGAAGCAAATAAGAAGAAGGTTGCTCTATATATCAGTGGGTTGCGACCTAGCATCTAGGAGGAATTAAGTCTAGTAAGAATGACCAGCATTGAAGAGGCATACCAGTTTGCCCTAAGAGTTGAAGAGAAGATGAATAAAAGGTTTGAAGGAAGACAAAGAGGGCATGGTCAAGGAGGAAGGGGAAGCGGTAGATGATCTGGAGGCCGTAATGAAACTCAAAAGAAAAATGAAAATGTGGGTACTAGCAGGAACCAAAGGAATGAGGGTTTCAACTGCTCCCATGACAAAGACTTTGGAAATCAGAGAGGAAGAGGTAGAGGACATGGACAAGGAAGAGGAGGCTTCCATGGCACCTATTTCCATTGCAATAAAGAAGGTCATCGTGCCTTTGAATTCCCTCAACGACGAGGAAGGACAGATAGGAGAGTTGAGGGCCAAGCTAGGGTTGCTCATGTGGATGAAGATGCACAATCATCACATTTAGAGGATGCAGAAAGAGGAGAGACCTTGGTAAATGAAAGAGTGCTACTAAGTGGTGAGATTGAACTAGGACAACGGAGGAGTCTGTTCCGTACCAGATGCAAGTGTAAGGGTAAATGTTGTGACATGATCATTGATGGTGGTAGCACTGATAACATGGTATCAGAAGAGATGGTCTCTAAGCTAAAGCTCAAGAGGGAGAAACATCCCCAGCCCTATCAGATTGATTGGGTAAAAGATGATCATAAGGTTTTGGTAAGTGAACAATGTTTAGTGAAATTCAAAATTGGGAGTTACCATGATGAAGTTCTCTGTGATGTTATTTCGATGGATGTTTGCCATCTATTATTGGGTAGACCATGGTAGTTTGATAGACATGTAGTACATGATGGACATGCAAACACATACTCTCTAACAAAGCATGGATTTTTCCACAAATTGAAGCCCATGAAAAAGGAAGGTGAAAAGGTATATAGTAGTGCTAGGATTTGTCTTGTTGATGAAAGGAAGTTTTTAGATGGCATGAAACATCAACATATGTGCTATGCTTTGATTCATAAGAAAGATAAAGAAGGTAGTAGTGAAATACCACTTGAAGTTTTAGATTTACTAAGGGAGTTTGGAGATATTATCTCTAATAATGTTCCAAATGGATTACCACTAGTAAGGCAAATCAGTCATCAGATAGATTTGATTCCAGGAGCTAGTTTGCCTAACAAGGCTGCTCACAGGATGACTGCTACTAAAATAGAGGAGCTAAATAGACAAGTTTAGGAGCTATTGACGAAGGGCTTGATTCGAGAGAGCTTGAGTCCATGTGCAGTACCTATAGTACTTGCACCAAAGAAGGATGGAGAGTGGAGGATGTGTATAGATTCTCGAGCTATAAATAGGATAACCATCAAGTACAAGTTTCCTTTGCCAAGGATGGATGATCTTATGGACTGCTTGAGTGGAGCTCAGTACTTCATAAAGATAGATCTCAAGAGTGGCTATCATCAGATATGGATTCGAGAAGGAGATCAGTGGAAAACAACCTTCAAGACCAAGGAGGGTCTTTATGAGTGGTTAGTCATGCCCTTTTGATTAACGAACGCCCCAAGCACCTTCATGCGGCTCATGAATGAGGTACTTAAGAAGTTCTTGGGAAAATTTGTTATTGTCTATTTGGATGATATTTTAATTTTCAGCAAGACTTTGGAAGAACATTTACTGCATATTTGTAGTGTCCTTGAAAGGCTAAGGAAAGAGAAACTATTAATTAATCTGAAGAAGTGTATCTTTGCAAAAAAAGAGTTAGTCTATTTGGGGTTTGTTATATCACCCGAAGGTCTCAAAATGGATTCGAAGAAGGTAAAAGCCATCTTGGAATGGCCAACTCCAAGGTCTGCTACTGAGGTAAGATCATTTCATGGTCTTGTTAGTTTTTACAAGAAGTTTATTAAGAATTTTAGTGGCATATGTGCACCCCTAATTGATACAATAAGAGGGGATAGAAAAGAGTTCAAATGGACTGCAGCAGCTGCGAGAAGTTTTGAATTGCTGAAGAAAAAGGTAACAGAACAACCTATGTTGGCACTTCCAAATTTTAGAAAGGTTTTCTAGGTGCATTGTGATGCCAGTGGAAGCACTATTGGGGCTTTATTAAGCCAAGAAGGTAAGTCTATTGCATATTTTAGTGAAAAATTGAATGATGTAAAGAAGAAGTATTCTGTTGATGATCAAGAGTTCTATGCAATAGTTCAGGCCTTAAATAAATGGAGGCATTATTTATTGCCAAAGGAATTTGTTTTGTATACTAATCATCAGGCATTATAGTACCTAAATAGCCAAGGTAAATTTAATTAGAGGCATATGAAGTGGGTAGAGTTCTTGCAGAGCTATACATTTGGGTTGAAGCATAGAAGTGGAAAATCTAATAGGGTTGCAGATGCACTAAGTAGGAGATAGTTGTTGCTTACAGTAATGCAGGTTGAAGTAATTGGGTTTAATGAACTCAAGAATTTGTACCCTAAGGATCCTAATTTTTCTGAAGCATGGAAAGCTTGTAAAGAACCTGTTGCTGTAGATAGAACTAAGTGGTTAGACTATTTGATTTAGGATGGCATGTTGTTCAAGGGTAGTCAATTGTGCATTCCAAGGAGTTCCATGAGGGAAAATCTAATTAAGGAGAAACATAGTGGAGGGATGGCAGGACATTTTGGTCGAGATAACACCATTTCCATTCTTAGAGAACATTATATTTGGCCTCAAATTTCATAGGATGTGAAGAAGTTTGTACAGAGTTGTCAGGTTTGTCAAGTTGCCAAGGGGTTTAGTCACAATACTGGCCTATATCAGCCATTGCCTATTCCATCAAGGCCATGGGAGGACATAAGTATGGATTTTGTTCTTGGATTTCCAAGGACACAAAGGGGTAATGACTTAGTATTCGTGGTGGTTGATAGGTTCTCCAAAATGGCACATTTCATTCCATGCCACAAAACTCATGATGCTGTCCATATTGTAGACTTGTTTTACAATGAGGTGGTAAGACTACATGGTCTTCCAAGGAGTATAGTTTTTGACAGAGATACTAAATTTGTGGGGTATTTTTGGAGGACATTGTGGAAAAAGTTGAGAACAGACTTGAAATTTAGTTCTACGCATCACCCACAAACTGACGGCCAAACAAAAGTGGTAAATAGAAGTCTGGGCAATTTGCTGAGATGTTTAGTTGGGGATAAGCCCAAGGGATGGGATTTGATTCTACCACAAGTAGAGTTTGCTTACAATAACTCTATAAATAGGAGTACTGGAAAATCACCATTCCAAATTGTATATGGGAATAGCCCAAGGACTGCACCAAAATTGAGGAAGATAGAGCAAGGGGAGAGGACAAGTGCTAAAGTAGAAGAATTTGCTGAACATATCAAGCATATACATGAGGAGGTTCAGGCACACATTACCAAGATGAATCAAGAGTATAAAGCTAGGGCTGATCAAAGGAGAAGACATAAGGAATTCCAAGTAGGGGATCTAGTCATGGTGCACTTACGAAAAGAAATATTTCCAGCCGGTACTTACAACAAGCTGAAAATGAAGAAATTTGGCCCCTGCAAAATTTTGAAGAAACATGACTCAGGAAATGCATATGAAGTGGAGCTGCTAGATGGTATTCACATTTCTCCCATTTTCAACATTGCAAATTTAACAGAGTATCATGATGATGGTGAGAATGAGGAGCTGGTGTTAGAGCCATGTCTGATTCTTGCTTCTAAGATGGAGGAGATAGAAGACATTCTAGATCATCATGTGGGTAGGAGTACCAGAAACAGGCAGTATGAAGAGTATTTGGTCAAATGGAAAGGATGACTGATTGAGGATTCAACTTGGATTTCAGTAGCTGAGGTTTCCCATTTGGGATTTCCTCTACCATTCATAAAGTGACAGGGTCACTTTTCAATCTACCCTAGGTGTCTGATGCAGGAGCATCCAGAGGTATAGGGGAAATCCTGTGTGACCCAAAAAAATGTACTTAGACTTAGTTTCTATTTCATGTGTTTTCATTTTTGGACACCCATTTGGGTCAAATAAAGGTTCCAACTCTCACAGTTCCACTATTAGTGTGCTAGAAAATCCCAAAAAAATAGGAGCATGTAATTGGGCCATCATTTTGGTAAACTAGAAGGTGTGAATTGGCCAGCTGAATGTAATTATGATTTAGAACATTCCAAAAAAATAATCAGGTCAAAAGGCCCCATGGTTTGAAAGTTATTGCAATTTTTGGGGTTGTGGAGACCTCCTAAGAATGCTTCAAAGTCAGGTTAGGGGCATTAAATGACCTTGAAAAGGGCCAAAAAATGGGGGACAAGAAAAGCTTGTTCGTAGGGCTATAGAATGATTCGAGAGCTTTCCAAAAATGTAAACGGTTCATCAATCGAAGCTACGGTTCAAAAGTTATGCCTCTCGAAAGTTTGGTTACTGTTTCTGGATTCTTCTAGATTTGCGTCGACTTCTAACGCAGCTTCTGGTACCTTCTATTTGGTTAGTGGATGCCTACTAGCACTTTCTAGAATGTACTCCTAGTCCTTGACCCTCTGGGGTCTATTTAAGGAGATTTTTGGCATTGTAAAAGGTAGTTCGGAGTGGAGTTTGAGAGGATGTACTGAAAGGAGAAATTATCTCCACATTTATGCTATTATAAGCCCTTAGGGCATGTTTTGAAGTTTATTTTCTCTGTACTGAATGTACTAGCTTATTTTTCAGTGAATACAATTTCCCTTTTCTGTTGTGTCCATTCTATTCTTGGGTTGTATCCCCATCACTATCTCTATTTACTAGTATGCTTACTTTCTAGATTCCTTGTCACTAAGATCATAACTTGGCTTGCATACTTCACCAAAGCTTTCTCTCTATGTCCTTAACTTCTTGTTAATTGTGCAACTTCCAACTCTCTCTCTCTCTCTCTCTCTCTCTCTCTCTCTCTCTCTGACATCTGTTCTAACCAACTATTGCACTACCTCTTCTAAAACTTCTTAATTCAAGTAGGATGTGTCACAAACAATCTATGACTTCAATATCTTATCAGGTGCATCAAAATACTTTTCCTCCAAAACTATATAAGAGATTTCTAGATCCTTAGCTATCACAAATTATTATTTGAACTTATCATGTTCCTTAATTGTTTCCTTCTAACTATTGTTAGTGCCATTATCATGCCTTCTATAATTTTTATTATTGTTCCTTCTATTATTAGGATTCTTGTTAAAGTTTCTTTTTTCAATTTTGCAATATTTTTCTATGTTTCTAGAGTTATTATATAAATAACATATAGGTGTATTTCTTCTCTGACTAGTTCCATTTTGATTCTTAGGTGCTCTGCAATTTCTTGCAATGTGTCTAGGTTTGTTACCCTTGTAACACACTATTGCCATGATTTCAGTCCAAAATATTTTTCAAACTTCTAGGATTAGGATTGAGTCAATTTGATGTCATGTCTCTGTCTAGATTTTCTTTAAGGAAATTCTCTTCTTTTCTATTCCTTTATGTACACCTAGGTGAGAATTTGAAAGCAATCTAATGCATTTGTTCATATTAGGTGATTAGGAAAGGGAGGGTAAGTTTATGCATTTCCTAGATGAAAAGAAAGTAGTTCAAAAATCCTAACTCTATGATCAAGTATTTCATTGAAGGCATGATACATCTGAAAGAAAAGATCAGATTGCATTTAGAATAGATGACAACTAAAAGCATTTGGATCGAAGCTTAGGACCAAAGTGCAGATCACAGGAATATCATGGAAACTAGAGAAGTCAAATTTAATGTAGGAGAAGAAGATAAATCCTTAGAAATGATGAAAGAACCCAATCAAAGGTGGTATGAATTTGTTTGAAATTAAATTGATGGCTCATATTTGATCTGACTACCTATGTTGAAAAGTTGACAAGTCAAATGTCTCAAAGGCTAAATCTAGATTGTCAGATGAATACAGTATTGATGGATGATGTTTTAAAATAGAATAATAAGTATTCAATAATGAATCTCCTCATCCATCAAATCAAAAAGAGATCCATGCTTGTCATTATGTCACCATGGAGAATTGCACAAAGAATAACAAAAGTGACATAATGATAATTTGACATGTGGAATAGATGGATCCATAATGTAGAGAAAAATAAAGAGTTAAAGTCTTCTAATCTTAGTCATTAGATCATAAAGATCAATGATCCTTACATGTACACTAGTGGTTAGAAGTAACCCATAGTTAATATGGTGAAGCAACAAAAAACATTGTTAGCATGGTCATAGGTGTCTAGAGGTAACCTATGGTTAACATAGTGATTGAGCTAAAGCAGTTAAAGTCAAAGTGATCACATGGTCATGGGTGGTTGGAAAGTAACCCAAATTTAAATGACAAAAATGAAAATAGTTAGTGGATCACATGGTCACACACAATTAAGGGTAACTTATAGTTAAAGTAGTGACTAAGCAAGGTAATAAGTTAAACCTATTTGTGTGGTCACATTCTAAGTAAATTTCAAGGGGTAAACCACAATGACAATGTGAAAGATGAAAATGGTTAAGGTAAATAGTTTTGACAAATTTTCCAAGTAAGGAGTGTTCAATACATTTTAAGTTGTGACCCAACAAAAGTGTTAATAGTTAAGCCTTAAAACAAATAGTCACATCATCTTAGGAGGTTAATAGTAACCTACAATTAAGGTTGTGCTATAGTGAAATGCTTAAGGTTGCATGATTGTAGGTTAGAAGGCACTCAAGAAATATTAAGTCACAACTTGGCAACTATAGTAATAGTCAATCTCAAATGGTCATTGTAAGGTCATAGGTTAGAATACATTGAACTTATTTCAAGTTGTGAAGCTATGAATGCCAAAGATCACATCGTCACAGGTAGTTAAAGGTAACTTGAGGTTAATGTCATGAAGTAGAAAAAGTATGTGTTTGCATGGTCAATGGTAGTTAGAAGCAACCTAGAGTTAAGGCAATGACAATGCAAAAGTCATTGATATAAGATCGATGGCTAGAATTAAAACCTATTGTGATTGTTGAGATTCAAATTATATAGATTTGGTGCCAAGGTGACTATTACAGATCAAAGAAGAATATGAACCAATTAAAGGGTTTCTAATCATCGTATGTTTTTTTTTCTCTAATGCATTGAATTTAAATCAATGATTGTTGGATTTCTAAGCAATTCAAGTGCTCTATTAATGTAATCAATGTATTTGTAACTGGTCAATAAACCTAAGAGGGGGCCTATATATATAATTTTTAAGTTAATTCAAGGAATCAAAATTTTTATGCAACTTCTCCCCCTACATTTCCAAATATTGAGTGAGAATTGAGAGGTTGTATGAAATGGAGGATTTGATTGATGTCTACAACTAGGTTTTGTGTGGTCTTAATTCTATTTAGGATAAGCATTTATAATATTTTGGTTATTGTCTCCTTTAAATAAGCTAACCATGCATAGTAAAGTAGTCTCTATGGGATTATAGGACAGATGTATTTAAAGCTAATGATATCTTACTAGATTCCATTTTAGTGGAGGGTTATCAGTCATAGTGAATTCCATTTCATCTTTCATGTACATCTCCTCTCTCTCTCTCTCTCTCTCTCTCTCTCTCTCTCTCTCTCTCTCTAGATTGCATTTGAGTAGGACTAATCTACATTTAGAATAGAGTAGGAGTGGTGTTAGAAGGGCTTTAAGATAGTTTGTGATATCCATTACACTAGGTGTTATAGGTTACCTAAATCTATTTTTTCCTGGAATGTTTATAATTATGAGCATCTTGGTTTATACTCTTTTGCTCTCAGGTTAAGAGCATACCCTATATCTCAATGATCTATTAAAAACACAATTCATTGCATATATTGCATATAAGAGAGTTGTACCTTATAATTTAGAGGGAAGTGATATAACGCATACACTAACCTATTTTTTGGTAACATTCTTTTGTTTCCTCACATTTTGGGCATCTAGAGTCAAGGTAAAGTCAAGTTAGCAAGAGGGATAAATTGTTAACCAACACACACAAACTGGTTCTTCTCTTCATTATATTTCTCTCCGTCATTGGATCTATTTTGTGATCTTCCTCTTTTTTAATTGTAGGGTTAGTATTCCTAAATATTCTACTATTTGCATTATTATCATCAAACTTAGGTTTCTTATATTCTACTGCTTTATGTCCATAACCATGACAATTATAACAATTGAAATTTGTAATGGGTTTAAAAAAATTACCTATGCAATCTCTTTTCATATGTCCAACTTCATTACATATGAAGTATCTACCTTTAAACTCACATCTTGCTTCCTTGGGTGATTCATCTTGCTTAGGTTTATCAACTTGCTCTATTTTCTTAGGTCCATCATGTTTCTTTGATAAATTAATTAACTCTAGCTACTTCCTTTGATAATTTAGTAGATGTTCTTGATTAAACGTTACTTAGATCATATTCCTTAGGGGATTCAATAGGTTCTCTTCTAATTTCAACATTCTTGACTAATTTTGATGCAGATACTTAGCAACAAAAGGTGGTTTTCACTCCTAATTACAATATTGCTCAATTCCTTGAGAAATTTCTTATTTATCAAAAGGTGTGGTTACAAAGGTTTATAAATCCAAACTCCTTGTCCATAATTTCAACTTGATACCCTTTCTAAGATCCTCCAATAACTTCCCTTCATCAATCACCAATCTATGAAAACTAGAAAATTTCACTTACTAGACCTAGTAGCAATTAGGCCTTATAATCTATTTTTTCCAAACTTGCTCAAAATTTCTCCAAAGGACTTGGTAAATGAATTATGTATTCTAATACCCTTTTGGGAGTTCTAACAAAATAAAAGGTTTTAGACTTCAATCCTACTCTAGCATTCCAGAATGATCCTAAGACTCACAATCCTAACAGGCCTAATTAGGTGTGGTTTCTTAAGAAACTACTATAAAATGTGTTTGTGGGATTGAAAATTTGATGCTAATAGGTGTATTAACTCTAAAATACACCAAATCTATCATCACTTAGCCAAATCAACACTCCTTAGTCATTTGATCCTTTAAATACATTCACTAGATGCTTAATACATTGAGATATTTATTCTAGAGCAAGGAAAGAAAATAGAAAACTCCATCCTCTAATTCCATTCTTTCAGAATCTAGTTTTTCATCATCCTAACTTAATTGCTCTAAGTGATCATACAAATCCACTAGTGGGAAGTCAAGTTAGGGCCCTATTTTGATGAATACCCTAGTTTCAAGGGTTTGGCAGACCAATTTTACAAGAATCAATACAACTTTCTTCCTACTTGATGAAATTATTTTAAACCAACTCTAATAGCATGTCAAATCTTGCTTATATCTAACCATATCACTTGTAGATGTCAGAATATCTATATAGAATCATACCAATAGCAGTTACAAAAAAAATTGCACAAAAATAATGTTTATTTTATTGATTTTAAGATGTCCTTCCATACAATGGTGCTCTCTAACTAGATAGAGGTAAAAAATGTCTAATATAACCTTCCTCCAATGACTACAACCATATTTTGGTTGTTGGTCATTTTGCAAGTTTTGTAACTTCTTGTCAAAAAGTTGCTAACACCTTTTGCAATAAAGTGCAATTTTTCTTCAACCAACAAGAACCAAATCCTAACCTTATTAAATGACTAAATTAAGTTCTAAAACATGTTTAAAACCATAAATTAGACCTTTTTGGCCTTGTTAAACCAAATTTAGTCAAAAAATCCTAACTAAGGGTCATATAGGACAAATGCAAACAAGATTTATCAAGCATCTTGATTCATTTCCCTTTACAAATGACCAAGACCTAATATAAGTAATCTCAAATCTAAACATGATGATGTCAATCTTGGTTGATGTTGAAGATGTATACCCCTTGTTCCTTATCCTTGCATGGGTTCCCTGAACCATATTGATGCAAGAAAGGGATGGAAAGCTAGGGCCAAAGGCTCACCCAACTATTCAAACCACCCTACAAGAGTTAACATAACAAAAGAAAACAAAAAGAGCAACAACCAAAGGAGGAAGAAGAGTGAAATACTTTTATTGATTCAACAAAATATCTTCATACATGCCCAACTGTAAGGCCTTTTTGGTTACGACCAAAAAAAAAAAAAAAAAAACTTCTAGATTCATAATCCAACTTCTAGTTTGCACTTCTAGACACATATGCCTTCCCTTTTAGAATTCTCTCTAAGTACCTATTCTATGTATCCTTTAACCTAAGCCTAAGTACTCTATTTATACTTTCCAAAATGGCCTATAGAAGATTCTAGAACAATCTAAATTAAATACAAAAGTTAGCTCCAACTAAGAACCCAAAAAATAGACAACTTAGTCAATGAAGGAACACTCGACCAATACTAGATAGCTTGATACACACTAGATAACTCGGCATACAGTGAATAACTTGATAGAAACTAGAACTTGGAAGCAACTAGAACTCGGTAGCAACTAGAACTTGATAACAACTGGCACTCAGTAGCAACTAGAAGTCGGTAGCAACTAGAACTTGGCAATAACTGGAAACTAGAACTTGGTAATAACTATAACTTGGTAGCAATTAGCACTCAACAATAACTGGAACTCGGCAACAACTAGAAGAATGAACAAAAAAGTGCAAGATTACAAGGAAATGTAAGATGCTATTGCATCAGACAACTAGGGTTGGAAGAAATGACTCTTTTGAATCATTGAGATGTCACAACCTAAGTTGAATCCAACTTAGATTGAGAAATCCATGAAGCATCTTCAATAGGTCTATTCTTCCACTTCACCAAATATTCATAGTAATCTTTTCATCTTGTGCTCTTGCCAACTCTCTGATCTAATATCTATTTAATTTCTTCAATCTACTTCTTAGGATAATCATCTAATACAACGACTTCATCATTTGACTCATGATACTTATATAGATCAACAACATTGAATATAGGAGATATATTAATGTTATTAGGTAACTCAACTTCATAAGCATTACCACTATCAAACTTCTTCAAGATATTACAAGGTCCAAACTTCATCTTCAGCTTACTATATGTTCTAATATGAAATCTTCCTTTCTTTAAATAAGCCATCACCTTATCACCAACTTTAAAATCATGATATTTTCTAGACTTATCAGCATTCTCCTTATACTTTTGATTACTTTGTTGCAACCTCAACTTCACTTTCTTATGCAAAGACTCCATAAAATCAGCAAATTCTTCTCCTGCAACACTCCTCTTTTCTTCACCAACAACATCTCTCAAATCTAATACTCCTTTAGGATTCACTCTAGTAACAATCTCAAAAGGTGTCTTCCCTATACTCCTATTCACAAAATTATTATATGCAAATTCATCTTGTGCCAATACCATCTCCCAATTACTTGGCTTATTCCCAACTAAACATCTCAGCAAATTACCCAAGCTTCTATTCACAACCTCTATATATCCATCTATCTATGGATGGAATGTAGAACTAAACTTCAACTCAGTACCTATCTTCTTCCACAAAGTCTTCCAAAAATAACCAACAAAATTATTGTCTTTGTCAAAAATAATGCTTCTTGGTAATCCATGCAATCTCACAATCTCTTTAAAGAAAAGTTTAGCAACGTGCTCTGCATCTAATGTCTTCTTACATGGTATGAAATGAGACATCTTAGAAAATTTGTCTACTACAACAAATATGGAATCATACCCCTTCACTATCTTAGGTAATCCAAGAACAAAATCCATATTGATGTCACTCCAAGGTTTCTCAGGAACAGTAATAGGTGTATACAAACAATATTTTGACTCACTACTTTTGCAATTTGACAAACTCCAAAACTCTTTATAAATTTCTCACCATCCTTACACATTTGTTGCTAATAATACTTTTCTTTCAACAAACTCAATGTCTTATCAATTTCAAAATGTCTAGCCAATCCACCACTATGTTTTTCCTTAATCAGATTTAACCTCATAGAACTTTTAGGAATACACAATTGAATGCCTTTGGATGATGTACCTTCATGAATGAAATACTGATCATACTTATGTGATCTGTGAGATTTGGTGCTCTGCGTTCTCTCCACACCTTAGAAAAATTAGGATCAACATCATATAATTATTTCATTTCATTAAAACCAAATACTTCAACCTCCATTTTAGTCAACAAAGAATGTCTTCGACTTACTGCATCAACAACTCTATTAGCAACTCTACTCTTATGCTTAGTAACAAATGTGAAACTCTTCAAGGACTCAAACCACTTCATATGTCTCTGATTCAATTTATGTTGACTTTCTAAGTAAATTAAAGCTTTATGATCAATATATAGCACAAAATCCTTAGGAATCACTTCTTCAATCCTTGAATAATAGCATAAATTTTTTGATGATACACAGAATACTTCCTTTTGGCATCATTCAACTTTTCACTAAAGAAAGCAATGGGTTTACCTTCTTGACTCAATACAGCTCCTATTGCATTACCACTTGTATCACATTCAACTAGAAATAATTTGTTGAAATTAGGCAAAGTTGATACTAGTAATTCAGCACCCTTTTGTTTCAAAGTCTCAAAACTCTTATCAGCTCCATGTGTCCACGTGAATTCCTTTTTATCTCCCCTCATTGTTTCAGTCATAGCATTACAAGTAGAACTAAAATTTCTTATAAAATTTCTATAAAACCTAGCCAAACTATGAAATGATCTTACCTCACCCACATTCTTATGTTTAGGCCATTCCAAAATTGCTTTAACCTTCTCAGGACCCATCTTGAAACCATCAGCTAAAATCACAAATCCCAAATACACAATCTCCTCTTGCATAAAAGAACACTTTTTTAGATTAATCAACAACCTTTTCTCTTTCGACCTCTGCATTACTTGTCTAATATGCTCAAGATGTTCTTCCTTAGTCTTACTAAATATCAGAATATCATCCAAATAAACAATCACAAACTTACCCAAAAATCTTTTCAGAACTTCATTCATCAACCTCATGAAAGTACTAGGTGCATTACTCAAACCAAAAGGCATAACCAACCATTCATACAAACCATATTTTGTCTTGAAAGAAGTCTTTCATTCATCACCTTCTCTGATTCTGATTTGATGATAGCCACTCTTCAAATAAATCTTTGTAAAATACTTTGCTCCACTCAAATAATCCATTATGTCATCTATCCTTAGCATAGGAAATCTATATTTCACTATGATCTTGTTATTAACTTTGGAATTAGTACACATCCTCCATTCTCCATTCTTTTTAGGTGCTAATACAATAGGTACATCACATGGACTCAAGCTTTCTCTATTCAAACATTTTTGCAACAACTCATGTACTTGTCTATTAAGTTCTTCGTTCTTTGTAGGTGTCAATCAATATAGTGCTTTGTTCGAAAAACTAGCTCCAAGAATCATATCCATACAATGACTTATGCTTCTTATTGGAGGTTAACCTCCAAGAATATCATTAGCAATAATGTCTTTATATTAATTCAATAATTCTATAATTTCTACTATCATTCTATCATTACCAACTTTTGCTACTCGATTAATACTACCAACACTTGGTCCTCTAGGAACTATAGCAAAAGAAACTTGATTCCTTTTTACTTCCTTTTCAAATTATTTTCCATTATCCATGCAAAATTTTATTGTAGTAGAATTGACCTCATCTAGACTTTCAGTCAAAGGCAACAATATTTGTTTCTTCCCATTTACCCAAAGAGTGTATTGATTCAATCTTCCATCATGCATAGCATATCTATCATATTGCCAAGGTCTACCCAACAAAATATGGTAACAATCCATAGGCATAATATCACACTAAACTTCAAATTAATGTCCAATCATGAACTTCACAAGGCATTTCTCACTTACCAATATCTTATGCTCATCTTTGATCCATGAAACCTGATAGGTTTAGGATGCTTTAGCCTTTGTAATTGCAACTTTGTAACCAACTCTTCTGATGTCAGATTTGTAGAACTTCCACTATTAATGATCACTTTGTAGCATTTTCCATCCATCTTACATCTTGTCTTGAAAAGACTTCTCCTTAAAATAGGTTCCTCATCACTTCTCTTATTACATAATGTTCTTCTCACTCTTAGATTTTCTCTAACCTCAAGTCCACTTGGTGAACCCTCATCATCTCCATGAATCATAGAATTTCTGTTACCTTTCCCACTTTTAGAGGATCTACATTCAAAAGATCTATGTCCCTCTTTACCACATATGAAACAATTACCATGAAGTCCACCTCTAGAATAAGAATTACCTCTTCCTCAATAGGAATTAGTACTTTCTTGGTAAGAATTACCACTTTTCCATTAGGTCTTGCCTTTTTCACCATTCTTCCATTTAGATTTTCCTTTATTCTGCACAAAACTTTGAGATGTGCCACCTTAACCATAAGATCTACCTCTACCTCTTTGTCTTTGTTCATGCTTCTTTTTCAAGATCTCCTCAGCTTTCAAGGCATATTGATATGCTTCTTCAACACTTTCCAACTTCACAAAACTTATTTCATCTTGAGTTCTATATCTCAATCCATTTATGTACCTTGCAATTTTCTTAACATCATCATCCACATGTCTAGATCTGATGTCCAATCTATAGAATTCCTTGGTATACTCTTTCACAATCATGTCCTTTTCTTTCAAATGTTGCATCTTTCTCAACAAGCTAACTTGGTAATTAGTAGGAAAGAATTTGTTTTCTACCTTGTTCACCATCTTTGGCCAAGTTCTAATCTTCTCTTTTTCTCTACTTTGTCTATCAGTTTGCAAATGTTCCCAACATAGTGATGCATGACCTTTCAACCTAGTGACTACAATCTTCACCTTTCTATTATTAGTAGTTTTTTCATACTCAAAGAACTTCTCCATGTTTGAGATCCAATCCAACACAACATTGGTATCCAATTTTTCATCATAAGGAACAACTTCTACAACAAGCTTTGAATTTTCCCTAGACAACACTTGCAACAATCTTTCCTTATCTTGATCTTCTTCAAGTTTTAGATTATGGTTTGGCATTGCTGCTTCATCATCACTTACATCATCAAGACATGCTCCTCTCCTCTAGGCTATCTCCACAACATCTAATTTGGCTGTAATTTATCTCAATTGATCTAGTATAGTATTATCAACATTTTCTCTACCACAAACCATCTTTACAAATTAGGTTCCTACAAGATTGTAAACCTCTACAAGTTATAGTTCAAATCTATAGATCTACCACCCTACAACCAAATCCAAATTAGGGTTCTACATGATCCAATCTCCACAAGGATGAACCTCAACTTCTAATACTACATGACATAGGCAAGGGATGGAAAATTAGGGCCAAAGGCTCATCCAACTATCCAAACCACCCTACAAGAGTTAACACAATGGAAGTAAACAAAAATAATAGCAATAAAGGAGGAAGAAGAGTGAAATACTTTTATTGATTCATCAAAATATATTCATACATGCCCAGCTGTAAGGCCTTCTAGGTTATGGCCAAATACAAAAAAAATATAACTTCTTAATTCACAATTCAACTTTGAGTTTGCAATTATAGACACATATGCCTTCCCTTTAAGAATTCTCTCTAAGCCCCTCTTCTAACTCTCCTTTAACCTAAGCCTAAGTACTCTATTTATAATTTCCAAAATGACCTATAGAAGATTCTTGAGAAATCCAAATTAAGTACAATAGTTAGCTCCAACTAAGAACCCAAAACACAGACAACTCGATCAATGAAGGAACACTCGACCAATACTAGATAGCTTGGTACACATTGGATAACTTGGCATACACTAGATAATTTGATGGTAACTAGAACTTGGTAGCAACTAGCACTCGATAATAACTGGAACTCGTTAGCAACTAAAACTTAGTAACAACTAGAAATTGGAACTTGGTAATAATTGCAACCCGGTAGCAACTGGTACTTGGTAGTAATTTGAACTTAGTAGCAATTGGTAGAATAAACAAAAAAGTGTAGGATTACAAGGAAACCCAAGATGCTTCTACATTACATACTACTCTAGCCAATTGAACTAAAGTCCCTTGAGTTGGAATGGTAGAAAAGTTTTCTCTAGTCTTTTCAATCTATGCCTTTCTCATCCATGTGGCTTCCTTTAAGGCTTTGCCTTGTCACTTTACAAGGTATTCATAATATAAATTCCTCATTTTTATCTTATCCTCTTTTCAAAAATGCATTCAATGCTTGGTGGGGTTTAGATTGGCAAATCTTTGAGAGTTTTCTGAGATTCAACTTCACTTTGTCCTACAACACAATCATTACCATTGATAGATTTATACGTATAAATATCAAAAATATTGAAAATGGGTGAAAGAGAGATATCGGGAGGAAGATCTATTTTTTATGCATTTGGGCAACATTATTTAAAAATATTGAATGGAGCAATCTTCCTCATATGTAGCTTTGTGTATCTACCCTTGGGGAGTCTTTCCTTCTTCATATGTATCATCACCAAATCTCCCACCTTGAATTGCACATGTCTCCTCTTCACATCTATTGCTTTCTTGTATTTCACAGTGGTTTATTGTAGTTTTCCCTAACTCATTGGTGTATATCCTTCATGAATTGTACAAAGTCATTAGCCAATGCACTCTTCTACCCAATGTTTTGCACCTCTAAGCTCAAAGAATTGTCTAGGGTGTGTCCCATAGACAGTTTGGAAGGGATTGCATCCAATGCTCCTATTTGTCAAGTCATTATAGAAGAACTCTTCTTGAGGTAGTATAGTGTCCCATGATGCTCCATACTACTTGGTTAGGAATATAATAAAATTTCCAAGTGATCTATTTGTGACCTTATTCTGGCCATCAGATTATGGATGGTATGTTGAAGACATGGCAAGATTGGTTCCCAAAATTTTCCATAGAGTCCTCCAAAAGTGTGCAATGAACTTGGAATCCCTATCCGACACAATGGTTAAAGGTAAGCCATGGAGTCTTAATATCTCCTTGAAGAATAGCCTTGCAATGCTTGAGGCATCATTAGTGGTTTTAGATGGAAAAAAAAAGTGTTTTTCTTTTATTATATTCTCCCTCATAGAGCATTTAGGGATGCATAGGTGATTGCCCTTCAAAATAAGACCTTCTTGAATAAGAAAATCAGAGTATTCATTGTGATACCTATCATCAATCTATATCCAAACCTAATATGAAATCTTGAAGTCTTCATCCTCTTGGTATATGCCTTGACGTATTAAAATGCCAACACTCTCCAATTGGATCTCCTGAATGGTAGGATTTCTCCTACTCAAGGCATCTTCTACTTCATTAGCCACCCCCTTTTTTTATGCTTGATGGTGAAAGTAAATTCCTACAAATATTCCACCCATATAAGATGCTTTTGATTCAACTTTTCTTGCTTATTCAAAAAGCTTATAGCATGGTTGCTAGTATAAACAAAAAATTCCTTTGGCAAAAGGTAGTGTCTCCACTTCTTGAGTAACTAGACCATGGCATACATTTATAAATCATAAGTGGAGTATTTTTTCTTATCTTCCTTCATATTTTCACTAAATAAGGCCACAAGTCTTCTTTCATAACTTAAAAAACCATGTATGGCTTTGTTACTTGCATCAAATTCAATGGTGAACACTTTGTGAAAGTTTAGTAACACTAGTATGGGTTGCTGGGCCACCCTTGTTTTGAGGTATTCAAAATACCTATTTGTATCATCTACCCACACAAACTAACATTTCCTCCCTCCTTTGAGAGTGTTTATCATTGTTGCACAAAATCCACTACAGTCCCTTATAAATTTCCTATAAAAGCTTTCTAGGCAATGAAAACTTTTTACCTCACCTTCAGCTCTTGTAGTAGGCTGGTTTAGAATAGCTTCCACCTTTGAGGGATCCATATTAAAGTGTCCCTTAGAGATAAAAAAAACCAAGAAAGATTAGTTCTTGCAAAAAAATGCATTTTTCCAAATTTATCTTTAGATGTTCTTCATGTAACCTTTTCAACACCATATCTAGCTGGGTTAAATGCTCATTTCTATCTTTGTTAAAGATTAGGATGTCATCCACGTAGACTACTACAAAGAGTTTTATGAATGGTTTGAGAACTTCATTCATTAGCCTCATGAAGGTACTAGGGGCATTCAAAAGGCCAAAGGGCATGACTACCCATTCAAACAAGCCCTAATTGGTTTTAAAGGTTGTTTTCCATTCATCCCCTTCCCTAATTCTTATCGAGTGGTAACCACTCTCTAAATCAATCTTAGAGAAATAGCTTTCTCTACCTAAGTAATCCACAGGATCTTCCATTCTAGGCATAGGGAACTTGTATCTTATTGTAATCCTATTAATTGGCTCTAGAGTCTATACATAGCCTCCATGTACCATATTTCTTGGGAGCCAATACTGCTATGACTACACAAGGACTGATACTTTTCTTAATGAATCTCTTCTCTAGTAATCCCTAAATTTGTCTTGCAATCTCAGTGTTCTATTATGGAGTCAATTTATAGGAAGCTTTTTTTGGTAGTGTGGCATCTAGAATCAAATCTATGCAATTCCTTATCTCTATCTTGGGTGGTAAGGTGTTTGATTTCTCATCTATTGCTATTCTTTGGTATTACTACAACAAATCTTGTACTTCCTTTGGTCCTATCTTCCTTAGAGGTTCTTGAATTTTATTCCTTAATCTAGGTTCTAATTTTGGTTTCATCAAAATGGAAAAATAGGGGGTGTCCTTCTCCTTAAGGTCTTTTAAGAATTCCTTCTCTCCTATCAGTAAGACATCACTCTTCAAGACTCTTTCCTTCTCACCATCAGATAAGGGCTTCATTGTGTAGTTGATACTATCTTTAGTGAAGGTATAAAAAATTGTTTCCCCCTCATGTTGGACATCCAAAAAAAATTTCCAAGGCCTTCCAAGAAGGAAATGAAATGTATCCATACTTACAACTTCATACAAAATCTTACCTCTATATTCTCCTATTTGTAAATTAACCCAAAACTATTCATCTACCACAATCTACTACTCTTTATTCAACCAAGACATTTTATTAGGTGTGGGGTGAGGGATTGGTTTGAGGCCAAGCTTCTTAATCATCTTAGTGGATGATAGATTTTTAGTAGATCCAGTGTCTATAATAACTTTGCACACTTTCCTATTCATGCTGTAGTTAGTCATAAATAAAGACTTCCTCTATTAGGGTTCCTTAGCTGGTTCCTTTAACAAAGTCATATTAAAAATTACAAAGTCACCATGTTGTAGATCTATAGACCTTGATTATTTGGTATGGTAGGAGGTTCTTCTTTAACAATCATCATCTTGTGCCTCTTGTGTTAATTGGCCTCTCCTATCACCTCTTTGATTGTTTCCACCAGCATTTTCCTTGTTTGGAAATCTAAAGGATTGGTGATCAACTTGGTTGTAGGAGAAGCATTTACCTATGAAGACATCCTGACCTCTATCTCAAAATTTCCCCCTACTATTACCTCTTCCACCTCTAGATATTCTGCTTGGTAGATTGTCTCTCTCTTGGTTTGGGCTTCTTGATTCTCCTTAGTTCTTGTTGAAGTTTATAATTTGAAATCTTCCCCTTCCTCTAAAGTAATTTTCTCTTTCTCCTTTGTTATTATGATCTCCCTTCCTCTTTTGTTTATCTTTAATCTTTAGGGCTAATTGAAAGCATTTATGAATAGACTCCATAAAAACTAGAGTGAGTTCATCTTGAATACTATAATTAAGACCATTGATGTACCTAGCTAACTTTTGTTTCTCACTTCATATATTTTTTCCTTAAAAGATAAGGAAAGGAATTCTTAAGCATGGAAACTTATATCTAGGTCTCTTTGCTTCATATTATATAGCTTCTTGTGGACCATGATCTCATATTCCTCTGGGATAAATTTCTTTTTGATTTCCTCCTTTATCCTCTCCCAAGTTGATATGAGTTCCTTCTTTTCCTCTACACTCTCATTCTATAGGAAGTTCCACCAACTAAGGGATGGTCCCTTCAACTTGGACTTAACAATCTCAACCTTCTAGTTTGTAGGTACATCATCACATTCAAAGTGATTTTCAAGGGCCTCCAATCAGTTCATGTACTCTAATTCCAACTTACCATGGAACATGTGTAGGTCTCCCTTCTGCTTCTTCCCTTCCCTTTCTAGGGCTACAAGAATAGCCCTTTGATCTTCTGCCATGTCTACTAGTCTAGGTGGATCTTCTTCCACTTCTTCCTCCAACTCTTCATTATCTCTTATCCTTACCTACCCTTTCAACTTGTCCAACTCTCTTCTCATGGATCTATTCACAACCTTGACTACTCTACTTTCTACAAGTTGTTCCTTTACTATCTTGGACAACTCCATAATGGTCATCCCCAAAGGGATCTCCCTCTCACCTTATTCACCTTTATATATCTTGTGTTATGTAGACTTCTAAATCAAAATCAAGCTAGAATCTGATACCACTTGATGTAGAGACTTAGCAACAAAAGGCAGTTTTCACTACTAATTGCATTATTGCTTAAATCCTTAAGAAATTGCTTATTTATCAAAAGGTTTGGTCACAAATGTTTGTAAATCCCCACTCCTTGTCTAGAATGTCAACTTGATACCCTTGCTAAGATCCTCTAATAACTTCCCTTCACCAATCAACAATCTATGAAACTAGGAAATTACACTTACTAGATCTAGTAACAATTAGGCCTTACAATCTGGTTTTCTAAAAATTACTCCAAATTTCTCCAAAGGAATTGGTAAATGAATTATGAATTCTAATACCCTTTTTGGGATTTATTATAGATTATAAGGTTTTAGACTCCAATCCTACTCCAACATCTTAGAATGATCTTAGGACTCAAACCTAATAGGCCTAATTAGGTATGGTTTCTTAAGGAACTACTCTAAAATGGGTTCATGGGATTGAAATGTTGATTCCAATAGGTGTCTTAACTCAAAACTACACCAAATCCATCATCAATTATCCAAATCAACATGCCTTAGTCATTTTATCCTTCAAATATATTTAGTAGATTCTAAATACATTAAGAAATTTAACATAAGGAAACGAAGGAAAAAAAAAAAATCCATCCTCTAAGCCCGTGCTTTTGGAATCTAGTTTTTCATCATCCTAACTTGATCCCTCAAAGTGGCTATACAAATCCACTAATGGGAAGTCAATTTAGGGCCCTATTTTGATGAATACCCTAGTTTCAAGGGTTTGGAAGACTAGTTTAACAAGAATCAATACAACTTGCTTCCTACTTGATGAAATGATTTCAAACCAACTCTAATTAAATTTTAACTCTCCCTTATATTTGATTATATCACTTTTAGATGTCATAACATCCATAGATAATTGTACCAATTGTAGTTACACCAAAAATTCATAGAAACAAGGTTTATTTTATTGATTTCAAAATGTCCTTTTGTACAATTGTTCCATCTAACTAGAGAGAGATAAAAAATGTATAATATAACCTTCCTCCAATTAATACAATCATATTTTGTATGTTGTAGGTTGTTTTGCAAGTTTTGCAACTTCTTGTCAAAAAGTTGTTAAGCAACTTTTGCAATAAAGTGCAATTTTACTTCAAATAGAAAGAATCGGCTCCTAACCTTATCAAATGACCAAGTTAAGTTCTAAAAAATGTTTAAAGCCATAAAATATACCTTTCTAGCCATATTTATCAAAATTTAAGCAAAAAATGCTAATTAAGTTGTTGGAATTTACAAGTGGGGAGATTTACTTCTGAGAGGGGGGGAGGGGGCTGAATCAGAAGTAACTAACTTTAACCTTCTTCAAAACATTTTAAGGGATATCATTCACATGAATATAATTCATCTAGTAAACATGAAATTGAAGACATGCATGAAAATAGATAACACAAGAATTGGTAACCCAGAAACCCTCCAAAATTAGAAGGTAAAACTGGGGTGGGGATGACACCCACAAAGTATTACTGTAACAATATGTAATTGTTCAAGGTTATAAAGTTTGACCATTTCCAATGGTCTTTCTTGTGAAAGGCTTATCTTGTTAAAGACTTTACACCCTGTTAAAAGTGAACTAGTTAAAGGATTTACAAACATTCACTTCGAATGTTACCCTGTTAAAGGATTTAGCACCTTGTCTGAAGGCTTACAATATGGCTATTAAACCAACCTATCATCATAGGATTTTAATTCCTAATACAATTGCTGGAGATTATTAGAAAATATTAACTTGATGACTTGCAATCCTTAATTTTTGATTCCAAATCCTTGTTTAGCTTTGACTACTCTGATCCTTGCTTGATCTGATATGTCTCTTCTTGAAACTTTGACACCCTATTCTTGATCAACTAGATTCTACAATGTTGTTCTATTCTTTTCTAAGTCTTTACACCCTTCTACACTTCACTATAATTCACCCATACACTTGTCTCATCTTCACACATAATGGGGTTTCATCCTCCTTTTAAAGGCTTCAAAGACTTATGGTTAGGTTTGAATCTACGATCAATATTTACTCTTCATTTCCTGCTCAATTCTTACACTTTTCCTATTGGTTGCATGGCTTCTACATTTTTCTCATTGCTTGCATGCTGATTACATAAGTAATGCAAAAGATTCAATCTTATCTTCAAGATCCTTCGAGATTCATCCTGAGTTGGCTCAAAAATAGTTTACATTTGAGTTTGTGAAGATACAAACTCATATGTTGATTCTATGTTACTCGACACTTACTAGTTGCTGATGCTCAACACATATAGGAAATCTATTTCACTTGGCTCCTATAGTAATTCTATCTCACTTGACATCTATCGTGACTTGACATCACTTATCACTTGACACATAAATTTCACTCGGCACCTAAAGTTCACTCGGCACCTATTGAAAATTTGGCTTGACACACACTATAGTTCAACATCTATATTATACTCGGCATCATCTTGAGAATTGGTTAAGTGTGTTGACACTTAATTTTTAAAACCAATTTGAGACCAACAATCTCCCCCTTTGACATGAGTGGAAAAAACACTTAACTAAACATTATGAATCTAATCTCTATGAGTATATTACATATTCTATTTGACATATGTACAAAACTTTAGAAACTTGTTCAAAATTCTATATACCTCAAAAATTTGTAACTCCCCTTGAACTGATGTACCAATTTTGTAACCAAAATTCTACTTCTACAACCAAAGAATCTTATGCTGAATTTGTCTCATGTTGATGTATTTGATACTCTTTGCCTTGTCTACCTTATCATTCTTTTGCTTCTATTTCTATGAACCCTACTTTTGCTTTGTTTGAACTCTATATCTACTCCCCCTTTCACATCTTCTTGCAATTTTTGCATCCTTTTGGCTGTATCTCCTTATTACTTCCTTAGAATTTGAATATCTCCCCCTTTGGATATTCTTTATTACTTCCATCAAAGAATTTATTATTTCCCCATTATTATTATTATATGTAATAATAAATATCTCTGCCTTTTTGACACTTATGTCAATGGATCCTAAGAATGAATAGAATATTTAGCCAAAAAAAATTTATTGACTTCCATTATCATCCTCAGAGAAGCATCCCAATTGTCTAAGGCAATTTCTAGTGATTTGTGTTAGATGCATGTCTTTGCTGCAAGATGTACTAGGCCTTCTCAGGTAGAAAGAATGGTGTCTTTCTTTAGAACATTTTTTGCATAAGCAATTTCCTTGCATAGTACTTCTAGATGTGGAGTAATGGCAGATTGAATCTATATCAATTTGGCCTTAACATTGGTCTCTTCTACAATCAATATAGCTAACTCCTTTTGAGTGTGAAGCATTGTGGCAAAAATGCTTCTCATTTTGAGTTAGATGTTTGGGTAGTTATGTGATAGAAATCTTAAGATATCATTCCAAGCTCAGTATCCTTTGGCAAGTTTCTTATGTGAATTATGAAAAGTCACACAATTTGGAGCACAATGAGAATATATTCTCAAGTACTATTTTCACTTTTTCAACCTTCTTAGCCAATTCAACTTGTGAAATTGCTATCTCACTTGATATTTTCTCATTAACTTTTATTTGAAACTTCTTTTTTGACCACTCTAATAACTTAACATTTGTATCAAGGTCTTCATTTTGTACCTAGTCCACTATGTTGGACAATTGCTCCATGTTGGGCTTAGTTTCATCAAGTATTAGAAAACTAAATGCATCAAAGAATATGTCTTTGATTTCTATAAGTTCTTACTTTTGTCTATACTCATTTCTGAGTATCTCCTACTTCTTCATTCTTTCTAGTGTGTCTTGCACTTCATTTATCTACACTAGTTTATTGTCTTGGAGTCATAACTTAGTATGACTATTTCCTCATCAAGTGTAGGGTCTCCATATTGAAGTGCCCTTGCTACCTTGGTGGAGCACAAGCTTGGTGTTGAAATCTACAGTGGTATTGCATCAGTGCTTGACTATTTGATAGTAGTCCCTGAGGTAGGAAAGTTCACCAATGTTTGTATTGCCTCCTACTCCTTTTCTTTAGGGGTTTTCTCCTCTTGCTTCTCTTCTTCCTTCTCCTCTTCCTTCTCATCTTCTTTCTCCTCTTCTCTACTACCTTGATCAATAATAATGATTTGAGGAGGTGCACCTTGGTCTTGTTCTTCTTGCTCTTTTGGTTGATCTATTGTAGCTATGGGAGGTTGTGAAGGTGGTTCTTGTGTGTTCACCTTCTCCCTACTGATCTCAACTATAGACTTCTACAACTTTTCCACACTCACCAAAACATTATTTGTGCATAGTTATGATTGCAATTTGGTTTGGTGAAGGACCTTTTTGAGATCCTCTATAGTCAATGGATTGATGTTCTAACCAAAGGTGTCAAGAACATCCTTAACTATTACTATTTCTGTAGGTGTTTTATGTGGAGGACATGGTGGTGGAAATTGGGTGTCTTGGACACTATTCTGGCTGTTGCTCTTCATTTGTTGCCTCTTCACCTTATATCTTCTCCACTATTGCCTCTTCTTTCTCTTTCTATCCTTCCTCATATTTCTCATTTTCCTCTTATTCATCATTTCTCCCCTCAAAGGGATCTTCCTACCCTTCCTTGATAGTAGTTAATCTATAAATCAATTTTCACATCTATGTGGACTTTTGCACATCTTCAATTTGATTTTGCAAAATTCTAAAGGCCCTATATTTGGCTGCAAATTTGCTCCCATGTTTCTTGTTTTCCTTGCTTATTTGACCTTTAGTTAGGTCAAGCATTACATGAGCCAATGTTGACTCCCTTATTTCTTTCTCCATTTTAAGGTAGTAATGTCATCTATTTTATATAATGGAGCTTAGCTCCTTAGGCATTGAATTGTCCAGTTCAAGTGGGGTGGTCTTGAACTTAGCCATCATAGTGTAGATGACTCTTCCACTATGTTTTTTTGTTCCTTTGAAAATTTATTAAAATCAATGGTCTTTAAGCCAGTCAGATCTACATTATCTCTAATATTATTGTAAACATTTTCCAATTTAGACTTGGTAGAATGCCTTACCAATCTAAATTGATCATTATTAGACTTTGTCTTTTCTTTATCTAATTTTGGAGGTGTAACATATTTTCTTCTCTTCTTTTGATTTGTAGGCCCTCCTTTCTCTGTGGCATTTTGTTTTCCTTGTTCCTTCGCCACTTGGGTTATTGCCCTAGTATATGCCCTTATAGTGGGCTTGGCTAGGCTTGTCTTTGTTGCTTTCTTCTTCCCCTTAGGCTATGCAATTGGCTATTTGTATTCCTTTCTCTTATTTGGCTAAACCTTAAGTTACTAAGTGCTTCTACTCAGTACCTTCCTCTTCTTCTACATCCTCCCCCATTTCTTGGGTTAAAGCAAGTGTTTCCTAACCTTGTTTTTCTTCATCATCCTTGGCTTCTTCACCATCTTCTTCTTCTTATTTTATTCCTTCACCAAATTTGGCTTTTAGTTTCTTCACAAGTTTGTCTTTCTTCTTTAGTGTGGAGGGAGTCTTCAACTCCATATCCACTTTAGACTTGACTACATCAAATTTCCCAAAATGTGGTGCACTTTTGTCCACTTCCTCAGCTAGTAATGTTGTTATAGCTGCTGATGCCTCATCTATATTTATTTCATAGCTAAGAGGTCTCAACCATCTAACTCTTGGTATGGAAATTTGTATATAGGTGTAGTCAATATCTACAAGAAAGAATACATCATTTACATGTTTCTCTACCAAAGAAACTGGTATTCTTAGCCTTTGCTTCATGGTTTTCTTGAAGTCTTCAAAATAGCTAGTCATAAGGGTCTCAAAATTAGCTCCCATTTGTTCTATGCATTCATTGACTTGACCTATGATAGACCTATTTGCTTTCCACACTACTTAACCAAAAGAAGGAAACTCATTTTGTACATAAAAGAATATACAAATCAAAATAGCACCAAACTTACATTGTGCTCCCTTGGTTCTCCTTATTACTGCCAAATTTTTATTATTTTGTTGCAGTTGTAGTTCTACAAGATCATAAGTATGATCCTTTTTCACCAATTTGTAACCCACATCTACAACAATGCATGTCACACTGTTAAAGTCTACTAGATTGGGAGAATTTTTGTGTAATAACCCTAACAAAAAAATCAATAAGAGTGTCTTGAATGGTGTCTATTTTCATCCCTCTCTTGTTCCACTTAACACTAGTGTTCTTCTCAATTGCCTCCTTAGAATCACTCCTAAGGTTTTTTGGCCAATCTAGGTTTGGGTACCTTGTCACTCTATGTACAATTCTCTTTGTGATTTTCACCGGGCCATCCTCCAACCATAAACTTCCATCATTTATTCTACTAAGCACTAGCTTGATCCGTTCAATTTTGAAAACTATTGGGAATTCTAGGGCTCACATCAAACCCTTCTTCTCAACAATATGATATTCGTCTTTCAACACTCCATTTTCACACAATTTCTCATAAGCTTTCCTCATTTTCATGTCTCCTATGGCTCCAATCTTGCTATTGTCAGAACTCCTAACATCTTGAACCATAACTACCTTAGGGGGTATGATAGATAGGGCTCTAGCTAGGTTGTTTTTATATGCTACCTTTGGTATTAGGCAAAAATTTAGTTTTTTCATTTCATTGGACAATAGTTGGACCTCAAATAGTTCCTTCTCCTATTTTTTCCTAGAGCTAGAAGCCATTTGTATGATATAGGGTTTGTACACAAAGAAAATATGAAATTGCATAACTCGACACAGAAGCAAATACCTTGAAATTGATGAAATCATGCTGAATTGATGTTAAAATCTGCTTAAAAACTAAATTCTCTACTTTGAAGTAATTCTGTACTCTGTTTCATCTTTACTCTTCATTTATGATGAAGAAAAATGATTGAAAATGTGATAATATACCCTATTTTCATAGAATTTAATGCTTAGTGCATTTACAGTTGTCCACTCGACTTCTTAAGGATTTCTACATTTCTTAGCTTCTATTGGATTTTCTACACTCGGCATGCACATGAGTATCCCTTACTTGGATTCAATTGAATTTTCTCTTTACCTGGCTTCCTCTACCAACTTAGCTCCAACTAATCATTTAGCTTCTATTGATTTTGGCTAATTAACTCAGCTTGTACTAGAATTTTACTTGACATCTGAGGGCAACTCAGCAACACTGATGAAAACTTGAAATTTTAGCTTTGTATCTCTATTCATGCTAATCTCTTCTTTTCAGTACTTGTTTAGGAATTGATGTATGATAAATCTTTGTAAATCAGTCCCTCATGCCTTCTCTTTGCTTAGTTTGATGAAGTGTGACCACTTGACCTTTTAGGTGAAGTGATCCCTTCATTTGATGTACTGCATCCATCTTTCTTCTTCCATGTCTTATTCATTTCTCCTCTGATGTGATGAACATCTACCTTCCCTTTACCTTTTTTTTTCTTTGAGTTGGGTGCCTTTGACATTGTTGGGCAATTCCTCTTGATATGACTAGTCTTCAAGTAATTGAGACATGTGGTTTGACTCAACCATTTGCTGTAGTTCCCTCTAAAATGTGTTCTTACGCAATTTTTAGGAATGTGTCCATATTTCTAATAGTAATGATAGCTATAACTAGTGTTGTAGTCCCAATTGTAGTGATGTCCATGGTTATTTCCTCTAGCTAGCTGATTAGGTGTCCACATAGGCTTTGATCTGCACTCAAAGGTTCTATGTCCATACTTCTTGCAATTGTAGTAGTGACCTTCAAATCTTGGTGTTCTAACAATCCTAGTCCTATAGTCATGTACTTGATGTCCTTTCTTATTGCACTTATTATAGTGACTCACACTCTTAGGTTTGTCATGTTGATGGGCATTCTTGCTCCTACATACATTAGAGGTATGTCCCTTTTTACCATATAAATGACAAGTAGGTTTAGTGTTCTTACCTTTGTTACTCCTTTTTTTTGCAATCTTGGATGACTCTCCTTGTTTAGTGCTGGTGTATCCTAGTCTTAAAGTATCATTGCTAGCCCTTGGTGATTTTAGTAGCTAATCAAGTACTTGATGGCCTCATTAGGCTTGTTGAAGCTCTCTACAATCTCCTTCTCTCTTTTTAGATCATTTTGCATCTTCAGTGTGGAAATCTCAACATCCTTGATATTTAGCTCATGGTGTGCATTCATCATTTGCCTTAGGGTGTCTAGCTGCATGTTTCAAATTCTTGCAAGCTCAATTGACTTTTCTTCTAGTCTGTTGGCAAGATTTCTCTAGTCTTTTCTAGTATAGCCTTATCTTCAATGACTCTTTTCTTCTATTTAGTCACCTCACAAAGCATCATGGCTTGTGATTCTTGTTTAAGTTTGAGTGTTTTGATTTCTTTTTCTTGAGCTCTATGCTTCTCCATTAGGTCTGCTATTGCTATATCAAACTCTTTGGAATCTCCATTTGTAAACAATTTTTAGGTGTTGCTCTGCTTGTATTGTGTATCATTCTCAGCTATGGCAATCTCTCTTATTCTCTTTAAGGATTTTCTCAGTTCTTCTCTAGCTTCCTCCAAAGCATGTAAAACAAGTTATATATCAATTGCCTAATTCTTTATGATCTTCTCAAGTTTGTAGATTTCTATTTCTAGATCTTTTCTCCAAGTTGTAAGGTTCCTCCCAGTGAGAACTTGGCTCTGATACCAATTGTTGGAATTTATAAGTGGAAAGATTTACTTTTGAGAGGGGGGTGAATCAGAGGTAACTAACTTTAAACTTTTAAAAACCTTTTAATTGATATCATTCACATGCATCTAATTCATCTAGTGAACATGAAAGTAAAGGCATGCATGAAAATAGATAACAGAAGAATTGGTAACCCAGAAACCCTCCAAAATGAGAAGGTAAAACTGGGGTGGGGATGACACCCATAAAGTACCACTGGAACAATATGTAATTGTTCAAGGTTACAAAGTTTGACCACTTCCAATGGTCTTCCCTATGAAATGCCTATCCTATTAAAGACTTTACACCCTATTAAAAGTTACCTGGTTAAAAGATTTACAAACATTCACTTGGAATGTTACCCTATTAAAGGATTTAACACCTTGTCTAAAGGCTTACAATATAGCTATTAAACCAACCTATCATCATAGGATTTTCATTCCTAATACAATTGCTAGAGAGTATTAGAAAGTCTTGACCTTATGACTTGCAATCCTTAATCATTGGTTCTAGATCCTTGTTTAACTTTGACTGCTCTGATCCTTGCTTGATCTAATATGTCTCTTCTCAAAACTCTGATACTTTATTTTTAATCAACTAGATTCTGCAATGTTGTTCTATTATTTTCTAAATATTTACATCCTTTTTCACTTTGCTATAATTCACCCATACACTTGTCTCATTTTTACACATAATGGGGTTTTGTCCTCCTTTTAAAGGCTTTGAAGACTTAGGGTTAGGTATGAATCTACAATCAAAATTTACTCTTCATTTTCCACTAAATTCTTGCACTTTTTCTATTAGTTTCATGCCTTCTCCATTTTTCTCATTGGCTGCATGCTAATTACATAGGTAATGCATAAGATTCAATCTTATCTTCAAGATCCTTTGAGATTCATCCTAAGTCAGCTCAAAAATAATTTACATATGAGTTTGTGAAGATATAAACTCATAGGTTGATTCTGTGTTACTTGACACTTACTAGTTGCTGATGCTCAACACATATAGGAATTTTATTTCACTCAGCTTCTATAGTAATTTTGTCTCACTCAGCATCTATAGTGAGTTGACATCTCTTATCACTTAACACTTGAACTTCACTCAGCACCTGAAGTTCACTCGGTACCTATTGAAACTCTGGCTTGACAGACACTATAGCTCAGCATCTATATTATACTTGGCATCATCTTGAAAATTGGTTAAGTGTGTTGACACTCAAATTTCAAAACCAAGCTAAGACCAACATAAGGGTCATATAGGACAAATGCAAAGAAGATTTATAAAGAATCTTGATGCATTTCCCTTTACAAGTGACCAAGACCTAATATGACTAATCTCAAATCCAAACATAATGATGCTAATCTTGATTGATTTTTAAGATGTAGATCCCTTATTTATTGTCCTTACATGGGTTCTCTACACCAAATTTCTCTCTAAATAGATATCCAAGTCTTGTCTTGTCATAAGAAGGTCTTTGGTGAAATATCTATTGATCTCTCTTCTCATTACTGGAATAAAGTTTCTCTAACTATTGCTTAGATTTTTTCAATTCTCCTTTTACAGTGATATTGTAATTTTCTAATTCTTCATGCTCAATCTTGATAATATCTATTTTAGATGTAACTTTACCTAATTGGGATCTAAGGTCTACATTCTCAATTTTTAATTTAGGTTCATTCTTGCCACCATTTTTCTTAAGACTCAACTTAAGTTCAATGATTTTCAATTCATGTTTCATAATCTCATTTTATTTCTAAATATTTTCTACTTCATCATTGTCACTGGTTTGCATAATTGATTCCTTGTCATGTTTTAAATCATGAACCTTGTTTTTTAATTGACCAATTAAGACTTTTGTATCTTCATATCTATCTTTCAGGTTATCTCTTTCTTCAGTAAGAAGGTTAATCTTCTTAAGAGCTTCTTCAAGGTTTTTTTTTCAACTATTCCATATTTATAGGGATCTTTCTAAAGCTATTAAAATTCCTTAGAGAAACTAGGCTCTAATACTAATTGTTAGAAATAGATAATATTAAGGGGGGGCATGAATCAATATTCTACAAACTTTTGCCCACAATTGAATATTGTTAATTACTTTATAACTTGCATATGAAAGTAAACCAACAATATAGAATAGTAAATATAACCATGCACATAGAAAACTCACAACACTATTATTTGTTAACTAGGAAAACTCAGGCCAAGGGAAAACCCTAGTGGGGATGATACCCACTAGATGATTCACTAAATAATACGATCATGTTAAGGATATTGGGTCTATTAGGACTCTATGAAGTACAAATAGTGTCTTGAGTCCTTGTTAGAGGAATAGGAATTTTTAGAAGTCTCAACCTTGTTAGGAGTTTCTTCAACCCTATTAGGAGTTGTTGGATCATGTTGGCCTGATTTTCCACTTGCCCAAAATTTTGTTAAAATTTGTAAAAATCTGAAAGAATAATGAGAATGCTTAGAGTTTCTGAGTAATTTTATTAACCCTCATAAAAAAATGCTAGGTAATATTTCATTTTTTTATTTCATTAAAGTTAATTCGATATAAATTTGCCTTTAAAAGGAGATATATGAAAACCTTGTTTTATTTTTATATCCCTAAATTTTAAGCTAATGTTTTATCTCTATATTTCATGATCTTTTGTTTCTTTTAAGTCATGATGTTGTGAAGTCTCAATAATCACAACATTGCTTCACTCTACTGATTAACTATTTCCAAAGTGGCAAAAGGGTGAAGCAGTTTATTTTGAGATCAAAATGACTTTGTAGTGGTTAGAAATAACATCAGAGTTGGAGGTGCAATTGGATGAAACAAGGGAGAATGCATGACTAAAAGCCATTTTTATTTAAGGCATTTCAAGTGGCCATGCTACGATAAAAGGAAAATGGGAAAGCCTAAATATCATCACAAGGTCACAAGTCATAAAGCATTAAAGATATCTTAAGTTGTGACTATGTGAATGAAAGGAAGAAGTCAATAGAGATGTCAATACAACTTCATAGGGGATCAAGTAAAGTGTGAAGACAAAACAATGAGGTTATGAAAAAGGTATTGATGGTTAAGAATTATAAGCATGCACATCTATATAAATGGGTTATAGAAACCTTGGGTTAATGAAGTGAGGTTATGAAGGCTTCTAGTTGCACCTCTATGGGGTTACTTATTAAGAGATTAAATCATGAAGCAAAAAAGACAAGAAGGAAGTTAAATAAATCCATGATCACATGATCATGTGGTTAAAATATGAAGTTGATGTTCATGGCACAAAATCATGAAAGATGCCCAACAGTTAGCAAAAGTGCTTATCACTAGATTACAAAGGTTTAATGCAAGGAAATATGTAAAGTTGTGATACATCTATTCATTGATCATTGTAGTTAAGATTTATACTATCACATCATCAATTGAAATATTGATTGAGTCATGGTATAGGCAGCAAAGTGGCGAATGTAGTGCATCATACTATAGTAAGGTCTAACTCCAATTACCCAGTTAATGTTGTGAGCAAGCGAAGATAGGTTCAGAAGGGTTAAGGTTAAATAGCATTTCATTTTTGTAAGGTTTTGTGTAATAGTTGAAGTTCAAGTTGCAATTCTTTGATAAAGAAATAATGGTCATGCAAGACAGTGAGCACATTTTCATAGTCAAGAGTAAAGGTAAATAAATAATGATGCAAAGTTGTAAACAAAGAGATTGTTGAAGTTTAAAATGCTTGGTGCAACATTGCATGATTAGAGTGTAAATATTCTCAGATGGTCATGAAGGGGTGATAAAGTAATAAATTAAGGAAGCACTTCATCATAGGCATAAAAGGTGTTAAGTGATAAATGATTGTGAAAGTGTGAAATTTTAAGTAAAAGGGACATCACTAGATTGCAGTGGTTATGAAGTTAAGGTAAAATTGAGTTGTGAAGGAGTGAATAAGGGCATTTGTAGTATCACAAGCCAATATCAATAGTTAGAAGGATAAGATGCGAGGGGGTGAATAATTAGAAAGAAATCCCTAGTTGCATGGTCATAGCTAGAATCAAGAAGAACATTGAAGTCATGGTGGAGGAGTGATGAGTTGTTTTGCACATCATCAAAAGTGTTAGTTTTAAGAAAAAAAATAAAAAATTAATGGCCATATCTAAGTTGGATAAAAATAACATCAAGTAGATGTAGGAAGATATGAAAAAACATAGATTTTGCTAACTTTTTGAGAATTAATAGGTTTTTCAAGTGTGTTGATCTTAATTTCCATTAATGCCACACTCCCATTATAGAAACAAGTAAAGTTTGAAAGATACGGAAATTTTAGTTACATTTTTTATAATTATTTAAGTGTCCAGAGTGAATTTTGACTTGTAGAGAAAATTATAGTAACCCTTCAACACCTAGTATACAAAGTTCATAGAATTACTTGTAGAAATATCTTAGAGAGAAGGAGAACTAATTTGATAGGCCATAATTGAAGAACCAAATGCACCACCAAAAGTTCCTAGTACATTTGTAGAAGAGTGGATACATATTTTCCCTAGTTCTACCAATGCACAACATGCAAATGATCTTGCTTTCAAAGACCCATATGAATCATGTAGAGATGAAAAGGTTCATGATGGAAATGGGTAAGAATTATTCTAGTATTTCTACAATAACAAGATAACAGAGGTTCCAGTATGTAACCCTTGGGTAAGGAATTTGGATAATTTGATCGTGCTAGAAGTGTTTGTAGATGTGGACTTGGTGAAAGCATTAATAAAATGCTACAATATTATTAATAAGTCATTTCACAAAAGAGATAGAAGTGTTTTGCTATCCTTGGATAAGGAAACATTCATAGAGAAATCCAACTTGGGTGGACCTGTGTCATTGTCAATTGAGATAGAGAAATTGATTAAAAATTTCACAAAACATGAGTTCTAGAGTTATCATTGCACCAAAAGATTGACCTATCAAATTATAATACAACCACTAGACTTTTAGAACATAGGAAGTGGTTAATTCATGCCACAAATTCTAAAGGCTGGTAGTTAGTCCAACAATTACCCCCTTAGCATTACCCAAGGAGATTCAAACCTATGACCAAGCTCTCATACCACTTGTTACAAGATAGAGTTGTAGTTGAATAAAAAGATTGATTTTTAAATTCCTAATACAATTACTAAAATTATAGAAAATAGGAGGTGGTTAAGCCATGTCACAGATCCTTAAGGGGAAGGTTAGCAGTTTGTCCAACATAAATATGACCAGGCACATTCCTTTAGTAAAGAAGAATATGGGAGAGATTCCAAAGAAGAAAGATATTGAAAATATCATGCCCTTGGAATTATTCTAGAGATACTTTCAAAATATTGTGTTTGGATTCAACAAAGCCCTAGGTTTAGATGGAGCCATGAATGCTTCAAGAGCACATTATATCATTGATTTGAATATCCAAGACCCAAATCATAACATTGGGTATGATTTTGTGGAATATATTATTGATAGTATACATAAAAATACCACTGCTACCCAACAAAGAGACTTGAAGGATTTGAAATTCCATCAATATTCTCTAATCATGCACCTAATCCTGTTCAACAATGCTGACATATTTGATTAGAGTTTCTTTGAGTCTACTCAAGAGTGGGGAGAAAGACTTCTAGTACAAAAGTGGACAAGGGTATGGAAAATGTTCTACCCATATTATAATGCCATTATTTTTTATAATGATTTTGTTTATCTAGTGTTAAAAATGATAGGATTATTAATTGAAAGAATCCCTAGGAGTGTTAGAAAGGTTGTTAAACCTAAAATGTGCTTTGATGCTAGAAAGAAATTAACACATGATTGGGGAAGTGTATTCTTGTTTGAGGAATATACTTTTATAAGAATCTTTGGATGTCCTTAGCCACCCCATATCTTGTTCAAACATGTCACTAAAAGGTTAGGGTTTGTAGAAGTCTTTTGGCAATTAATTTCTTTAATTAGAGAATACTAGGGAAAGGGTGTCAAGAAGGGAACCTTTCCATGTAGATGCACTAAGGTGGGAGACTTTGAAATTACCAAAAATGCTATTAAGGAAACTAGTACATTATTGAAAAAATATAAAATGCTAGTTGGGCTAGCTAGAACTTATGACCCATTCAATGTAGTTAGACATGCCTTGAAGAACATGAGGGGATAAAATTTGCCTCCCACAAAACTTATGTAGGAAGTGTTGGTCATAATTTCACTTCATGCTTTTTTGAATGTGTTTCATAGTGAATGTTCCTAGTTCTTTATATACAAATGAGGGTTTAGTCTCTTTTAAATTTGTTAACCCCAAGAAAACCCTAATTAGTGTTTTGCAAAATTTTTTCCCAAGCAAGCTTTTTAGGTTGTATGCCTTTTCTTTATAATTGAGTGGGAAAATCATTTTAAAAATACCCCTTGCCAAAAACCTTTTAAAAGATTATTTATTTTTTTCCCTAAAGTTCCCAAAAAAACCCTTACCATTAGATCTCTTCAAAATATTGGTGCTTGTTATGTCATTATGAGAAATCACAACATTTTTACTGTTCATGACATAATGACCTCCTAGAAAAAAGTAAATACGACAAAACCAAACCTAAAGATAGGTGTCATGATTTTACTTGCCATTAATAAGCCTCATCAGCATGTCAGGATGTCAAAAGTGTCAGACACAATTAAAGGTATACTCTAACAAGAAATTCTTGTTGATCTATCCTGTCAGATCTCTTTGAAATCAATGGTGGCTACATTTTTGCTATTGGAAGTTGTAGGAACTTTACTGATCATGACATAGCAACCTCCTATGAAAAGAGATTATGGTAGGACTTGATTTTAAAAAGTGGCACCGTAGAGATTACTTATCATAAATGGCCATGCCAGCATGTTAGGATGGTCTAATGTCATATGCCACTATGGATCCCCACTCAAGGAAATGTACTTGTTGATTTGTGCTATTAAATCTATCTAAGATTGATGGTGGTCACTATGTCGCTATGGAAATTTTCTTGATCTTTACTATTCATGAAATGAAAACCAAAGAAAAGTTAGGCAGACCCACCACATTTTCAATAGAATAGTTTTGGAATATTCATCATCTGATCAAGGTAGCATCAACAATGGTTGCTATGTCACTATGAGAAGTTGCTCAATGTTTATGTTTAGCAACATAGGGAGAGTGTGACATGTGTCCAAAAGCACAAGTTGGTCTAGTGTAATTCACCAACAATGAAAGGAAAGGAGTATGTTGAGAGTTCTAATTGGGTTGACCACAAACCTATATGATTGAAACTAAGTTATTAACAATTTAATTCCAAAATTGTTAGATTTTTAAAAATTGACAGCATACTTTTAAAATTAGAAGGTAGTGCTACCTTGTTTTCCTTACAATCCATTTATGAAAATCAAGGCTCCCCATGTGAAGTATAATGAGAGATATATTTTAGGATTTCACAAATTGTTCTCCAAGCAAACAACGTTCAAATTTTCATAGAGCCAAGAACTTGTTGAAGAATTTTTATTGCTTGGTTGAATCACACAAAGTTTTCTATATTCACTATTTGTTGTATAACTTTGAAATGGAACAATAGAGAGCCAAGTAAGTATCTTAATCTATCATATAGTTCAATGAATTTTGGTATTCTATAATTTTATCAAATATGCCTCTAAAGAAGGGTTTTATGGGGAAGGTAGAATATGTCAGGAGAAACATACATGATGATTTTTTGGAATAGTTAACTGATTCCACAAATGAGTCAACCCAAATTAAAATGATAATCCTTGTGAACCCTAGGCTTAAAATTGTGGATGGTTTATACGATAAAGGGAATTGGGTTAGGGATGCCATTACCTCAAAAATATGACTCCAACTTTTTAGGAAATGGTTCTCAGAGAGGAAGTTGTTTGACCCCTATGGGAATGTTTGGAATTTTGATTTGGGTAAACTAGTAGTCCTTGGGGTCTTCATGGACTCAAACCTTCTTATAGCCATAGCCAAAAATTATGACCCTATAGCCAGGATAGTAAGCAGAGTAGATGGGGAACCTCTGACAAGGATTAATGCTGAAGAAATCTGAGATGTTTTTGGTTTGGAGCAATTCATAGACTATCATGAGGCCATTGACTTACCAGGGTTGGAAAAGGAATATTTTTTTAAGAAGGATCAAGTCATGTAGAGTGCATTAAGAGAACACCTGGATACAATTGGGAATTTGACCTTTGTTATAGCATCAATTAAAGAACTTTTTAAGAAGGAATTTTTCACTATTAGGGCCATGGATATATAAATGACTTTGTGTAGGGTTTTTGGTGAAGATGAACAAAATTTAATGCCAATAAAGTTCATGTATATGATGATAATATTTCTTCTTTTGGCGTGGATATCATTTTTGACTTTGCATCTTATATAGTGGAGGAAATTCATATAGATTTAAGTTGGATTGCACAGAGTAAAGTAGAGAAAATATTTGGCCACTATTCATTGTTGATGCATATGTTCTTATTTAAAGGGAATACCTATCTTGAAAAAGAGATTGTGTTGAATAGAGAATATGAGGGAGAAGCCCTACCAGTCCAATTATGGAGTGCAGATATGACTTAGGATGCAAAGGAGGCTAGTTCTATTAGATTTGATAGTTATTTCACATCCAGGTTGAGAAGACTCATATTAAGTGACAATCCTAGAATTCCCAAGGCATTGCTAGATTTTATCAGGCCCATGAACAATCCTTCTAGTTTGAAAGTATCCCATAACTAGGTAGATATTATACCTTACCCTATTTCTATAGTTCTTTGGGTTTATGGTTTCCAAGGGACTCCCCATGTACTTCCTTACCAAGTGTGTCTAAAGGTAGGGATAATTGAAATGCTATGGAAGATAGGTGGATTAGAGAAGCACAATTGGCTAGTAGATCTAGGGGCTCAATTTTCCCCACTTGTACTATGGCTCACCAATTCATTATCGCTAAGGGTGGTTGGGTGTTCTTGTATAAATTCTTGAAAAGCTATCATGTATTTAGTTAATAAATTTGATTGGCCAACTTTTTATAAGAAACTAGCAAAAGTAATAAATATATGGGATGAGCTAAAAGAAAATGATGATGCTCTAAAGCTAGTTGTCAACAAATGGAGTAGAAAAAATAAAAATATTACTCTTTTGTGTTTTTATATTATCAATTTATCTTGTGAGTATATAGAAAAAACTTATGATTTGACCAATGATCTATCAGAGTTTGATGATAAGAGAATTATATTTCAAAAGAGAATTATAAGTTATCTCAACAAATATAAGAGTATCAATTTTGAACTCTTCCCACATGCCATTGATAAAAAGGATAAATTGAAGAATAAATATGAGTGGGCCTAGGAATTGAATAATTTATTATGTCTTTGACTGAATAAGGTTATAAACGAGAAAGGATGGAAAATTTCATTCATGCAAAGCAATTAGAATGTGGTAAAACTGATGATGATGAAATGGAATAGGATGAAGTATAAATAATTGGCAGATTAGTAAAAGAAGAAGAGGACAAAGGTGAGCAACCAATTGTAGTTACACGAATAGAATTCCAAACTAGTGACTCGATAGCGAAGGAATTAGATATAACTATTGTCTTGTCAATTCATGATGATGTGGATGGAGAGCCTCAAGTTAAAGTAAGTCTACAAAAATTAGAGCCAAGTCCATCACAAACAAATTTATTGGCTACATCTTCCAAGAAACAACAACAACAATGAAGCCAATCATTAACTTCTTATCAATAAAGAAATGTAACAAAAAGATGCAACAAAAAGTGGTCCCACCAAAGAATTTTCATGATGAAAGGCATTCTATTGTATTAATTTTTGTCTTTTGTGATAGCAATTATGTAAATATCTTCTTGTCTTGAGGACAACTATCATTATTCTCTATGCCTAAAGCTTGTTGCATCTTGTTAGTTTGTGGTGATTGATAAGAGAAGTACTATACATAATTCATAAAAAAAATTTGGCCTGTGGTTGACGTATGGCTGACATATGGTTGACATGCTGTAACCCTAAAGCAGCATAAAAGTACTTGTATAAAATAGCTTAGGATTAAGGATTGTTTCATTGTGGTGATGCAAAATTGGTTCTTGTGGTGGTATTGATGTGTAAGGGATTACATATTGTAATCAAGTTGTAATCACTAGATCATAATAACATTGGACTTGCTATTTGATGGATGTAGCCTAGGTATTAGGTGATCCACATTAAATCTTGGTGTCTTGTGTTATTTTATGTGTGATTTATTATTTTCTATTATTGTTTATATTTGCATGTATTTTTTATTTTTGTCCATGGTTTAATCATAACAAGTGGTATCAAAGCCTAGTTGTTTTTTAGTTATCCTCTATAGGAAAGTTTCATAGTTGAGTGGGAGCGATGGTAGACAAGGATAAGCTAAGGGTTGATATATTTAATGGGTAGAACTTTTAGTTATGGAAGATGCAAATGGAAGACTATCTTTATCAAAAGGATTTATGGAAGTCGTTGGAAGACAAAACAAAGAATCAGGGATTTGTCAAATGATGAATAGAATCTTTTGGATAGAAAGGCACTTGGAAGCATTCAATTATGCCTAACACCATCAATGGAATTGAATATTAAAAAAGTGAAGATGACAGAAGAGTTGATGTAAATCCTAGCAAAACTATATGAAAAGCCCTTCGCTTCAAACAAGGTATTTCTCATGAAGCATTTATTTAATATAAAAATGGCAAAAGGTGGATCTATTGTGGATCATTTAAATGAGTTTAATACTATTACTAGTTAGTATTCTATATGCCTAAAGCTTGTTGCATCTCACACTATATAAGTAAGATTCCAAGGCTAGAGAAAGGGTCAGTCATTATACAATTTTAGTTTTGCTAAGTTTTGTTAGATCTAGTTTTTCTTGATATGAACTCTTTGATGTATTTCCTTTATAAATTCTGGGAATAGATTAATTGTCCATGATCATGGTGTCTTATTTTGAGTTGTTCTAAGTATTACCCAATGCCATATAATTTCAAATAAGATTAATGCAAAGATGAATTGTCCCCATTGTCTTTTCTCTCGAAATCTTGTTTCCATTTTTAGTGACTGGTTATTTTAAGATTGTATGAGTAAATCTTGTTTAGTTTAATGCAACTAGGATAAGTTGTATGTCAATTCATTACTACTATTAATTCAATGAATTAAGTAAATGCTTCAATGAATGTGATAGGATATCCAGGCATTATGAAAAGTTTATGTAAGAATGAGTTGTAGAGAGAATTGTTGATTATATTGATTGTAATGCAATCAATTAGGTCAAGGAAATTGGATAAACTCTGAATCCCAATGGATAAGGCATTGATCAACTATTTCAATTAGAATATGGAAAAGATCATAGATAGATGTAAAGAAAACATCTAAAAATAAATATTAATTTTACTTTAAATGTTTGAAGAATGTCAAAGTTGGTCAACACTTATTTACATTTAACCTCTGAGTCTTAGTTAATTGCTTTTTCCCATAATAATCTATATATCTAATGAGAATTGTGACCAATCTACTAGAAGGGATGAAATATTTTTGTAAAATATCATGGAATGAGTGAAAATATGAATGTAGAATTAGGTTGTGAATCTTTTATCCCTCAGGTGCACCCACCTTGGTTTTGTAGAGCCAAAAGAGTAGAAAATCTTTCATGATTTTGTTGAAGTTAGATCTAGATTTGAAGATCATATAGCTATTTATAGAAAGTAGCTAATCATTAGGTTATAGTAATATTCATCATCTTGGTATTAAGTGTTTTCTTTCTTAGTAGTGTAAAAAAATGAATAGGAAGAAGATCTTATTGTTGATAGGCTAAATGAGGATGTTTGCAGGGAAAGGATGGTCAACTATAGGGATATTGTTAATTTTGAATATGAAATGAAAAAGGAAAATCCATAATTCAAAGGTTTTTATCCTGATGAAGACTACTAGTCCAAATTGGAGAAGTGTGTGGTAAATTTTGATGAATTGATATCTTAGGTCCTTGAGGCCATGAGAAAAAAGATTGACCCTAAGTTTTAGATGATGAGATTATGGTTGAGGTTTTTGATGAAGAGACTAGAATTAAGAGTACCATCCTGGAAAAGATATCCCTAAGAGTTCTTAGTGGGCAGAACAAAGAAGTAAAAGGAAAAATATGGTTGAATTGCCAGAGAAAGCCCATCAAAAAGGTCTCTAAATTTTGCCAAGGGGCAGTAAGTAGTTTGATGATATAAGAAGAAGGTATTTGATATCTCAAGCATCAAAACATGAGAAAAGAGCAAAGAAATTACAATAGAGGCTCAAATGGTTGATGATAGGATCATTGAATCCCATGAGTTTATGAGTGATGATAATTTCACAAATCTGATGAATTTTAAAACTTGTTTAAAATAAAGCATAATAAACTAGCCCTACAGATAAAGCTTGGAGATTCTGATGAATTTGTTGTAGGGTTAGTGAAGAAATTGTAGGAATATGATCCTACCAATGAAACCCTCACTATTGAAGAGGCCAAAGAATTGATAATAAGAAGTGGCATAATTGTTTTCTTAAGATGGCATATTAGCTCATCCTTTTTGCTAGATCAAATTAGGAGATAGGAGAGATTAGTCTCATTTGAAGATGAAAACCAATATTGAGAGACGAGAGGGTCAAGATATAACATAGATACTCAAAAAATGGCAATATGGAGTTTAGCTCTAGAGCATGATAAGCGTACCCTCATGGAGATCAAAGAATCCCATAGAGGGAATGTCATTTTCTGGCATACACAATCTACTTCTAGTGACCAAATATATGGGATGTACATTATAGTAGCATTAATGGGAAAAAATAAGATGGATACTATACAAGCCTAGTTGGAAAAAACATATGTAAGATTTATCAAGACAAGAAGAAGCTACAAAGAGGAAATGAAGAAAACATTTGTCTTGCAATAGAAAACTATCAAATTGGAAATAGAGGTAGAATTACTAAAGAGAAATATTAGAATTTCTACAGAGGTCCATGACAAAGGTGTGAAAATAGAAGACCAATCACCTAAAAGAGGGGAGACATTAGGCTATGCAATGGAGATTGATGAAGGAAATCTAAAGGCAATCAAGGATAAAAATATCAAAACTATGAAGAATTTTCTAATTCATAAGATAAATGAACTCAATGAAATTTCTTAGAATATACATAGCAACTACCTTGCCTTAGGAGTAAAATATAGATTTTTAGAGGCTATTGCTTTGTTATCTCCACTTTTTAGTACATAGGGCCCTTACATGAATTTTTTTGATAATCTAGTTCCCATGCTACCTTAGCAAAAAGACTTGCCAAAGGTAGCCATTGTGAATAATAAAAAAGTTATCTATAAGGTGAAAGACTTGAATGGTTTCTTTGGTGGTAAGATGTAGCTAATCCAAAACAAGATGAAGATAGTCACTATTGGTACACATAATTTTATACCTACAATCTTGGATAGAGAAGGCAAGATGAAAGATTGGGTAGAGTGGTCATCCTCTTTTGAAAACATTCTTGATCATCCTAGGTTTTTGTCTTTTTGTAATAATGAAGCAAGTCCTCGTATAGTTTATGATATGGTTGATATGATTTATAAGATAGAGGTAGAAATTTCCAAAGTAACCATTGAGGTTAAATCCATAACTAATTCCAAGTGGACCAAATGCTTAGATGAGTTGAAGACAGTCAGGAATGCCACTTGGCTAGATGTGGAAATAGATATTACCATATGGGAACTGATTGCAAATATCAAAGCCTTGGCATCTAGTTATAGTGATTAGTGTAGCTAAAGAACATAGTAAGGATTGCAATTAAAGGTAAAAAGAACAAAGAAAATACATGGATGGTGATAATCTTTGAAGACAAACTAAAATTGATAAAGAGATATCTATTGACAAATGCCACTTTTTAGTCTTATAACTACATCTAATAATTTTGGCCAAGCACAAAGAATGTTTTGTACTATAACATAATAGAAATATATTTGTACTTATTTTTGAATAGTTTATTGAAAAGTGTCCTCCCATCCAAAGATTTTTGCAATCCTTTCTATAAAAGGATTCCCAAGATGTGGAGTTGAGGTCTGAATTTTATGTATTTTTTAGTATTACGCAAGTCTTGCATTTGGTCTAGTAGTCTTAGTGTTAACTTTATGATGTATCCATCTTTGCAAATCTAAGAGTACATTGAACATTGAAGGATCATGTTGTCTTTTCTTGATTCATTACGAGTTTACATTAGTGTTATATGATTTTCAAGGAGAATTAATACAAGAGGAGTATTTTTCCATATCATTTTCTTTGAATTTTATCTCCATTATTATGTGTTGGTTATGTTGAGATTATATGAACAAGTTTTATGCAATTTAATGCAACTAGGATAGGTTGTATATTAATTTAATGTTGATTTTAACTCAAGGAATTAAGTAAATGCTGCATTAAATTGATAGGATTTCTAGTCATATAAGAATGATATTCATATGAATGGGGTTTAGGATAAATTGCTGATATAATTAATTGTAAGGCAATTAATTAGAACAAAATTGCTAGGTAGACTTTGAATGCCAATGGATAGGGCACTGATTATTTATTTAGTTTCATGTTGAAGAAATCATGGAGTTTCATGAAGAAAAACTTTATAACCAAATCAAATTTTACTTTCATGTATGAAGAATTTAATTGCTGGTCAACATTTATTTGTAATAATCTCTTGTATGTCATTGTTAGCTACTATCATCAAGGATTATTTGTAAAGTTAACAATAATTGTGACTATTTTCTATTGTAAGGGATATAAATTAAATAGAAAGATGATGTTGGTAGACATATGCTGAAGTCAAGAACCATAAACTTGTTATATATCCATATATCCCTTAGGTGCATCCGCCCTAGCTTTGCAAACATAAAGAGTAGAAAATCCCTATGATTCTATTTAAGTTGGATCCAAATCTGAAGATTTCCTAGTTGAGTATAGGAAATAGCTAACCCTTAGACCAATACATATCCTTAGAATCCTAGTATCAAGTACTTTATTGCTTGGTAGTTTTGAAACTCCAAAAAAATGGTGACTATACTATAGAGTCAATGAAAGAAAAGAACTCTACAATTCTAGAATCTCTACTAATACTCCATATCTACTATCATAATCTTGTTAGCTTGTAAATCTATGCCTAGGTATTGGTTGTTGTTGAGTGACAAACCTTGAGAATTTTTGAAAATATGCAATACAATGTAACTTGGGATGTAGAGTGAGTTTATGAAGTACCTTATTGGCTAAATAGAGTTATTTTAAAAAAAGTATACAATAAAAGGATTAGGGATGAGTACCCTTTTGTCAGAGCTTTTTTTAAAGAAAAGTTTTCCTCGTAAAAGCCTCTTTGTCTTTTAGCCCAATAAAGATATTTTCCCTCAGTGGGTGGCGACTAAGTCTTAGGTTTTGATACTAGTTCTTATTTAAAAAAGTAAATGATGGTTGATAAGAGAAAGAATACGAGAGCCTATGTGAAGGAAAACCTAGATATCCCATTGTATACTAATTTGCTAAAGGGCGATAGGAAAAAATGGCTAAAAGAGATGAGTTAATGTAGTCATGCTTAGAAACCTAGGGATGGCCCACAATATCAACCTCTAGCTAAGAAAGAAATTTCATCTCATAGTTCTGAGTCTAAAACTACTAGACTCCTAGGTGATGTTTTCACAATATGTTATCATGAGGCTGTATTTTATCAATATAAAATAGCATCATCTATAGGAGATACTTTTTTTAGAACTACTATTGTAGAAGAGATGAATCAATGTCTTAGACCTAGAAGTATTTAGTTAAATACGCCAACTCTTGAGCAGGTCCCTTATATTAAAAGAAATCTAATAGATTTGGATGATTTTTTAGAGTCTAAAGCAATAGCCACTAATCATGATGATGTTTTTTTTTGAGGTAGAAGTCCTTAGAAGAAGATTTTCTAAAGAAGAAGCCAAATGCATTCGTTGGGAGAAAGAAAATTACCATGAATACTCTTATTGAGAGAGATAACTTTCTCAAAAGAATGACTACTCTCAAAGAGAAAAGAAAAAATTTAGAAGAAAAGTCCTCCAAAATATAGTTAGATGTATATAGAGATGTTGAATTTTTAAGATCTAAGGTCCAAGAGCAGGAAAATCTTTTGAAGGAAAAGGAAGAACCTATTTTAGCCCAAGTGTAGTCCTACAAACCAATTAAGCTAGACCTTATAGACTTGAGTGTGAAACACCTTGATAAGGGTAAGAAAAAGGTTGTAGGAATCCAAATAATTTAACCTCAAGCCATTCTTAGAAAATTTGTAAATCTAGTCATATCTTAACTGGACCTAGATTTAGAGAAGGCAAGGAAAGAGAAAGAAGATTTAACTAAGGAGCTTGAAAAAGTGGAAAATGAAGCGTAAGCAGTAGAGACCTAAAGAAAAATCTAGTTAAAAATGAGCACCCAAGCCTTTGGGTCAACTCCCAAGGATAATTCCAAATCATAACCCAATCGAGTTATATCTATCATAAATTCACTAAATATAGACATAATTTAGTACAGATAAATACATAAACAAATTCAAATATAATTAAACATTTTATATATATTTATAAATATAATTAGATTATAGTATAATTAAACATTATATATATTTATAATTAAATTTATTTATTTTAGATTAAGGAAAAAATAGTTTTTGAGGGGACCTAAAACCTCTTACAATAAGAAGAAAGATAAATGATAATGAACCCCAATTTTTACAAGGATCTGAAACCTAAGTTCATGAAAATAACATTAAAATAGGTTTTATAGGGACTTGGAACCACCAAAATAAACTATCCAAAGTTTAAAACTAGGTTTTATAAGGACCTAGAACCTAAATTAAACAACAAAACAAAGTTGGAAATGAAATGAAAATAGGACAACTAGGACTAGCTGACTAGTTAGAGGCCATATAATAGGGACCATAACCAAAAACTAAATTAGTTCTTTAATAGCCTTGGCTAAATCCTTGCCAACCTCCATAGTACCTTATAGAATGTGATAAAAAATAGATCCAAGGGCATAAACCATGGCTTCCTTTGTACTTTGACTCATTCTTTACCTAGGGCCACCCAGAATCTTGATAACAACAAAAATAGGGGACATAATCTCTGCATTTCTCCTTTTACCTAAACTTGTAGCAACCACACATAAAATGGAAGTCACCATGTCCATTCTTTTCCCACTATCTTTAACTAGTTGATAAAGTTCCATTTCATAGGCTATCAGGTTCTCAAGGATGTTCTCAACCTTGTTCTCAAGCTTATTCTCCAACTGATCTCTCTTCATTTTTATTCATCCAGTTTTCCCTCTATATCTCCCATTTTTTTCTTAAGAATAATAATTTTATTATAGAGCCAAAATTCAACCTAGAGAGAGGCATCAACTTTCAACATAGCCTTATGGAGAAAAGATAGCTTCACCATATTATTTTCATCTCTGGTCTCATCATTAGACCTTTTCTATGAATTGGTTGCTACTTCCTAGGTTTCTTTAAGATATACCTAATTTTCATTATTAAAACCATTTTGATCTTTCATTTTCCTCTAGTTCTCCTTATTTAGACTCTAATCTTTAATGACAAGAGCATTTACCTCTTCATTCTTCTCCTTGTTTGAGTCCACCAGGTTCTTGACATTAGTAATTTCCCATTTAGTGGGTGTAGGCCTTTCACTTTGGTTCAAAATATTCTCCTTCTGCTCCAAAGGTTTTGAAATCAAATTTGACTCCAAATTCCCCTCTTTTCTACTTTTCCCATCAATATTAACTAGAGAGACACCATGACTACCAAAATACTCATCCAGGTTAGAAATAAGATCCCTAGTTTTTGTTTTATTTTCATCCTCTTCATCTTCACTTTTCTTAGAGTCCATGGATTCCTCATTAGATTTGTTATTTTTATCTACCTTAATCTCTTTCTTTTTACCCTTACTATCACTACAACCCTCCTCAATTTTCACAATATTATTTTTAATTTTCTTAACACACATCATTTGATGAGGCTCATTACCAACCAATTTTCTCTTCTTCTCCATAACATGTGAGAGCTTCACTAAATTATTTCTATAGTAATTTTCAATTAAAAAAGCCCATCATTATGTATGGGCATGGTTTCCTTCTTTCAATGGGCCTAGAGACTATTTAGCAGAGAAAATTTCAAGTAGAAAGGGAAGGACAACCTATCCTTATACCAAAAGTGGTTCAGAAACACAAAATCAAATTTATGAATCCTTTTCAATCTACCATCCAAAATAAAATACTAATGGACACAAGATAAAAAATCTTTCTAGATTACCTTAATTTGGTCTAGATAGCTTGCATCAAAATAATAATAAAATATATTTTTTAAGTGTATAGAATGAAGTGTAGGATAATAATATGTAATTTATTTTCCATTTGGTTAAGTATATTAAAAATTATTTAAAAAGTTAGACATATGTCTATGAGGAGTGTGAAGATAATCATATAACTTCTTAGCATTTACAATGTTAATGTTGAAAAAAGAAAAATATATTAAAAAAGGTAAGAAGACATGTGTGATTATGATGGTGATTTCAACGATACTCATATCCCTTTCTTGTTTGGAAACTTGATGAAGGAAAAGACAAGAATTCATTTTTGAAGATGAATTTTTTTCTAAAGGATTAAAATTGGAGGGAAAATGAACACCCAAGCCTTTGGGTCAACTCCCAAGGCTAATTCCAAGCCACAACCCAATCGAGTTATGTTGCTAGAGAAAACCCAACTAGGTTATTAATAAGTGAATACAAAATATATTGCATTCATATAACTCTCTCAGGTTACTATGATGGCAATAACCCAATTGAGTTATATCTATCATAAATTCACTAAATATAAACATAATTCAGTATATATAAATATATAAATAAAATCAAATATAATTAAACATTATATATATATTTATAATTATAACTAAATTAATAAATAATTAAACATTATATATATTTATAATTAAATTTATTTATTTTAGATTAAGGAAGAAATAGGTCTTGAGGGGACCTAAAACTCCTTACAACAAGAAGAAAGATAAACACAAAGGAACCCCAGGTTTTACAAGGATCTGAAACCTAAGTTCATAAAAACAACATTGAAATAGGTTTTATAGGGACCTAGAACCACCAAAATAAACTATCCAAAGTTTAAAACTAGTTTTACAAGGACCTAGAACCTAAAGTAAGAAACAAAGCAAAGCTAGAAATGAAACAAAATTAGGACAACTAGGACTAGCTGACCAACTAAATACTTGTTAGAGGCCAGTACTAGGGACCAAAACCAACAACTAAATTAGTTATTTAATAACATTAGCTAAATCCTCGCTAGCCTCCACAATACCTTGTAATATGTGATCAACAATAGATCTGGGGGCATCACCTATTGCTTTCTTTATACCTTGTCTCATTCTTTTACTAAGGCCACCCAAAATCTTGACAACAACAAAAACAAGGCACATAATCTCCTCATTTCTCCTTTTACCTAAACTTGCAGCAACCACACATAAAATGGAAGTCACCTTGTCCTTTCTTTTCCCACTATCTTTAACTATTTGACAAAGTTCCATTTCATAAGCTATTAGCTTCTTAGAGATGTTCTCAACCTCATTCTCCAACTGGGCTCTTTTCCTTTTTCTTCATCCAGTTCTCCCTATATACCTCCTATTTTTTTCTTAAGAATAATAATTTCATTATAGAGCCAAGAGTTGACCTAGAGAGAGGTGTCAACTTTCAACTTAGCCTTGTAGAGAATAGACAACTTCACCATATTATTTTCATCTCTGGTCTCATCATTAGGCCTTTTATCTAGATTGGTTGTCACTTCCAAGGTTTTTTCAAAGATATAACTAATTTTCATTATTAAAACCATTTTGATTAATCATCTTCCTCTAGTTCTCCTTATTCAGACTCTAATCTTTAATTACAAGGGCATTTACCTCTTCATTATTCTCTTTATCAAAGTCCACCAGTTGCTTGACATCAGTAATTTTCTTTTTAGAGGTTGTAGGCCTTTCACTTTGGTTCAAAATATTATCCTTCTGCCCTAGAGGTTATGAAATCAATTTTGACTCCAACTTACCCTCTTTTCTACTTTTCCCATAATTATTAACTAGAGAGACACCTTGACTACCAAAATACCTATCCAGGTTAGAAATAAGATCCCTATTTTTTGTTTCATTTTCATCCTCTTCATCTATACTTTTCTTGGACTCCATGGCTTCCTCATTACATTTCTTATTTTTCACTACCTTAATCTCCTTCTTTTTACCCATACTATTGCTACAACCCTCCTTGGTTTTCATAATATTATTTTTAATTTTCTTAGCACACATCATTTGATGATGTTCATTTCCAACCGATTTTCTCTTCTTCTCCATAATAGGAGATAGCTTCACTAAATTTTTTCTAAAATAATTTTCAATTAAAAAAAAAGTCCTTCATGGAGCATGGGCCTAGTTTCCTTCTTTCTATGGGCCTAGAGACTATTTAGCAGAGAAAATTTCAAGTAGAAAGGGAAGGACAACCTATTCTTATACAAAAAATGGTTCAAAAACAAAAAATAGAATTTATGAACCCTTTTCGATCTACCATCCAAAATAAAATACTCACGGGCATAAGAAAAAACATCTTTCTAGATTACTTTAATTTGGTCCAAGTCATAGAAGTCCTCACTCTTCACAAGCCCTTTTTCCTCCTCTTCTTTTTTAAGGGTAAAGAATCTCCCATACCACCCTTTTCACTTTCCATTCTTTGTAGCTAGATGACTCTTGTTTACTTGGCTCCCCACCCATTGTGCAACCAGCTCTATAAATTCTTTGTAAAATGGTAACTTTCACAAAAGAAAAGTTATTTTAATCCTCAATTAGGCTTTTTGCCCAAAAAATGTGCTAAGTCCTTTTGATGATGACATAAAAGTACCTCCTTAAAATATGATTATATTCCATAATAAAACCACCACTTGTCATAATAAATCACAAAATTTCACATAATATTTCATTGAATTGCATTAATCATGACATAATTAATGATCACCATCAACTCACTTTCCTTGCTGAGGTTATCACTCCATGTCAGTTTTTCATCCATGTAGACAACTTTATTAGCTATCTAGTTAGCCACTTTATTACTTTCTCAATAATTATGAGTTATGATTACTTTATCAAACTTTTTTATCAAATCTTTAATTTTAATAATACTTCCATCAATATTCCATGTAATCATGTTCTTATTATTCAGTATATTAACTATTTTTAAAGAATCCCCTTCCAGCCATAAGTTCCTATAACCAATTTCCACTGTCATCCTGGTAGTATAAAGAGCAACAATACCCTCAACTTTATGACTAGTAAAGTGACCAATAGGGATAGCCACAATATCAACTACTCTATTATTATGGTCTCTTAAGACTCCACCACACTAAGCTCTCTAGGGTTTCCTTTAGTATAACCATCAAAATTAGCTTTCAACCAACCTAGAGGAGGAGATTTATGTATAACACCCTATATATGATCATTATGTTTTGAACTAGCTCCTTTGATTTTTATTGGATTTATTATATGTACACCATCATCATTTTTATTCTAAGATATACAATTCTCTTTGATGGCCCTAATAATATGTTGACCCACAACCCATCTAGGAGTTTCTTTATTTTTGAATATGTTGTTGTTCCTTTCTTTCCAAAGACCCCACCAAAGATGGGGGAGAGATATATTCCAAAGAAATCCAATTTTAGTTCCTCTAATAGGAAATTTCCAATTTTGAAAATACCTAGCAATATTACTAGGCTACACCCACCAAATACTCCAACATTGAATGAGGGATCCCCATACATTCTGGCTATAATTACAATTCAAAAAAAGGGGATTCATGTGTTCAACTTCTATCTTACATAAGGAGCATCTGTTCACTATATTAATAACTCTTTTTTGACGATTATACAGAGTTAAAATTTTATTTTGTAACATATTCCAAAAGAAGATATATTTTTTTGGATAAGACCCTTAATCCAAGCTTTATCCCATAGAGGGGGACTAACCTTCTCCTCAAATCTAAACACAGAAGAAACCTTGAACCACAAGGATCAATCCCCCACACCATAGTGTCCTCCTTGTTAGGATAAAGGCTACATGAATAAGGGAAATTTGAAAACTAGAAAAACTTTGGCAAAACTCAACAATGCTAACTCATCCATTGTTAGTCCAATAATTCACCACAAACTCTCCAAAACCCTATTTTTATATTTCTATAGGAGAGATGTCATTAAAATCCTCCAACAAGAGATGATCCAAAAGCCACTCATCTTCCAAAAATATAACCTTTCTTCCATCCCAAAATTTCCACTTAAGAACTTTATTCAATATATATTTAGGCCCTTGGACAACTCCCTAGATAGAAGAGGAACTCGAGATAATAGGGTAGGATAGAAAGTTAGAAATAGAGGGAGCATTATAATGATACTTATTTCTCTAGATAGAGATCCATTCTTTATCATCACAATATACTCTCCATCCTTATTTACCCAATAGATATTTTTTCATACTTCTAATAGATCTAATACCCAAACCCCCTTCCATCTTTGGTTTACAAACATTTTCCCAAGCTATTAGAACCATTCTATTTTGAATAGGCTAGGTGCATAAGTAGGGAGACTTTGGAGACTAGCCTTAAGTAAAGTGGCTTTACCAGCTTGACTCAGCATATTACCTTTCTAACCAACTAATTTCTTATGGAATTTCTTCACTAGATCCTCCCAAAAGGATTCAAAAGGACTAAGCCCCAGAGGGAGACCAAGATAAATGCTTAGAAAGGAACCTATAGAACACCCTGGAATGTTAGAATTTTTCCTTTATCTAAGAACATGAGTGTTAATAAAAAATAGAGAGCTCTTATCCCAATTAATCAATTGCTTCATGGTAGTAGAATAAAAATTCAAGGCGTTTTAAAGACTTCTTGCCTCCATAACATCATATTTTCCCAAAAAAAATGGTATCATCAACAAATTGTTCATGGGAATAGAGAAGAGGATGTGAAGAAGGTCTCACACCTTGAATTTCCACTCTCAAAACTAACCTGCCAAGAATATCAGCCATAATTGTAAAAAGAATAGGAGAAATAAGATCACCTTGTCTAAGACCCCTAGAAGGTATAAAAAGATCAGAAGAACTCCCATTAACTAAGAAAACCAAAGAAGAGGTAGAAACAAGATGCATAACAAGCTTAAGAATTTGATCACTAAAACCAAAAAGTAAAACCTTCTAAGGAAAACTCTAGTCAACTGTGTCATAAGCTTTAGCTATATGCACCTTCATTACAAAACCCTAATAATTAGAAAGAGATAAAGAATGGATATTTTTATGCACAAAAATAATAGAGTTTAGAAATTCTCTTCTAGGGATAAAACTAGTTTATTGATAAGAAATCAAGTTAGGAAGGGTAACCAAAAACTAGAGGGTGAGAAATTTCAAGATAATTGTGTAAATAGAATTATAAAGGATAATGGGTCTAAAGTGTTCATGGGAGTCAACTCCACACTTATTTGGGATAAGAAAAAGGAAAGTAGAATTAATATCACCAAGCAATTTTTTTGTTCCAAAAAAATCTTTCATTTCATCATAAACATATTTACAGACCACTTCCCAAAATTTTTGGGAGAAAAAAATTGGAAAACCATTCAGGCATGGAAATTTATCTCCTTCAAAAGAACATACCTCTTTATAAATTTCATTCCCAAAAGGAATAGCTTTCATAATTTTGTTCTTCTCATTAGTTACCACTTGATGAATATCTTCAAGAAGATCCATCTATTTAGTTTCATCAACATTAGGATCTGAAGATAGAAGAGATGAGAAATAGGTAACCATTTCTCTAGATATTTCATTTTCATTAGTTATTCTATCCCTTCTATTGGTGTTTTAAAACCACCATGTTGAAAATATCCTAATACCAAGATGTAGAGAAAAAATTTTAGTCTAAGGATTAGTTACTTCCTATATTCAACTAAAATCTCTTCAGATTTGGATCAACATTAAAAAAATCATAGGTATTTTCCACACTTCAGGCTTTGTAGGGCATAGGCTAGTGCACCTTAGGGATGGAATTGTTGGAAATGAGAATGGAGTAACTGAGAGGGGGAGGGGGTGAATCAGTTACCACAAAAACATTTCACAGTCCCTTAGATGTCTAAAATCTTGATCTTAGTTACAAATTACTGAAACTTGATAATGCAGCAAATAATTATTATTACTAAGAACTGATAACCAAAAAAAATTCAGCAATCATGAACACTAGAGACACCAGATTTAACGTGGAAACCCAATATGGGAAAAACCACCAATGCAACTAGTTACTATTTTTCACTCTTCTGAAGTGAGCCCTGTTAGGAGCCAACCCTGTTAAAGGTTACAAAACACACTGTTAGGTGTGACCCTGTTAGAGGATTTAATCACCCTATTAGGAGTGGCCTTGCTAGAGGTCTTTAGAACAATTCAAATGAATTGTCACCTTGTTAGAGGATTTATAGAATGGTTGTTAAACCAACTTTGTTAAGAGATTTTGAGTTCACTATTACAATGGTTAGAAAGCAACAATGAAGTGATCTGATACAATATGCAACTTATCTTTGCTGATTAAAGATCTCTATTATTCTTGACCGAATCCTTACTGATCAAATACAACTTTTTAGCTCCTTCAACGCATCTGATCCTTCATCAGACTTTTCTCAACATTTGCCTTTTCATTTCACACTATAATGCACCTTCATAACTTTTCCACACTTCTTTTTTGATTTACAACTTGAGTGACCATATATACCTTTTAGATTATCTTAGTTGGCTCAAATCACTAACCAATAATCAAACAAATATAATAGTTAGCTAGAAATAATTAAAATTACAAACTAACAAATCCCTTTACTAGCCGACCCTGCTTAGTTAATATTGTTCAAAAAATAATTCCTGTGTTAACCAACTGAGCTTGGTTAATACAGCGAACTCCGTGACAACCCTTTAATCACCGGGAGAACTCAATAAGTATTGAGTTTCCATAGATGACCGAGTGAGCTTGGTGGAAACTATCTTTGCCAAATTCCTATGTTGACCGAGTGATCTCGGTTAACACTGTCTGCCTCATTTTCTTCGATAACCAAGTGAGCTCGGTTAACACTTGTCTGCCTTATTTTCTTTGATGACCAAGTAAGCTCGATTAATACTGACTGCTTCATTTTCTTCGATGACCGAGTGAGCTCGTTGACACTATCTACCTCATTTTCTTCGATGATCGAGTGAGCTCGGTTGATACTGATTGCTTCATTTTCTTCGATGACCGAGTGAGCTCAGTTGACACTATAGCTAAGCTTAGTTAGCTGAGACTAATAACTGATATGACATTTGTGTGACATTAAGGACAACATTATCCAACAGGAATGACTAGATTTTTGATACTTTCTTCACAATTCACTCAGTCATATTCCTTTCTTCAAATCTAAACCCTATAGCATAAATGGTCATAATACTTCTTGGATTTGTAATAAATTCTTGATTACAATAGCTACCTATAACACATAGAAAATTGTTGCAAATAAGTGTTGACCAACAATTTATTTCTTCATATAGAAAAGTAAAAGTTGATTTGATCTAAAATTGTGCTTTTTGTAACCACGTGATATTTAAAAATTTGCATCTAAAATGATGATCAATGCACTATCCATTGGTATATAGAGTGTACCAAGAAAAATTTTGACCTAATTAATTGCCTTACAATTAATTTTATTAGTAGTTACCCTTGAATTTTGTTCTTATGAATATCCCTCCCACACACCAAGAAACATTATCAATTTAATGAAATCATTTACTTAACTCCTTGAATTGAAAGCAATCCATGAAAAGACATACAACCCATCCAAGTTGCATTAAAATTAAAGAACCTTATTCATTCAATGTTAAAGTTGTAGACACATGAAAATGGAGACAAAATTGAAAGACATAGATATTGCAAAACATTCCTTTTCTATTAATTTTCTTTGAAAATAATACATTACTAGTGTAAAGCTCATGAATACTTCGAGATATGAAAAACTATCATTCAATGTTAACTTGTGTTGTCATGCTTGCAAAATGAATACATCACACAAAAAATTGACAAAAAGACTAATTGGATTGATTGTAGATACCATAACATTGAAAATTATACAGATTTTGGACCTCAATTCCACATCTTGGAAATCCTTTTATAGGAAGGATTGCAAAAAGCTTCATATGGGAGGACACATGTCAAAATTCTATTGGAAAACAAATACTAAGATCTTTTATATTCAGTTACATTCAAACAATCTTTGTATTTGGATCAAAACTTTCGATGTAGTTGTAAAATCGGCAGGTAACATTTTTGTCAGGTACCTTGAGCATCTTTCTATTGGTCTTCAATCTCTTGTCACTTTCCTTGTCTTTCTCTTGTCTCCTTTGCCTCTAACTACTTGATTGCCTAGCTGTTGTCAATAGATGTTATGGATTTTATATCAGCAATGACTTTCCAAATGGAAATTTTAGTATCCACATAAGGTCATGTGGCATCTTGGATGGTATCTAATTCATCTATGCATTTATTCAATTCAATGTTAGTTAGGGCCTTTAATTCTCTAGTGACCTTGCTCATATCTGACTAAATCCTAAACACAAAGTCAATCATATCATAGATAGTTGTTATATCTATCTCATTATTGCAATAATCAACACACTGTGGATGCCTCAAAATATCCTCAAAAGAGGAAAACCATTCCTCCCATTCTTTTCTAACTCCATTGGCATCTAGAATAGTAGGAACAAAATTTGGAATTCCCATGGAAATTTTCATCATTTTACCCTAGATTAATTGTATTTTTCCCAAGACAAACCTATATAATTCCTTTACTATATTAATCATCTTTTTGGCATTGATAATTACTGTCTTGGGTAATTCTTTCTTTTGGGGTAACTGGGGAACTAGATTATCAAAAAATTGTGTATATGGCCCCAAAGTTCTATAAAGAGGAGATAATAAGGCTAATGCTTCTAAAATTTGAAATTTGAGTCCTTGCATATAAATGTATCTATTGTGTACATTTTGTGAAACAATATGTAAGGCAACTGTCTTGTGCATCATCATGCTTTTAATTATCTTGATCTCTACCTCCTTGGCACCATCCCAATTATTTATATCCATCTGCTAACTCTCTCCCACATTTTCTTATCAACTTCTCTTTGGGTTTCTTGGTCTCTCACCTTTGTAATGGGCCTTAAAAAATTCCTAAGGCTTCTTGTATCTTCTTCTAAGGTAGTCATCCTCTATTCTAAGACATAAGTCCTTTTGAGTTCTTCTTCATACTTTTTCCTTAAATCAGTGGATATGTTGTATGGTTGATACAACTTTTCTTCTAACATATCCATTTTTCTTTTCCCCATCAATGATGTGTTTTTCAAATTATGTATTTGGTCTCTAGAAATAGTAGCAACATTCCTAAATATTACATTTTCCTGGGGGGATTCTTTTATTTCCATGAGGGTTGGCTTATTTCTCCTAGGAACCATGATCCATACAGCAATTGTCTTGCTATCAATGTTAAAACTAGATCCCTGTAGCTCACCAACAATATTAATCTCTTCAAAAGTGATTGACTTGCCCTATCTTTTGATCTTATCAAGCATAAAGGATGAGATGAGCCCCCATCCTAGGAAGAGAAGCATCCCAATTCTTATTAAAATCTCTTTTGATTCTTTTACTATGAATATCTCACTTCTAGGACCATATTCTTACAACCTTTGTACCAACTCTGAATTCTTCTTAGGGGAATCTCCTAGTTATTGTTGTAGGGTAAGCTCATTTTTCTTTACCTTGTATAAGAATGACATGAATTCATTTGACTTGATGAACTCATCATCCTTCATGAAATATTGTGCTTGAATAATTTTCTCATCTAGAATCTAAATTTGTAATTCAATTTTATTTGGGATCTTTTGATTCTCCCCTACTTGCTTCAGTGAGAAATTGTGTCTTATTATGTCAAAAAAATTAATCCTTTAGGAAAAATTTGTAGTGCCTTTCCTCTGACCTTTTCAGGGATATCAATCATTTTTTGTTTCTTCCTCCCTTGGGCCCATGAGGAACTTTATAGTTGGTCATCATCAACCTCAATGGTTATGACATCCTCCTATTTAGGGGATTGAGGCTCTGCCTTGTTTCTAATTTCAATAGGTGCCTATGCCATTATCTGATCAAATTTTTCTAGGAACCTATTATATCTATCTAGGTATGCTCCCTCATGGTAGAAACCCTAAAATGATGAATCAATTGCCTTCATGGATTCTTCAATTTTCATTATCTTACTCCACTTTTGGGTTTTATCCCTACAAATGTTGGTCTCTAAACAACATATTATGCAGTCCTCTTCCTAATTTGGTTTACTATTAGGGAGGGTATACTTTCTCATATTTTTAAGAGCATGCCTCACCAAATCATTTGGGTCATAGGTCCTAGCAGGGGTTGAGGGAGGCTTGAATTCTCCCATGCACTAATCTATCTCCTCTATACCCTCTCTTAATAATATGACCTAAATATTATTTATTCATCATTATTATTTTCCAAAATAATTCTAATTGACCCAAGCTTTTAGGGATATATTTTGGTAATACATGATGGGGTTGTGGATACCCAAAAAATCTTATAAGTGAAAAATTTTCAAAAAGAAAAAGGCTAGCTCAATCATGACTAAGTACCATATCCATCTAGGAAAGCATATGGTATTATTAGAATTCTTACCCTTTTAGGCACTCTTTCAGTTATATCTACTAACATGTTTGTAATAGCAGAAAAACAAAGTCATTCTAAAAAGCAATAGCACTAGCATATAAATAAAACCTTTTCCAAAAGTGAGTCCACATTTAATGGGAAAATTCTCTCCATTCTCTTTAGTGGCTTCAATGAAGTCTAGACTCATATGCCCTATGTTCTTGTAAAAAATGATGTGCATTAGGAATGAGTAATTTAAAAATCTAAAGTTCACAAGTTCTCCATTCTAGGTTGCCACAATTTCACCATGCATACTGTTGATGATATACTCTACAAAATCATACCCAACATTATGATTTGGATCTTCAATATCCAAAATAATGATATATACATAGGCTAGGGCATTATTTGTGTCATTAATTCCTATCACCTTATTTATCCCAAAAATGATGTATCTAAAATATTTGTAGAAGAAGTCAAGTGACATTAGGTCTCCCGCCTTCTTTGGAATCTTGCCCCTCTCTAGCTTTGATTTGGGAATGTGCCTCTTCATGACTCTTCTAGTAAAGAAACTCTTAGAATTTTTAAATTTTTCTTCATCTTTTCCATTTCAATTGCCCTTTCCATAGGTCCTCCTAAGTAAGACACCTCAATGAAAGTCTCCCTATCCAATCTACATAGGATACTCATATTCTTCCCATGGAAATCTTTAGTGTTGGATTGTAGTATTTGATCAATGCCTTCATTAAATCAACATCTATTATTACTTCTATCATCATTAATTTTTTCATGTTCTTAATCCAAAGGTTGCAAACTGGTGACTTTGCAAACCTACTTTGATAGAATATCAAAAAAGCTCATTTTTATTCGTATCAAGTACAATAGCATCTCTATAGAAAGGGTATGTATCTCTAAAAACATGTGCATTCAAGGTTTGAACATTAGAAGACCTTGAAAGGAAATATACCCATTCCTCTACATATAGAGTTGCCAACTTTGGTTTTGTCTATTCAATAGCTTGCAAAGACTACTCTACATCAATCTAGGCTATCATCTTGTGTTCTTCCCATGCCATGATTTCTATAATTAAATTTCTTTGAATAGACTCTGTCAATATCAATTAATAAAAGCTCTAAAAATATTTGCAAGCTTTGGGAATCTCTTAGCTCTCAAGATTCTATATCTAGATTGTGCAAAATATTATAGTTCATAATACTGTTATATCAACTTATTAATAGAACAAAAGAGGAGTAGAAATACATTTATGTGTCTTTATGTCAACGTTTGTGAAAAATCACAAATTCTATAGAAGTGCCAAAATCTATTTTTACTACTAGCCTTTCAAATCTTTTTATGCACTTTTTGATAAGACACCACTTTTAAATCATAATGAGGCTCTTAATAGCTAGTTTTATGCTTTAAAGCTCCTCCCCATGATCTAGTGACTCCCTTTGTTCATCATTTTGTAGTCATTTTTTGCCTTAGAATTTAAATACCAGTGACTGGATGACTACGATCTATCTAATGTTCTTTTCCATTAATGTTCTATCACTTATATAACTTAATTCATGTGGTCACTCCATCTCATTAACATTTTCACTTACTACTTGCGACTACAAAAATGCCCTCATTAGTCATGAAGTTACAGCTTCACATACCTTTCTACTTTTGAGCCTTTATTTCTATGACCATGTGATCAAGGCATTATATGTAGTTTAGTATAAGACCTTGAAAGGTCATAGCTCAACTTAACTGATAATAATTTTTCCTTATGAATGTGTGAGAAAAGGCTCTTTATACTCTTCTAATCTAGTCACTACTTCACAACTTATCCTTACTGACATCTTCTTAACATCATGATTGAGTGACCTCTTATATTCTGCTTTCATTTTGACTTGTTTTCCTCATCATAGTTTAGACACTTCTCTCAACTCTTGACCATTCAACCATGTGAACAAATGACTTTGTGCACTTTGTAGTTATGTTCTCTTGCTCAAAGATTATCCTTCTTAATGCTTAGCTAACATTGCAATTGTGTGATTTAATATTTTTCCCTTCAATTGCCTAGTCATGATCTAAAAAAAAATAGTTCTCTTACCTGTGAAACCAAGAGAATAAACATTTTATGACTACTTTTTCCAAGACATGGTTCATCTTGCATATCATGACTTACTTTCCATGACTGTGAGATCAAAAATAATTTCAAGTGTTTTAACTTGGTGTCTTCTTTGTAGTCAAATCTCCTAACTATTTGGTCACCCATACGACTATGTGAATAAATATTTTTGAGGTGCTCTTAACCATTTTTGTGAAGTTGTGGTCATCTTTCAATCTTTATCTTCTGAGGCCTTGAGCATGTGAACATTTCATTTCACCTAGTCATTGTAAAGTTCCATCTTATCTTTCACATTCAAGCGACCATGTGACTGAGGCTTCACTGACTCTCTCACTTAGTTGTGGTATAAAAATAGCTTAAGCACTTAACCTTCATGACTCAATGATCAAAGGAAAGATTGTTTCTTCACTAATTCACACCATTTGATGATGTAGTCTAATAAAGAGCTTCAATCATGCGATTAACTTGATCACTTGGTTGCTGTCATGCCCAAAATACGAGGGCAAAAACACACAATTTTTTTCTTTTTTAAAATGTTAATAATAAAGAGGTACACTAAGGTTGAAGAGTTGAATATGAAATTTCAAGAATTAGATTCACTACATTACTCTTAAGTTTGTAACAATGAGGATTGAATCAAACGTTAAATTTGAAACTTTCATATTTAGATTAATATCAATCATAATTATTCTTAATTTAAATTTGCAACTTAATTAAAAAAATAATTTCTTGATTAATCTAAAATTTAACATTTCAACTCTATACTGCACTATCTTTTAGACTAAGCTAACTTTAATACTAAGCTCTTAACATTTGAACTCTATTAACAAAATTTAACAATCATACCATAAATTAATAAATTTAAAATGTATTTGAATAAGTATGGTAAAAATAAGACAACAAAAGAACCTTTTCTTTTAATTACCACTTAATAAAGCTAATTGATAGCTAATGTTTAATTATTTAATAACAAAATGTGCTAATAATAACATGTATGAACAATCCACTAATTTTTTATATAAAAGAATGACTAAATTAAACTACTAAAATATATATATAAAAGTTTACAATTCCTAAACAATAAAAACTACTAATCATAATCAAAGACTAACTTTTTAATAACAAAACTACTAACACATAATAATAATAAAAGATGTAACAACATTAACATAAACTAAACTAAATTGCAATTTAACAAAATACTAACCTTAAACTAATTAACACTACTCACATTAAAAACAAACTTTAAATAAATAACTAAAACAAACTATGCTAAGACCAATCCTAACCTACTTTCTAACCACCTACACTCTACCCTACACTCACCAAGGAAATATGTACTTCCCAAGCCTTGCACTTGGGTAAAACATGTTGCCCAAGTGATGAACTGGCAAGCTAGGTACAGGTGTGCCCCACAAGGAATTTGCACATGGAAGACCAAGGGTGGCGACCAAAGGGAAGAAGAGGAAGTTAATAAATTTTAATGCATCCTCAAACAAATGCATGACAAGGCTAGCGCATTCCAAGAAGACTTTAACACTACACAAGGACAAGGTGGAGGTACAATGATGTCACTCTGTGGCAGCTAAAATTGACTTTGATACAAAAAATTTTCAAACACATCACCAAAGGCTGACACTAAGCGAGGGAGGGTTAAATACATAAAGCAAAGTGGGTAAGTAAGGATATTAGGTTATGTTTTCATATAAATTTATTTGTTTGATTTGTTTTGAAAGGAGATATATATATATATATATATATATATATATATATTTATAAGGGTAATAAATATTCTCCTTAGATTCTCTGTCTCAAGGGGAGAATTTAAATTTGCTCCCCATACAAAAACCAGAGAGTTTTTGCTCTCTTGGAACTTTTTTTTTTTTGAAGTCTTAATTAATACTAAGTATAGATTTTCAAGCAACTTTTTTTTTTTTTGACAAAAAGGGGTATTATGTTTTTTTTGATGGGTTTAGCCTAAATTTTAATAGTATTTTTAACAATACAAGATCCATTTTAACAACAATAATGCAAAATTGTTTTATTTCCAGTAATCATGAAAACTGAACCTTCATTCCTAACATAATTTTTTTGCTTTCAACATTTAAGAAAACTTGAAATTTTGCCTAATTGAATCAACACCATTTTCATCTTATTTTTGATGTGCATCCATATTAACTAAAAATTACAATTAAATCTCATGAGGAGCAATAATTACTCAACCATTATTTTATTGGCAAACTTGATTCAAAGGCTCAGTCGGGAAAGAACCAGGAAGAAAACCTGGCATCATTGCCATTACAAAAAAGTGATAAATACAATTTTCATAGGATTTCAATCCTGAATTTTCAAAAATCAAATAATTTCCTTCATGTCCCTCATCAAGGGATCCATATCATTTTCTGCTATACATTGCTAAGATCGTGGAGAGAACAGAATCTGATCAGGTGTCAAGCAAGCATGACCAAGGGACAAAATCAAACATGCATATTCATACTAGGTTTTCACAATAGGATTCAAAATGAATCAAAACTAAGGAAAGGTGGATTTTTCCAATAGGAGATGTCAGACACAACACCAAAATAGATGCCCAATTGGGGCTATAAATCAAGAACTTTCGTTCTTCCATTTTAACATGCCAAACTCATACGAGGTTTGTGCTGATAGGTAGGGGCCCATAACACCCTACACTATCTCCCTCTTCTCATCCTGAGAAGAGACTCTACACTTGTTGGATTCCAACTAAAAAGACCTTTCTCGAAATTGGCCACTTTTTCCCCATCCAAGGGTGAGTAATGCCAAAACACCCATACAAGAAAAACTTCAAAAATTCAAACAAGAACAAAAAAGAAAAGAATTAAAAAAAAACATGGTTTCAATCCTTCCCAACATACCCAACATACATACAAGCATCCAAATTACAACACAATAGCATAAGCATGAAACAAGCATGAAATATTTGAACAAGGGAGATGAAGAACTCCTATCTTCACAAAGAGGTAATGGCAAATGAACAAATTGAGAAGAGCTTTCCCTTCTTTCCTTCAGTCTTCCAAGACTCCTCTCTAAAAGTAGAGATTAGGTAACAACCAAAACTACTCCAAGAAGGGCCTCTAAATAAGATCCAAATTCAACCACCAAAAAGGGCAATAACTTCCCCCACTCACCTAAAAATCTAGAACTTTCTAACTCAACCAATCCTAAGGTTAACCACTAAGTGGAGTTGAGGTTATGCAACTCATGGTAACCACTTTCAATTTTCGCACAAAGGCAAGATATACTTTTTGAGTGACCTCAAAAGTCAATAAAAGGGGCTTAGGGGTTGGAAAATTCCCCCAACCCATACCCATACCCCTTGGGTATAAAGATTTCATGTTTTAAAGCCTAAGAAGTTGATCTGAAACCAAACAAAAGCTAGGAAATAATTGAGACCAACAACTCCAAAATGTAGATTAAGCACTAATATGGATTAGGGGTGACTAAACTTGATTAAGAAACAAATTAGAAAAAAGACACTAACTTAATTCGACTTAGGTCCAAAGGTTACACAGTTAACCTAGCTAGCACGCTGAAAATCATAAACAATTCATGAGTGTCAAGTGACACTATAAGAACATAGTTATGAACATTAACATTTTCTAATCATGTAAGATACATTCATACATCTCACAAAATAATTTAGTTATGAACAACACGGTTTCCACAATTAGCACATAGGGATCATTTCCATTCCTCCATCAAGTTTCTCGAGTAAAATATCCTACACACTCATTGCACACATCGGTAGTGCCATAAAATCACATACACATATGTATATATGTATCAGGGAATCACATAAATTAAAACATACATCTTAAAATCAATTAGGGTTTCTTTCATCCTACTAATATTCTTAATCATTAAAATTCCATAATTAATGTGTTAATCCTACATTTACTTATTTCATCAACATAAATATTCATAAAACATTAATTGATGAACATCAAATATCTCAAAGTAAACATCACACAACATGAAATAATATAATATGTTCAAAGCATCAGATAATGTCTTGACATCTCGAGTCGTGAGTATCAAAATAATAATAATGTATCACTATGCTACAATGGGTCAGGGGCGAGGCCTCACAGTTGCACACTTGAAAATCTTATGAGCTAAGATCAATATACAAAAATGTTAAATAAAGATATGATCCTTTTAAGAAAATAAATTTTGTAAAGCTTAAAAATATTGTGAACTCAAAACAAGGGTTTTCTAGGGTTAAACACCTTTTCTAAACCTTTTAGGGAAACCCTAAGTGCTAGGAATAGGAAAATTTTAATAGGTTTAGGGTTTTTAGAAAAACATTAATAACACATCATAAAAAAACCCTAGCTACACATCACAATTCAAGACATTTTCACATTGAAATTTTTATATATTAGGCAAAGTGTAAATGAGGGCTAACATTGGCTCTTTCTAGGGATGATGGATAACTTATATCCATGCAAGAATGCAAAATTTCTGGTAGAAGCATACCACACACTTGATAATTTTTGAGAGAAATGCCTCACAAAGTAGGGGAAAAGACAAAACAAAAGGGAAAAATAGATTGTACATGGATTTACAGGGGCTTTACAAAAATTAAAAATGTACAAAACCTAACTACTATTTATGGGAAAATAAGTATTTTAAGAAAAATACATCTTTAAGAGCTACTTGACAGTTCTTGTCATAGAAATACTTCATCTATTCTTGTAACTTTTCATTTTGTGTAGAAACATCCCTCCTTGTCTCATCCAACTATAAAATATCATCCATTCTCAGTTGCATATCATCAACAATATCTTCATTATAAACTTGGATAAATTTATACATCTCATTCAATTTTTTTTGAGGTAATCTTGTCTAGATCTCATACACTAAATCAAATGGGGCACAACCAATAGCCTTTTTTAGTGTAGCCATGTCTTCCCATAGTGCTAGAGGCAACTTAGAATCCAAGGCTCTCTTATTATCTCCTAGAATCCTCTTGATAATCTTGAGCAAACTTTTATTTCTAGACTCAGATTGACCATTTCCCTAGGATGGTAAGGTGATTAAATAGATCTAGTGATGCCATATTTTTTCTTATATAAATCACATAGCATTGTCAGTTAAAAATTTATCTTATCATCCAAATCTAATCATGATATTATTCAAAATGAAATTAATTACCACCTTGCCTATTGCATTCCTAGTAGGAATGACCTCTACCCATTTTGTGAAGTAATCAGTTCCAACTAGAATGTAAAAATACCCTCCACTAGATTTATTTGAGATTTCACCAATGAAATAAATACCCCAGTATTGGAAAGGTGCTTATACCTCCATTGGATTCAATGGAAAATTCCCAAAAAACTTTAATTATCCACTAAATATTTGACATGTATCATATTTCTTTGCCAACTCTTCTACATCTTTGAACAATGTAGGCCACCAAAAGCTAGACCTAAGAATTTTATGTGCTATTGTTTTTTCCATTTAATGGTCCCCACATACTCCTTCATGCATGTCACTAAAAATCCTTTTCGATTCTTTTTCATTTACACATTTCAGAAGAATACCTTCCATGTCTCTCCACCACATCTGACCTCTTACAATGATATATCTAATGGTATATAGATTCAGAGCCCTCTTCTAATTTTTAGTGAGTCCTAATGGAGTCTTCATATGTTGTAGGAAAAATATTATACCTTTGTACCAATTGGAAGTTTCCATGTCACACAGATCACTTCTACAATCATCTTCAAGTTGATTGATTTGGTTTTCTTCTAGGTTAGCCTCTTCCATTATTTTAACAAGGCCTTGACCTCTAACTAACTTGGAAATTTGAATATCAATATTAAAATCTTGGATCCTGTTGATCCATCTACATCTTCTCCCTAAAACCTCTTGCTATGAGAAGATGTCTTTCACTACAACACTTGGAACAAATGTAATTATAGTGGCTCCCATTAAATAACATCTTAATGCCTTTACATCTTTAACCAATGCATTTTCTTATTTCTCATTTATATCATATTTAAGTTTTGCATCTTTCAAAGCCTTGCTAAAAAAATGCAATTGGGTGTTCAAATCCATCCTCATTCTTTTTCAATGAGACAACAACAACTATGTGAAAAGAAGAAAAAGAGAAAATGTGCATTGTCTGGGAATAGTTAGGAGCTCTCAAAAAAGGGGCATCCTTGATAGCTTGTTTTATCTTATTAAATTCCATACCTAGTTCTTTATCCCATTTGATCTCTAAACCATTATTCGATATTTTAGAAATAGGCCAACTTGTCTCAGCAATGTTGGTGACAAATCTTCTGAGAAAGTTTATCTTCCCAAAGAAGGACTGAATACCTTTTACATTCTTTGGTTGCTAAATTTTATCTATTGCTTCAACTCTCTCAGAATCTATTCTGACTCCTTTTACAACTAAGTGACCCAATAGCTTACCCTCAGTAACAATAAATGCACATTTTCTAGGATTCCAAATTTTAATGTAGTGATCATTTTTTGATGTATACCTTCTCAAGATGCATGCAATGATCATTTTAATCTTTTGAGTAAGATGTTAAATCATTTTGGTATACTACTAAAAGTTTATCAATTAAATCTACAAAGGCTACATCCATAGCTCTTTGAAAAGTAACACCAATATTTGTTAAACCAAATGGCATTCTACTATAAACATAAGTACTTCAAGGTGTTATAAATGTAGTCTTATACTATTTTGATTTTTTTACAACCACTTGGTTATAGCTTGAGAACCCATCCATCATGGACATGAGTTCTGATCTATTTACTTTTTATTGCATTTCCTCCATGTTAGGTAAGCCATAATTATTTTTCAATGAAGACATGTTGAAGTTTTCAAAATTACACATAATTTGATATCTCCATTCTTCTTCCTAACTAGAACTAGATTTGACACCCAAGATGAATACCTGATAGGCTTAATGATCTCAACATCTCTTAGCTTTATCAATTATTCCTACATCTTGGGTGCAAGAGTATGATTGATTGGTCTTTTCTTCTATTTGAAAGGCTTTGCACCATCCTTCAAGGGAACTTCATGTTGAAATAAATCATCATAGGAACAAGAAAATACATGTTTGTAGTTTCTTAATAAACCAATATTTTCTTGCTTAATCTAAGGGGATAATTTTCTAGCAATGTACACCTTTTGAGGTGCTTCATTAGTACTTATATTCACTTCCTCTAGATCCTTATCATTAGATTCTTTGTTTTCTACCTTGGATCTATTATGATTGTCAAAGATAGTCTCTAAGATGACCAACCCTTTTGGAATCTTGTTGGTTTTAATTGCACAACTTGCTATCCAAATATAGTTTCCTTACCATCAATATTCTCCACATAAGCTATACAATCAATTTCTTGCCCCCAAAATTGGCCTTCACAATTAAATAATCTGATTATATCTTTATCTTCCTCAAAGACTTTCCAATTTTGGATGTTATTGTTGATATATCATTTTTCACAATGCTTAACAACAGGAATCCTTTTGAACTCCTCTCTTGAAAAGTTAATCTAGGATCAACTCCAAGGTTTCAAGTAATCTTGCAACCTACTAGAATCTTCTTAGTAGAAGATAAATGTATTTTTTCACAAGGAGGACATTACTAGTTCTAAACAATTCAAATAAGGTTTTGAATCTATGTGCTATTTCAAAAGAATGAAACACATAAAAGAAATATATTTTTCTATTTGTCTATTTTATTATGAATGCAATCTAGAAATGCAATTATAAGAATTCCTAATTTAACCAAGGGGTTAGCAAAGAAAATACTAAAGATAGAGCAACAAGAAATTTAAGCAAATAACATGAAAAGTAAAATCATAATGGACATTAGCCATGGAAACAACATATATGTGAGTTAAGCCTCTAAAAATATCAGTAGGTAACCAATGAAAATAGGAGCAACACTTCCTTAATTCCAATGAAGCAATCTTCAATTTTTCTATTTTTCTATTTTATGATGAATGAAATCTAGCAATGCAACTATAAGAGTTCCTAATTTAACCAAGGGGTTAGCAAAGAAAATACTACAGATAGGGCAACAAGAAATTTAAGAAAATAACATGAAAATTAAAATCATAATGGACATTAGCCATGGAAACAACATATACATGAGTTAAGCCTCTAAAAATATTAGTAGGTAACCAATGAAAATAGGAGCAACACTTTTTTAATTCCAATGATGCAATTGTCGATGGGAATTTAGTAATCGTAAGATGTTTCACTTTTCATTAATTTCAAGTCCATAGAAAGTGCACTCATGCAAGATAAAAAGATATGTAGGAACAATATGGTGATCTCTTCTCAAACTAAGTATAGTAGTATATTTTTTAGACCCATTGCAAACACCAGAATTAAAAGATCACATGATCAGAATAATGCAATAAAACTATTGGCTCAATTACATTCTTTGAACATACATTAACCAAAATATAACACACTTAGGAAAGAATCACTACACTCCACATGCAAGCACCAATAGCATATATTATTGCATCAAAATAATGGTGGCTTGGAATACATATTACACTCCTAAATTTATAAGAAACCTTCTCCTCAATTTGTGTTGAGAGTGAGAGATCTCTTTATGAAAATATATTCTTAAAACTAATAAAACAAATCTATATATATATATATATACAAACTAACTCTCTAACAGGTGTTGAGTAGGACTCTATCCATATTTATATCATTAAATGGATGCATGAGCCTTTACATCTCTTAAAACAAAGAAAAAATAAGAAAATAAGAAGAAGAAATCTTTTAGATGATGAATGAGTATCTAGAAATGCCAAAATTAGAAGCTCCATGTTCACTAGGTATCTGTAGGAGTTAAACTATCTTTAGAATACATTTTTGATGCATGGGAAACTCTAAATTTAGAAATAGTAGTTAACTATTGGTGCACCTTTGAATTCTTCAAAAACTTCTAGCACACCTCTAAAAAAATGTACTTGTGCACTTGGCACACCTGCACACCTCAAAAGTAGGTTAAAAAAATGCAAAATTTCACCAATTGCCAAAACTAAAATTCTGGATTCTAGGTTTTGTTCCCCATTATACCAGAGTTATGTGTGGTTATTTTCCCTTGAATTCTCAATAATCTTAGTGACTTGAGCTCCATCTGGCAAATCTAAGACTTCATATTTTTCCTTCACTTTCTTCCTATAGCTACCCACCTCAATGTGAGTCTCTACTAAATCTCGCAATTTCACATCCAAGTCTAATAATGCTTTTTCCATTCTGAATGCTTGTCTAATGTCATCATCATTTGAAGATTCTTCAAAAGTCTTCCAAAATTTCTCAACTACTACCTCTACAATTATCAATTTGTCCATTGAATCATCTTTAAAAATATCTAAAAACACATTACTATAATGTTTGTCTGCGTCCAAAATTCTCTCTTGAGTTTGATCCTTGAGCTTATGAATGTCCACAAGTAATGTTTCCATTACTTTATTGTCATCTACAATATTATCTATCCAATAATCAATATTATCTAACTCTTCCATTATATGTACCTCTATTAACATCTAATACTTTTGGCCTTTAATCAATATAGTGCTTGTAAGTCCTTGCCCTAGGTATATACTTTATCCATCAAACTGAAATCTTGATTGAAAATGGCCACTAGCCTATCCACATTATCCTACATATGGTGTAGTAGCTTAATATTTCCCTATATAATCTACACACCTTTCCCTTCAAAACTCTCTCACCATTGTTGACAAGCTTTCAAAAATAGGTCTAGTTGTACTGTCCCCTTATCCCTTTTCTCTAGTGCTACATTCAAAGTTTCCTCGAGATTTGTAAGATCTAAAGGACCAAAAACTTCATTTAGATATCCTTTTAGGATCTCATTCTATCTTTGAAGTGTTACCAATTCTACCCCATCCTATTCTAAGTGCCTAAACACTTATTTAATTCTTGTTCACACCATTAACTTATCCATGTCCAACATAGGTTTCTCAAGCATGACCTCCTTGATTTGATAATCTCTTGGAGTTAATTCCACAACATCTACATGTAGAGGAGGGATAGAAATGTGAGCAAATAAGTCCTAGTTCTGATCACTCATAATGAAGGCTAATACCCATGCATCCTTTGGTGGTGACTTAGGTTTCCTAATAAATTCAATCAATTCCATCCTATCCTCTTCCTCAGTAGTGAATTGTTGCCTTTTTTTTCTAATGACTTCTTTCCTAAGCCATCTTGGGATATGCTCTATAGGAGATTTTCCTTTTGAAGATAAGGGATTTTTCTCTACTATGCTCTTCCCCTTATAACTCATATTCAAAGTCTTCTCCTTTTGTGAGAGATCCACATTGGGAGTCTCTATATCTATGGAGTCCATAGTTCTCACCTCTGTGTCTTGGGAATTTTGCTAAGGATACTCACTTATTTGTCCTTCCTTTAATAGATCATTGGTGGATACCTATTGTGGCTCTTCCTTTGGTTCTACTTGAATCTATTCTTCTTCATTGTCTGGAGGGAGAGGAGTGGCTAATCCTTTATCTAGATAGAATGTAACTTGAACTAGAGATGGTGGAGCTACTTTGAGCCCTTGTGGCTTAGGTGGAAATTGACTCCAATCCTCTTATTAAGGTTAATTAGTTGGAGCATCTCTTATTTCATCTCCCACCAATTTTGTGCTAACCAGCATATAATCAAAATCTAACATCTTGAAGCCATCAATCCCCTCAACATCCTACTCATTGATCCATTACTGTAATTCATTTTCTAATGTAGTGGACTGAATAGACTACTCAAGAATGTATGGCATTATAATTATGAAGCTTCTTCTCTATTCCAACTCCATGGATCTTGCAAGAGGAGTTCTCTAGTTCAATGGAAGGTTATCCTTTTTTTCCTCATCATCCTCTTCTTCCTCTCCTTTTGGGATAACTTCTAGGATTAATGGGAAAGGAACAACTCTCTTAATCACCTTTTGTCTCCTCTTGACCAGAGTCTTGATCTTTCTTCTCTTACGAGTAGATGGAGAAGCTTATACCTCTTGTTGCAATGGAGACACCTCTTGTACTTCTATTTCAGCTTCTCCTTGCCCTTGTTTAGTTAGTGGCACTTGGGGATTGTCTTGGGCTTGTATAGGTTCAATATTTTTTGACCCTTGCACATTTTCTACTCTAGACTATGGCAGTGCTTGAATTGGTCCCTCTTTTGGCTTAGCTTGTTTGGGAGAAGTCATTCTTCCTCTTGCCTTTACCTTTCTAAGCTTGATAATACCCAACTTCTCTATCGAGTTGGTGTACTATTTTTGACCTTAGTAGGGATTGAGCTATAAATTTAGACACTATAACATTAGCTCCTCAACCTATTACTGAGTAGGCTTGAGTATGGAAAACTACCACTTGAGTAATTGGATCCAACTTGAAAGATCTTTTGATCTAATCCTTTGTCAATTTGATGATGTGCCTAGTCCTATGATTGGTGTCTAAGTTTTCTTCCTTATCAACCTCAGAATTCATAATAGGTCGATCACCAATCTTGTCACTATTGAAAAATGGATCAAGGGCATCTTCAATATTTTTGTACAACCTTTAAAGGAACCTTAGTCTTTAAAGAATTATTTTCCAAATAGAGAGTCATCCTACAATAATCCCTTATTCAAATATCACAGTCATCTACTACATTCATCCAATAATCCTCAATTGCATCTTCATGTTGAAATGTCTTACCAACAAGATACTACACCCTTCTAATGCTATCAAAATAGGGCCAAGGAGAATTATATTCATCCAAAGGATATTTATCCCATTTAGACTCAAAAGATGGAATATCTTGTCTTCAAACCACATTGAATGGTCTTATAGTAATAGGCCACAACCATGTTATTTTGTGTTGCTTCCTAAATTTTTCATATATAGACAAGAGTTGTCAAGTGATCTCCACTAGTATAGGTTTGTCACTTAGATATCTAGGGAGCTTCTTGGGATTGAGAGTGGTACCCACTACACTTAAATGGTGAATGTTCAAAACTAAATGTAGTAGGATCCAACCTCTAAAATCTTAGCCACTACCTCATCTAACATCCTCTTTGCATAATCCCCCTCAATGAATGGGATAATTGCAAAAATAAATGCATCATTTACTATCCTGTATTCCTTGCTATGCTCTAGAAGCCTTTTCTTCACTAGTTGGGTATAAACTATATATGGCCATGCATTTGCATCTTGCATATTGCCATTTTTGAGGAGTCCCAGATAATCTATCACCATTGTAACTAACAAGTATACCAAATATGATGTCATGTAAAAATTATGGTTATTCTTAACTAACACCAGTTGCTTACTCAAGTTCTCACTAAGAATCAAAGCCTAATCAATTGGCATCTCCATTGTTTTGATAGTCTCAATAAAATGTACCATCCATATATTCAAGTGTCCCAATGCTAGCAACCCCGTGACTCTACTCAAGAGTATGATATAGTATCCAATATCCACTTTCATGTAACATCTAGTCTTGTCCACTTTTCCTACTTTACACCATAAAGGAGTCATTTCAATGGTGTACAAGGACTAGATAATTTCAGAAGCTTCCTTTACATGTTCTCTATATCATCTCTCCTCTTGGTGATAGGTCAATCTGATGAACCGATATACTCTTGGAAGATGGAACACCTTCTCTATATTCTTAGGTTAGAGATCTAGTATGATCTCTCTAGTTATACTCTTTACAACCCTTTGTTTAGAAACATAGTTTTCTACTAGTGTCATGATCAGCTCTGAGAACTATATTGATGTTGGGTGTGATGCTACACTCACAAGTCCTAATAAAATCAAATAAAATATCATCAAGGATCTTTTAGTGGGTTTGTTGTACAATACCAAGAATGTGCTCGAATCTATATGACCCAATTTAATGTCGTGGATATCTGAATAATTATCTTGAAAGTGTGACTTGTCTAGAACACCTTGAAACTTGAACACCATAGGTTTTGGGACCTTCTTTGTAGCAAGAGAGGATGATGAAGAAGCCATTGAATCTCCACAAAAATGTTTATTAGCTTGGATTCAAAGAAAAATAAATAAAAAACAACCTTAATACTGAGACAAAAAAACCTAGACAAGACCTATTGATGAAAACACATAAAAACCTAATTTTACCCCTTAAATGCAAAAAGGGCACACCTAACACACTTCAAAGGTGTGCTAAGTGTGCCTTTATCCTTTGAAAAATTAGAGTGTGCAATTAGCACACCTTGATCAAAGTTAAGTTATAAAAGGTGCATATTTTGTGCACCTTTGGGGGTGCACCAAGTGTGCACCCTTTAGCTCTTTAGAGGATTCTTTTTTCCCTTTAGTAAATGGTTTGTATCAATTCACCTAGGTAGGTGCATTGTTGTGCACCTTTATAAGGAGTTCATACATTTTTCAAATCTTTTTAAGTTTCTTGCAAGGTAAAATGTGTGCAGCTGGGCACCTTAACTTGGTTTTTTAATGTTGTTGTGTTTAATAGGTGTAGGTGAAAGGAGGGAGATGAGGCACATTAGTGTGCCTAAAGGAGATGCATAGATGTGAAAGACCAAAGCTTGAAAGAAGAAATGTAATTGGGAGAGGGGTGGTCCCTGGGTTTTATAGACCTAGGGACTTAGCACACCCCTTGGTGCTATGCAACTACGCATCACCAAGGGGTGATGCCTTTTTTGGATGTTTTACTTGAGTTTTGGTGCACTAGTGCACCTAAGAAGGTGCACTAGTGCACCTAAGAAGGTGCACTAGTGCACTATTTTTCTTTGCAAAATGACTTATCCACTCTGTTGATGATTTCTAGAATTTAGGTTTTTGAACCAGGACTTGGACCTAACCAAAAAGACCAAACAAATCCCTAGAAAAGACTTGAACCCTGGACTAGGGTTCTAGAAAGTTGAAAAATAATTTAGGGGGTCCCCATTTTTAGAAGAAATGGGGCATGTATTGTGAAACCACAACAATTATCAAGGACTGGGGGTCTACTCTACACTTCAATCTTTGACACACTAGCAACGATATGTTATCTAGATTTATAGCTACATTAGCTAATAGGTCAGCCATCTTGTTATTACTTCTATCCATCCAAGAAATGCCAAAGGTATCAAATTCTTCTATTTGATCCAAAAAAAAATTCCTATACTGTTCCAGCCCCTTTTTCTTGGAGGCATATGTCTCCTTAACTTGAGACACAACTAATTTAGAGTCACCAATAACATGAAATTTCTTAATTCTGTGGCTTGCTACAACTTTTAATCCTAGTAAAAGTGCTTCATACTCTGCAATGTTATTGGTACATGTAAAATTTAGAGTAAATTAATATCTAAATATATTAAATTCTCTAGAGACATAAATACTACCCCATCTCCTGATCCTTCCTTAAAACTTGCTCCATCAAAATACATATTCCATAAGTTTTGTCAATCCAAACAACAAGTTACTTCTTGTACAATTATTGATGGTGGTTTCTCAATTTCTTGAATGAACAATTCAGCTCTAAATGCATTAACACTTGTATCTAGGAAACATGTAGCATCTTTTTCAACACTATCTTAAAAATACATAAGTAACCTTGGTTATCTATCAATTTTGATAGCCTTATCTCCTATATGAAAAGTAGCATATGACGAGTCACATTGTAGGCTACCTCCCATCACAACACTCCATTTTCTAAAGAGTAGCATTCCATAATGGGGAGGAATATCAACTACAATGATTTTCATGGTCATATCAACAAGGGGGTGGGAAACTAGTCTAAAAGGTAATGCATTAATTATACCTATGACAAGAACTTCCCTTACATCCATTTCTCTGCACCTAACCTATTTGGTGTCTACTTATAGCTAAGGGCTTCCATAACTTTAAAAGGAATTATGGTATTTTATGCTCTTGGGTCAATTATGCAATTTTTTAAAGTTCTGCCATTTATAACCAAACTAGGCAAGAAAGGACCAATTTCTTGTAGGTAAACTATAAATGAATTATCCAAATATATCTGGGTAATTTGGGAAATGACTCTATTGTCTTCTATTACAAGTAGTGTATGTTGCATGACTATGGATTTTTTCTCAATAATATAACTACTTCATATGCGACCCAACCAAGACAAAGCCTTATTTTTATGTTCATCTATTGTAAACATTTCAAACAAGGGAATTTTAATAGTAATTTGAGATAACATGGAAATCATGTCAACAAGATCATAAATAATAGGTTTAATAGTAACAACTAAAGCCGATAGTACTTGAGTGGTAGGCATTGTCATTTGCTTGATTACATTAGGTTTTGATTTCTTTTCTTGCACATTAGCTTTGACTGCTTTAACACCTTGAGACTATACTTTCTCCTTGGGATCCCACTTTTTGTTCTTACAATAATTGACTTCAGCTATCACTATTCTATCTTTTTTATTGTCATCATTCATTGTATGAGTAATGTCTTTAATAAAGATGCTAGATAGTTTACCAATATCACTGTTGATAATTTTGTTTCTTAGATTGTAATAACTATGGAATTGGGCCACCATTTTTGCAGTAATCCTATTAATCTCTTCTTTGGATGGTTTTCTCATTTACACCAAACAATAAAATGCCTACCTTGTCTTCATCATTATCTTCACCATCTAAAAATGCTTGCTGATGGTGTAATTGATAAACATTTCTCTAATATGCAACATCACTCCCAAATTCTTCTAAATCTAATTCCTCACCATCATTACATAAGTTTATCATATTTCAAACTACATCATCATGACCCTTCTCTTCCTCTTCCTCTTCATTTTGTGCATGTTGATTTGTAGAGAAGGATTGAGCCAATGCATAATAGTAAGAGGAATGAGGGGAATGACATACAAAACACCAAGGTACATTATCTATCATGTTCATAGAGTTTCTTTATAGAGGATCTAGTGTACCTTTATCCCTAGTACCTTGAGTAGGATTGTAGATAGCTTTTCCATCTTTCCATTGAGTGGTATATGGATAATTCTATATTCTAGGCTACCCATTATAATGGTTGTTGAACTAAGATTTATAACAATTATTTTCCTTAGGGGCATTATTGGTTGATGGATTCATATTCTTTAGAAAATTTAGAACTTGACCCACTATATCCTCTTTAGCTTTTTACCTATAGTAGATTTCTCACCTTCTTTCCTATTGTTTCTTGGATTGAATAATTTTGGTCATCTCTTCTTCCCAACTTACCAGAGGCTTTTCTATTGTTCTCAATATTTATTTTCATCTTGTAAGCATCTCTTATGGTCATAGGATGCTTTTCCGTAAGGGTATAGGCCATCTTACTATCAAATGCATTAAAGTACCTAGTAAGACAAAAATCCTCTCCTAACCTCATCACTTGGAAAAGCTTATACACCCCCTTCTGAAATCTCTCATTAAAATCAAATGTGGATTCATTAGGGATCTTCTTAGTATTGTTGAAAACATTCAACATAAAACCAAAATTTGTATTATCTCCATACTACTCCTTAAAGAGCTTCTCCAAATCATGAATTCACACTATCATTAAGCAATCTCTTGAACCAATCCCTAGTATCCTCTGCCAGTGAATGTATAAACAATTTCATCACCATGACCCTGTTCTCTACTACATAATTATTGATCATGTCAAAGAATTTTCTTAGGTGCTCTTCATAGATGATAGCATTGTTGCCTACAAATTTAATGACCTTATCCCTCAAGTCATTGGATATAGGGTGTGGAAAACTAGGATTGCCTCACTAGTACATTTGGGCTCATTTTTTGACCTTTATTGGTCAAAATTTTGACCCAGTTTCCTACCAAACTTTGACCAAATTTGACCAACACATTGGTCAAAAAAAATTTGGTTGAAAATTTGACCAACCTACTAGTTGGTTGAAATTTTGACCAGTACCTTGGTCGAAAAAAGTTAAAATTGTGACCACATTTTTTGCCATTCTTTGGTCGAACTTTCGACCAATGCTTGGTAGAAATGTCCATGGCATTGGTCAAAATTTTGACCAATGCTTGGTGGAAAAGTGCAGGGTACTGGTCAAAATGTGTTGGTTAAAAATTCAACCAACGAGTAGGTTGGTCAATTTTTGACCAATATGGTGGTCGAAAAATGTTGGGATTGTTAGGGCATTTTTCTACCATTCATTGGTTGAACTTTCAACCAATGCTTGGTGGAAATCACCAGTTCATTGGTCAAAATTTTGACCAATTCTTGGTAGTAAACTACAAGGTATTGGTTGAAATTTTGACCAATGCCTGGTAGAAAACTACATGGCATTGGTTGAAATTTCAACCAATGCTTAGTCAAATTTTTTTTGCAGCTCATAGTTATTGATGTCCACTTCAGCAATGGCCCTTCCTATGAAATTTTCATCTAAGACCTTTCTAATGAGATAATGTGTTATGAGCTCTTCATCAGTGGGATGGAATGTAAATCCAGGAGGTAGTTGTGCATCACCCATATCACAGGAAGGGCCATTACTGAAGTGGACCTCAAAAACTGTGAGCCTTAAGGAGGGTTCAATTCCCTCATTTATTATTCACTATGCATATAATCCCATACACCCATTTGATCTCAAATGATGATATGTACTGAATGTTGAGTGTTTGTGCTGAGTGCTCCAAAACCATCTATTTCATGCCTTCACCTATACACAATGTCTTTCTAGTTTCTTTCTACATGCATGCCCATTTCATTTCATATGATAATCTAAAAATTGTGTCACTCTAAGCTCTCAACTATTTCCTCTTGATTGATTGGACTTGCTAAGTTGGCTCGCCAACTTGCCCCACTAAGTCGACTGTTCAAGTATGCTTGCCAAGTTGACTCTTTGAGTTTGATCATCAAGTCACCCCACCAAAGTGCCTCATCAAGGTCAATCTTTAGGTTTGCTCATCTAGCTCGCTCATCAAGTCAGCTCACTCACCAACTTGCCCCACCAAGTTGCCACTTTAAGCCCACTCACCATATTAGATCGTCAGGCTGGCTCCCCAAGTCAGCTCGCCAAGCTAACAATTAAAGTACACTCACCAAGTTGACTCTCTAAGTTCGCTCACCAAGTTCACCCCCTAAGCAAACTCTCTAGGTCAGCTCACTAAGTCACCCCCACTTGCCCCACCAACTCACCACTTTAAGTTGACTCACCATGTTAGCTTTCCAAGCTGACTCCCCTAGTTAGCTTGCTAAGTCAACAATTCAAGTACACTCACCAAGTTGACTCTTTATGTTCGCTCACCAAGTCACCCCCACCTAGTCACCTCAACAAGTCGACTCTTTAAGTCAGCTCACCAAGTCGGCTCACCCAGTGGTTTTACCACCTTGCCTCTGCAAGTTGGCTCATTATGTGTGCTTGCCAAGTTGCCACACTGAGTTACTTCTCTAAGCCCACTCACCATGTTAGCTCACTTTTTCAGCTCACCAAGTTGACTATTCAAGTATGCTCACCATGTGGGCTTGCCAAGTCACCCCACCAAGTCATGTCAATAAGTCAATTGTTCAAGTATATGCTCACCAAGTTGACTCTAAGTTCGCTCATAAAGTCACCCCACTAAGTCACCTCAACGAGTTGACTCCTTAAGTCTGCTCACCAAGTTAGCTCTCCAAGTCATCTCACCAAGTCGACTCACCATCTTGTCTCACCAAGTGGGGCTCTCTACATAGGCTTACCAATCTGCCCCACCAATTTGCCTCTTTAAGGCTGCTGGACCGAGTCAACTATTCAAGTATGCTCACCAAGTTGCCTCACTAAGTTGACTCTTTAAGTTTTCTCACCAAGTTTTCTTGCCATGTTAGCTCACCGAGTTAGCTCACCAAGTCACCCCTCCAAGTTGCTTGAAGCAAAGAAAAATTTGGTGTCATTCAAACTTACCATATTTGAAGGGATATAGTGGCTGAAAGTGCATATTAGATTAATGACACTGAATATGATGGTTGTAAATTGCATATCAAACCCATGTAGGATAATATCTGTCTTTCTATTGCAGATCATACTTCATATCATACCTTAAAGTGGTCATTTACTAGTCCTAAAGTGGTCTACAAAAGCCTACAATAGCTAGCTAACATCTGGATGTGATACATGTTGATTATATGGCATTAAAACCTATGGATTGAATTGTTACAATTTGATTTGTGATTGATAATAGGTCTGTAATCTCTCTTTTTAGTCTTAGCAGTAAACAATAAACTCATATTTTGCCATATCATTTAGCTGTACCTATTTTGATTCATTGCATAGTCATTTCCTTTAATCATTTGTAATGTGTTATCATAAACAAGCATCAAAGTTAGCTCATTCTCATGAAGAGGGAACATGAATACTAGAAATATCATTAGAACCATTTTCATTGGAGCTAATAAAACAAGCACATTAACCTCTAAACCTTGTTTGTGTTCCTCAAGTTAAATGCTTGCAAAACCAACCTTCAATAACACCATTTTTAGGTTGCATATAAATGTCCATGGCATTGTCCTCACTATCCTTACTAGCATAATCATTTTTCAAGGGTGGAACTTACTTTTCATTTCATCCTCATGTGCACCTACTTGCAACAGGGTGAATAGTGACACAACATTCCTCAACAAAATAAAAGCATTGGGTTACACATCTAGTAGATGCTAAGTTTTAACTTTTTATTCTTTGATTGAAATTTTGCTTTAGTACCAATGTGACCTTTTCACACCTTCATAACCATTGTTGCTTTATGGCACTATCCACACTATCCTTACCAACATAATCATTTTTTAGGTCTGAACAAGTTGAGTTTTTTGACACTTAGTCAAGTTTCCACATCTGCTATAGATGGAGCTAGAGAGGAGCTTGATTAATGCCCTCCTCTTGAGGCTCCGAACCAAATTCATCACAATTTCCTCAGTCTTGATACAACAACCAGACACTTACAAATTTTGAACAACGTTATGTGTTCGACCATCATCATTGTTAGTATTCACATAGCAAAAAATGTCCCTCTATTCACAAATTCATTTCCTGTAAAGAGTGAACAAGAAAGGAATAGTGGGTGAGTGATGAACAAACATAGTGATGCTCTTAAACAATGTTGTATGGTAAATTTCAAAATAATATCTAAGATGTGACCAAGCCTCCTTCATGATGCTCTAGATTTTCCTATTCGAATATTGCCAATTTTTTAAATGCAAGGTAAATACCATTCAATCAACTTTGATTACTATAATATACATATTAAAAGCTCTGATCATTTGGAGGATAAGAAGCAGAGCTTCAATACCTATTTGTCTGGGATGAAGTACTTTTTTGCTTCTATCAACAATTTAACACCTTATCAGAAGAACCACAAATGACATAGCCAATACAATATTCCAAGTCTCCTCTAAGATGTTCCTGATTTATTTAACACCAGGTGACTACCATTGGCATTGATCACCTTTTGTTACCATATTATCCATATTACAACTTTACTACTCTAAAATGACATCTAATCAATACAAATTCAAAGCCAGTACTTTAAAATGAAGTTTAATTAGTCTAGGAGTAAATTCCAGTACTTTAAAATGAAGTTAAATTAGTCTAGGAGTTAGAGTAGCAACACCTTGGAAAAAGATTCATGAGAAAACATATTAGCATTGATCTTCAGCTAACTCATAATTTATTGATTAGAATTGCATAACATCTATTTTTATCCACATCCTCAATTACCTTTTTTTCTCATCTACTGGTGGGAGTGGAATCTACAATCAAGTAGAAACCAATTCCCATGTGATCTCCATATGCATTAATTTTTGTTAAAAATAGACAGGCAAAATAGTATAAAATTTTTTATATCAAAGTTCATACCTTGATTCTCCTCATCTTATTAGTGAATTTTGAATTGACTTCAAAGAAATCTATTTGTGCCACAATTTTTGTATTTGGCTCTTTATTGAGAATTTTATGTTTCACACATGAAAGTGAATGTAGCAATCTGACAATATCTTCATCGATCAAATTCAATTGAGTCTTCACTTCTAAGTAACTTAGCCTTTCAAATGCATTGAATAGCAAGAATGCTGATGCCTGTGTATCATAACCATAGAGTAAGTTACACAAGGAAAAAGAAGTGAATTCTAGATATATCAAGGAAACTGACATTGATAAATGTGATGTATTCACTTTGCATATTTATGGTTTCTATAACACATCAATTTTAGTTTTCCTTTAAATAGATAGCATAAGTATAAAATGAATCAAATTATCAATGTATGGTCATTAATAATTAATGACATTAACCATTTCTTTAACTCATCCTACCCAACTAATTCTTAACCAGAAACTGGAAGAAGAAATTCCCAATAATGATCAGTATAAAATGACATATAATGCCATTTTATATGAATCAAGGAATCTAACTATTAGCTAGTAATCAACCAAAAAGGAAATTACCTGGTAAGTAGTAACAACAAGTTCCATAGGCTTAGGGTAAAACTTCCCATTAATATTACAAGTACCGAGAGATTATATCCATGTAAGCTTTCTATGCTTTGTCTTTGTTTGATAGAACTACTTGAACACCTCTACACATCTTACCTGCATTAAGTAGAAAAGGTCAAAATGTTAACCTACTTCAAAAATTGGAAAATTTAAAAGGTATACTGTATACAAAATGGGCAAACCATTTCGGCTAGCAGGTTAAGATCAAATGATTTGTAACTCAGCCAAAACCCAGTTGTCAAAACTGTCATAGTCAAGTCTATGCCAGGATGTGCTTGAGAATTTTCATTAAGATAATCTTCAAAATGCCCTTGGTTCTCATTTGCTAGTGTTAAATCTATGGCCTACATACAAGCACATAGATTTTTACACAATTTACAATTTGATTAACTTCATTGATAAGAATCAAAGTGAGTTTTTTATTTATGTATGATGCATCATACCATTCCCTCTATTTTAGAAGTAAATTACCACCACACTATTGCTTTAGCTTTGTTAATATGCTTCTTTCATGATCATCATTTTCACTTTTATCAAACAAAAGCCTATGTGCAAGCTTCTTCCTGCAATTTCGACAAATGTTAATTATATATCACAACACATAACAAGACAAAGTCCTAAATTTTAAAACAACATTATATGGATGAAGATTATCATTCACGTCATGAATTCCAGATGTGTAAAGTTGCCATTCCTCATGCTTTATGGCCTTTAGTAGAGTCTGGGTTAATCTATACTTGATAATTCCAAACAATAGTCATTTAAATTTTTTTAAAGAAATTAAAACTAGACTAGTACAAAAAGAAATTGAACCATATATTAAGAATATGGAGTATGTAACTTGGACATACCAAAATATAAAATGTATCATATTCTAATAAACAAAACTCTACTGTTATAAACATTGGATTAGATTATTTGAAGTAATAAAGGTGAACCGGCTAAATAGTGGGCTAATAAAACATGCTTTATTGCTAGTGAGAAGCATTAAAAACTATATTAATGGTATGTTAGCCTGCACACCTAGATTCTGGGTTAGTTCAACCATGGAGATTCCTAGGGTCCTATCAAATGGGTCATACTAGACAACCCTTCTATTCTACAAACCTCAATGGGTGGTCCACATTGACTGTCCAAGCAACTACCTCCTCAGGGAATAGACATAGCAGATGCCTATGTATGAACTTTTGGTGCCTTCTATATTAAAGAAACCCATTTTGAAGATATTGCCTTGTACCAAGAAACCTTTTGGACAGAGAACTACCTATCAATTGATTCAATCATTTCTTTTCAATTTGTATAATATGTTCTACTAAAACACACATTAATTACCTCTTTTGGCTATTATAATTAGATGCCCTAGTCTTCTGAGGGTGACCTTGATGGCAACCCCCCCCCCCCCCCCCCCTATGCTTGTTTGGGGCACAAACATAAGTGTTCAAGATGTCAATCAAGTAGTTCAACACTTTCTAAGGAATTTTAGGGATAATCCTTCAGACCTTGAGGGGAAATACATGAGGCTCTTGGAACAAGTTCAAATTTGTCCTTGCTAGCTTCTTATGGTTACCATCTAGTCTCATTTCAAATTATTGGTTGAGCACATTTTCTTTTGTATTCACTTCATTTAGTTGATTTCTCATTTAGACAATGGAAGTTGAAGGTGATTCGATGAATATTGATGCAATGAACATCTTTGAATATGATGAAGACCTTTATGGCAAGATGGTCAGATATCCTCCTGAAGTTTTGGCCATTTTTGACATTGTATTGATGGATGTAGCTGTTCACCTCAAGCCTTTGTGGGAGAAGCACATATAAGTGACTGAATTGTATTTTTGGAAAAATATATTTTGTCAATTAGTATGTTTTCATTTAATGACTTTATTGTTTCAGATTTTGTTTATTTATGCACATAAATATGCCTCAGACTTACATATAACTGCCATTGCATTTAGGCAAGAATATTCAATCTTAGAGATATAGTTAACATGCAAGATCTAAATCCATCAGGTAGGCAATGCATTTTAAAGTTACGTCTTCATTGTTCAATGCTATTTGAAAAATATAATAAGGGGGTTTTGTTGTCTATGAAATCTAGATATTGAGAAGATGGTTTTAGTCAAAGGAATGATAATTGGTGCAACTCAATTATACTAGAAATCAAAGAAGAATTCTTTAGGTGTCTTGTTTATGGATATGCTCCAGCACCAGTACATGTTGATAGAGGTAATTCATTGGATTGCAATTGAACTCTTGATATAATAGTTAATTGTGTCTTCATTGTATGTTATGTTTGTTTCTCAATTCTATTTTGCATAAACTATGGTAGAGAATCTACAACTTAAAATAGATTCATGCTTATAAAAGTGATCTCAGAAGCTTTTAGATTCCAAGATTTTGCAAATAAGATCTTACTCCTTATTGTGACACGACCACTGTTGATCTACTCTCTATAACCTTAATTGGAACTAATAGGACACCGTACATGAGGTTCTTATCACATTGAGATGTTTTCTTGATGAAAGCTATATATGAGAGAGCACATTTTTTTAGTGTGAAAAAATCCCTTTACGAGAACTTTCACACCAAATTTTATTCTCGTATTCCATGAGAATCTTCTACCAAATTTTGTCAAATGTATTTCATGTTTTAAAAAAAAATCTAATATCTTTGCTTCACTACGTACAATGGTACTTGTTTTCTAAAAGTGTTTTTGCTGAATTTGTATTCACATCCTATTTTATGCTTCAAATGCTTAGGTCAGATTGATGAACCTACACGTTTTGCAAGGCTAGAATATACTGCTATGAATTCTTTGACATTGATGCATAATAGATGCAGGTAGGAACTTGTTGATTTTAGTTTATGCATGATTTGAAGCTACATTTTCAAGACTCTAAAGACAACTATATCCTTTTACTCTGTGGTTAGGTTTGTTAACAAGCAGATTGTAAGGTTGCAAGAAATGCCTGATGCCATTCTAGAGGGGGAAATCCTACACACTGTTAGCTTGTTGATGCATGAAAAACTTGTTGATGCGGCCAAACCTGGTGATCAAATCAAGGTGTGTCTGATATTACATGATATACGAATTCTACACTCATTTTTATTGCCAAGTGTTAGCATTTGAAGGTTGACATTGGTGTTTTTTTGTAGGTTACTGGGATTTTTCAAGCTATGACAGTTAGAGTGGGACAAAACCAAAGGATTGTGAAATCTCTATTTAAAGCAAACCTCTCAAGCCTATCTTAGTCCATTTAAGTTGGAAATGAGGACCTTAATGTAATATTCTATGATTTCTAATTCTAATTTGTAAATCATTTGCTGGTGCAGACCTACATCGATTTCCTTCATCTAAAAAAGGCAGACAAGACAAGATTGCAAGCCAAAGAGCCAATGGAACATGATACCAATAGTGATAGTTTTGCCTCTTTTCAAGAGGGTGATATGTCACTAGCTGATTATGAAGCTAATGTATAAACTCATACTTTTTACCTTTTGTATATAACATGAATTTTGCAAGCTCTAAAATTGAATTTTGACTACCAATTTCCAAATTGAGAAGTTGAAAGAACTATCTCGCATGCTCGATATCTATGAGAGGCTAACTAGGTCCTTAGCTCTGAGTATTTGGGAGCTAGAAGATGTAAAGAAATGGCTCTTGTGCCAGGTATCTTTCTTTGCATTCATGTTTGATTAATTGGTAATTTTTTGCATGTTCTTTGAACCATATGTTAACCATTATGCTTCTTAAAAAACTTTTTAGGGGAACTCCAATAAAACTAGCTTCAGGTGCTACTTTTCATGGTGATATCAACATCCTACTTGTTAGGGATCTAGGTATGAGTAAGTCTCAACTACTTCAGTATGTGCATAAGTTGGATCCTCAAGGCATTTATACAAGTGGTTGTGGAAGCTTTGCAGTTGGTTTGACTGATTATGTATCAAAGGATCCTGAAACTAGTGAAATAGTAAGTTATTAACTCAATTTGTTGATAATTGAGATCTTTAGGCTGCCTACTCCCCCACTACTACCTACCACTTTATTCTATATAAACTACTTATTTCTTTGAACTCAATAGGTTCTATAAAGTGGAGCATTGGTAATGAGTGATAGGGGTTTTTGCTGCATAGATGAGTTTGACAAGATGTTAGACAATGCTCATAGCATGTTAAATGTGGTATAATTTTTCTCTGAGCTCTTCGAATTATGTGCTTTCACTGGTTTCTTGACTTTTTAATCTATGCTATTGGTTGACTTGTATATCAATGTCTAGTCATTCCTTTGAAGTAGGTTATGGAACAACAAATAGTGTCAATTGCAAAGGTTGGGATCATAGCATCTCTGAATGCAAGAACATCTATTTTAGCTTGTGCCAATCTTAGTGGTTCATGCTAAAACCCTAAATTGTTAGTGATTGACAATATCCAACTTCCTCCAACATTGCTTTCTAGGTGGAGTATGTTTGGTTTTAGAATTCAAGCTGAGGAATTTATTTGTTGTCACTCAAGTATAAAAGAATAAAAAAAAATGCCTGGAGGTTTGATTTGATCTACCTAGTGCTTGATAAAGCTTATGAACAAATGGATAGGTGCCTTGCAAGGCATCTTGTTGCATTACATTATGAGGAGCCAGAGATAAGTTTTTATTTGGTCAATACTATGTAGTAATTAATGGGGGGTCCAATGACCTGATATTTTTGATGTGAACTACATTATGATTCTAGGACCAAATGTTGGATGCATTCGACCTCCTAACTCTCACTTTGTATATCACTTATGCAAGACAACATATACATCCTAAGATATCTAATGAGGCATTAGAAGATCTGATTCATGGTTATGTTGAAATGCGTAGGAATGGAAACTTCCCTAGCAGTAGTAAGAAGGTTAGCTCAATATATTCTCAAATTCAATTTTTTTATAGTATGCTTACAAGTTACACATGTGATAAAAGTAATAGTATATCTCATACTTCTACTGAAGAATGCATCTAGATGCAGGGCAATTCTCATGTTATATTAACTTGTTCTCTTGAATGAATTGTATAGGTTATCACAATGACTCCATGCCAAATTGAAAGCTTAATAAGAATAAGCAAAGCCCTCGCCTACATCAAATTCTCTGAGTGGGTAAGAAAATCCTATGTAAAAAAAAGCGGGTTACATTCCCAAATGTTTTAAAGCCAGATTGAGACAATAAAAAGATATCTTACATTCCAATTCTACAGGTTGAAATGTGTGATGTGGCAGAATCATTCTGGCTTCTTAAATTTGCACTTCAACAATCTGCCACTGATCATTCAACTGGTAATCATTGTGCATCTTTGGCAAAGAATTGTTAGTTCATTTAGTTGTACATTGAATGCATTATCATCACAAAATTAGTCAGCTCTGAAAGAACTATGTTAATTGGAAGCCACTAAATGCATTTGAGTGTCATGGTTATAGGGACCATTGACATGGATCTCATAAACATGGGAGTCTCATCCAGTGAAAGAATGAGATGAGCCAATCTTATTTCATCACCGAGGATTCTTATCATGGAAAGGATGCAATTAGGGGAACCATCAACCCATATTACCAAGGTAACATTCTTTATACTACCCTAAATAGTGTTGAGAAAATTGTTGGTATGGCACCTAACCAGATATAAATGAATGCAATCAAAGTTGATGGAGGAAATGCACAAATATGGATCCAAGGAAGTCAGCCTGAATGAAATAAGTAATTCTTTGTTGTGGGTAAATTTCAAGCTATTTCCAGCTTCATTTTCTTGGGGGAAATGAATACATTATGAGTCATTTTGTTCAATTTCAAATTCGTATTGCAATTGGAAACCTTGTGAGTGAGGGGTTTGTTACAATTCATCGGGACAATGTGAAGAGGACCTAAAATTTTTTTGAGGATGATATGGCCCCTATAATAATTAGTAATGAAGTATCTGATAAGACTACAGTTAGTGTGTTGTGGCAAACCATTTTAATATGCCCTGAGCTTCATGCTCTGTAGTACATCAATGGGTACTTTCTCTTGTAAAAAAATCCAAAAAATTGAAGGAATCCAAAGCTTGGGTGTACTATCTGTGACAAAGACAACCACCGAGGTAATGATGGATATCTTATAATTCTTGCTCAAATAAGAGGATGATAATTATAAATTATGAGAATCATTGGTGTTTTGTTCTATCAAGTTTTAGAGTGAGGAAAAATTAATTGCAATAATAAAGGTATTTTTTTTCAACCAATGTAATGGAAAAGGTTCATTTTAATGTTCACAATGGAATTTGTCCTCTCCCTCTAGTTTCACGTGGTTACCTAAATATAAAGAGAATTAAATATAAAAAGAGAAATTTATTTTAAACTATATTTTAAATTAAATATAAAGAGGAAAAATTAGAATCTAATCTTGATGTAGTGATGATTCTATGGTGGTGACTTCAACAATTGAGAATGTTGAATATCATCAACAGCTTGTCTTCCATACACAAATGATGTCAATCATGGTGCCGTAAAGACTTGGTTTGCTATGAATAGCTACAAGTGAGAAACAACAAAAGTGTAGAATGTAGATGAATTTACTTGGTATAATGCATCATATGCTCTACTATGAAGCAAATACAACATGTGCAAACACATAGCTATTAGCTATTTCTCGAGATATGATCATAAGAAGTTTTCAAGATGTAGAACATTGTTATTATAAACTTGAAGCACTTATAAGGAAAAGGGACCAAAAAAAAAGACAGCAAAGAATCATTATCAAATTGGAAAGTCATTATTCAAAATTTATAAATCAAAGGGAATCACAATGTACAAGATATTATAGAGGTGAATTCAAAAGATTTATAAGAGTCTAGCAATCATGACCATGATACATCACAAGAATAATCTCTAATAAATGCTACCCATAGTCAGTTTGAAGCTAGATAATTCAAGAAAGAATAGGGATTGTTTGAAATTACTCGGGTGCAGTACTAATGCAAATTTAATTTATTCAAATATATATCTACTATTTTAAATTTATAGACTAAGATTTATATGCAGTACAACTAAATGTTTCAACTAGTATAGAGCCAGCCCCACCGAGCTGAAGCAATTGAGTGTCATGAATGAATTCTTGATAAGAAAATATAATTATCATAGTACATAGTACAACTATTTTTTATAAAACTCAAATTTATGTTTGAGATTATAGATTCTCTACTTGAAATCTGAATTTTTTGACAGGAAAATCAATAAAAACTGATTATCTGAGAGTTTGAGATGTAGATCCCACCACGGCACAAGGAATTCCAGTTGATTTTTCTTCCTTCAACTGACTTTCCATTGGACCAATCTCAGATTGCTCAAAACCATTTTGCCTCCTCCTGCAATCCAACATCAAATCTAGAAAATTTATAAATAATCAAGTCATCTACACAATCATGTTCATCTCATTTCAAGATCAAAAAATACAAATTTAAATGCAGTCGAATCATGGTGTCATTACAAACAAAAATGCATTTTGAAGGAGATTGTACTCCAAAGTTCAATAAAGGGTCAAGATAACTAATTGCCTTAGATTTCCATATTGGAAAAGATAATCCAAGTTTTGGGGCTAGATATCATTAGTGTTGAGTTTGTGTAGATTGACCAAATGGATAATGGTTAGATTTTTCTACATGGAACTGAAAGACATTGTTCGAGGGTTTGATGAAAAAGATTTTTTTTTGAGCATGCAGATTGATGTATCTTTGAATGGGATGCAGGAGCTTAGTGACAAACTATTTTCCAAAGTACAAGAGGAATGAGTTATTTTTAATTGCCTTAAATTTTCTACATGTTGAGTTTCTCCTCAATATAGAAGTTGTTGTGAAGGTCCTCCAAGAATGAATAGGGAATGAAATTGAAGAAGTATAGGAATCTCCAAGGTAAGTTTATAAAGTTGCTATTGAATTTTAATATATTAGAATGTGCAAAGTAAAGTTCTGCAACAAAGATTTATGTATAGAGTCATTGTCTAGATTTGATAGTAAGGTAAAGATAGGATTATGGTTATGATAAACCCATCTAATGATAATACAAAGAAAATTTGGAATGTGTGGTCATTAATAGGCTTGAGATTTTAGAATTGTGCATAGAAGCTAGCATGTGGGAAGTCTCCAATTTTGACAACTTAATAGTACTAATTTCATTCAACTTCTTTGACAACATTTTTGAGCAACTGTTTTAATTGTATTTTTAAAATTTATATTTCAGAGTTTAGCTATTCAAATTATTTAAATAATCTTAAGTATAGAATTATAAATATTCTTTGGCAATTCAAAATGATAATTTTTACTTCTAAAAATCTCTACTATATTTACTTACCATTGTTCATTTTTGGCAAATTACCTACTTAAGTTTTCACTATGATGCATGAATAAGTAGACATTTGAAGCTTTATTTTTGCCACATTTCAAGCCTTGTGAACTAATTTTGTATCATTTGTAGTAACAAGAAAATCTCTACTTTCATTTGTTTCCATTGGGGGATCCAATGGAGGTGAATTGTGTAAACTAATTTTAGCTGCCACTTGCAATAAACTTTCCTCACTTATTTCATCCATGGAAAACTAGATCTCACTCCCATCCACTACAAGTGAATCAACTTCAATTGGAATAGTTGACATTGGATGATCTCTCGAGTGAGGCTGTGGAAGCCTGTCTGAATCCATCACCTCAGAGCAAGCTTCACATAGATCAAAATCTAGGCAAACATTACAATGCCAATATTGCCTAAGAATGGGAATAGTTGAGCAACCATCATAGCAATACTGAACAGATGAAGTATTGGTATCTTCTTCAATAATCCCCTGGCCACTACCTCCAGTGGCAACACTTGTGTCTGAAGGAACTGGCAAAGATCTGTTATTCTCTGTCACATCATCTATTGCCAATATTGTCTACTTTGGAAAGGGAACCTAAAGCAACCTGAAAGACATGGTCAAGCTGGAAGAGAACAAAAAATAAATAATTTTAGGCATTTGCAAATGCAATTATCCCAAAAGAGTCAATTTTCCCTAAAGAAAATACAAACTAAGCATATTTGAATATCAAAGTAGAAACTTGCAGGATGTTTGAACTGCCTCATAAGGAGCAAATAGAAGCCTTTTTAGTAATGCAATAACATGTACAACAGTAGAGCATGTGAGCATTTACTATTACTATCATCATCATCTTCTTTGTCCATACTAGTAGTTTGCCATCTAACGTACCATCATCTTCATCTTCATCTGCTGATGTGGCATCACACTCCATTGTGACAAATTGAGCTCCCTGATTGATTGGATTAACTAGTGCATTTGTGTTCTTTTTAGTAACATTTGACTTCAACTTACATATAGCAGATCCACTGCTACAACTGGTATTTGACCATGGTTTTTCTATGAACTTTTCCAAAACATGTTTGTGAGCACCACATGCAACCAATACAGATATTAGGAAGCCAAAAATAAACTTCAATCCTTCAAGTTGAATTTCACAAGAAGATAGCTTGAACATTATATTAATTGCACCCTTGACAACATGCTTTATGGAAGGTTCACCATTTGCCAGGTGAACTAAGAAATTGAAGTAGGCTTTCACACTCGAAATATCAAATGACACAAATGCTTTCTCTAGACTGATAAGCATTGCATCCAAAAAATGATCAAGAAGCTCTCTAGATTTTAAATGAGATGATGGTAACAAAAGAGCATTTATGAAAGCAATTGCTGAGTCCCTTACTGAATTGGAAATTCCATGTGTTGATACAATACCTAATGATGATATAATGGTATATCCTAACAACCTTTTCTCCAACCATCCAGCCAAAGTAGGAAAATCCATCAATAAAAAATTTCATTGCAAATCCTGCTTTATGTTGAAATAACTAGGATCGTCAGTCAAAAAGTTGACAAAAAGTTGCAACAACTTTACATTTACTAATTCACTATGGCATCCATCCAAAGAATCAACAAGACCTAAAAGGTTGCCATGTTCTCCCAAAAAATTCTTAACTTCAACTCGTTCAACATATTTGATTCCCCAACATCACCCAAATAATATTTAATCACATCAAGCTTATTTGGATCCACCCTAAGACATTCCACTGTATCATCTACATTTGTGATTACATTCTCTTGTACAACTAAGTATATATCCTTCGATTTCATTTCACTTACCAAACCTTCCATATGCTTGATTACAAATAGATCAGCATAGATGTGCCTCTCTTCATTTGTTGGGAATCAAATAATTTAGGAATGTCTCACATTTATCATGCATACCCTCAAACCGTCTGTCAAACTTCATGATCATTGTAACAATAGTTAATAGTTAATGTAGGAGGTCTGTTAGGATTTTAATCTCAACCAAAAACTCCCATAACTAATATGATTACAAAGTGAAAATTCTCATGGGAGTGACATTTCCCAAAAGGTCTTCAAGAAGCTCAAAGAGGTAACGAATTCATTATCATGCATAATGAGAAAGAAAAAGACACAAAACCTAGTGCTTCCCTAATAAAAAAGTGTTTATAGAGAAAGAAGAAGAGAACATACCCAAGATCTGGTGTTGCTCTTGAGAATGGTGATGTTAACTTCAAAGGCTTTAGATATGTAGAAACCCTAAATAGGCTCTACGCTGATCATTGTTTTTTTCCCTGGGTATAATGATTGTTTTAGGTTTGTTTTTGAATGTTTTAAGCTATTTTTGGGTTTTTGAGTTGATGAAAAGAAAATAAAAATATTGAAAACTAATCTTACCTAAAATTATAACTCAAATCTGATTATAATGCTAATCAAATTCATTTATTCAAATGGCTCCTAATGTATGTATAATACTTATTGCTGGAAGAATACATTAAAAACATCATCATTAATAGTTGAAAAAAAAACTTGATTTTTGTCTCTAATACACAACCACGCTGCTGGTTGCTTCCTCCTTGGGCAATGCCTATCAAAAATTGCAATATTAAATCTCTGATTTTTAATTCACTGTAGCACTGTATTGTTCACAACACTGTAGCACACTATTCATGGTGGCACTGTAGCATGTTACTATTTGCAGTACTGTAGCGCACTGTTCACGACACTGTAGCTGTTGTTATAACCCCTTCCAACCTATAAATAGATTCATCCAATTCTTTCCTACTAAAACACAATATTGACTCCAGAATGAAGTCAACTCACAGGAAAAATTCAAGTGATATTTCACACCCTCAAATTGCATCAACTCTAAAGATACTATGTTCGCCATAGGCTGAATTCTTCTCAAACTTGTAAAAACCCTTGTTGCCACAACTTCAAGAAATTTCACAAGGCAAAGTTTTTAAGCAATTCTCATAACCTGCTCTTGAAGGAAGACAAGGTTTTTTTATAAGGACTCCTCAACTCCAGAATGAGTCTCCATGCTCAATGTGGGATAAAAGATATAATAATAACATAAAAAATGTTATTACATTAAAACTTAGAAAATCCCTTTTAATTTTTTCATAAGCTTGGACCCACAATTAATTGAAACAATGGCCCCTTTTATGATATCATGACCCTCACTTAAGTTATATATTATAACTTAACAATATAGGCTCAAAACCAATAATGTTTATTTTAACTAAATAAACATTAATATCTCCATCATTACTCAACATTTTTGAATGTCGTTTGGACTGGGAGCTAACATGATAGAACTGCATATGACCATACCCCTTTTCTAAAAATAGTAGGGGTCTATCTTTATAACCCCAAAACTGCTAAAATTAGCCTGACCAAGCCAAACTTATAGCAAAACTCATCATAAACAAACTCTGGCAACCCAGAAGAGTACTCTGCTCTAGTCCTTGGAGGATCTCCACACCAAGGTGACCCTCTATCCAATCTTATTAGCCTATGAGGGTCTTTGATAGGCTAATCACTAGCTAAAGTGATGTCTCTAGCTAGAAGGGGACATCACAGTCTACCCTCCCTAAAATTGCTTGTCCTCAAGCAATCTCAACTCTAGATGCTGTAAAATCTCCTCGCTCTCCCAAGTAGCATCCTCTACCGGCAAATCCTTCCACTTCACCAAATATTCTTGGATGGTACATTTCCTCAAGTTCCTCTCTCTAAAATCAATGATAGCCTCCGGTATCAAAAAAAGTTTTCCCTCATCATCCAAGGGTGGTAGTACTGTAGAAGGCACAATATGATGCCCTAGTGCCTTCTTGAGGCGTGACACATGAAAAAAATTGTGCACCTTGCTCTCCGCCGGCAAGTCTAACTAATAAGCCACCTCTCCCACTTTCCTAATAATCCTAAATGGACCATAGTATCATGGCTTGAGTTTCTTGGCACCACTCTTCTTGAGAGTGGATTGATGGTAAGGCTGCAACATAAGATACACCATGTCTCCAACCTCAAAAGTCCGCTCAGTCCTCTTCTGATCTACATACTTCTTTTGCTGATTTTGTGCCTTAGATTATCCTTGAGAGTCTTAACAAGGTCTTGACTCTCCTGTAACAAATCACCTGCACTGGGCACTCTACTGTCACTCAAAAGTAGATCTATAAAATTGGGTGCCTCATACCCATACAGGGCCATAAAGGGTGACATCTGAATAGACATGTGATAAGTGGTATTGTAGTAATACTCACAGAGATAAATCCACTTTACCCATGCCCTCTGTCACCCTGCTATATAATTTCTAAGATATCCCTCCACACATTTGTTTATTATCTCTATTTGACCATATGTCTGAGGGTGGTAGCTAGTACTCAGAGTGAGCTCTGTCGCACACAACTTGAATAGCTCCTGCCAAAAGTGACTCATAAACCTGTTGTCTCTATCACTTACAATGCTTTGAGGTAAGCCATGTAATCTGAATATCTCTTTGAAGAACAACTCTGCCACCTATTGAGCAGTGTATGTAGTAGTGATTAGAAAGAAGTGTGCAAACTTTGTAAGGTGATCCATAACCACATATATGCAGTCCCTGCCTTGGGCTCTAGGCAATCCTATGATGAAGTCCATAGACAAACACTCCCACTTCCTATCAGGAATCAGAAGTGGCTGAAGTAAACCGGCTGGATAGGAGTGTTCTTGCTTATTCTGCTAGCAAGTGGGACTCTCCCTAAAATACTAAAGTACCTCTGTTTTGAGCCCTTTCCATGTGAATCATTCTCTAATCTATTAGTATGTCTTGTAGAAACCAGGATGTCCTACCATAGGTGAATCATGAAAAGATTTCAAAACCACCCTCCTCACTACTGATCCTGGGACCAAAAATATTCATCCTTTGTGAATGATGAGCTCATTCACAAGGGTGTATCTACTATCCTAAATAGTCCCATCTATGAATCTAGCTGCCCAAGTGTCCTTTGCATACTCTGCAAGGATCAAGTGTCTCCAATCCTCTGATATGTCTGTCAATAAGCTCAAATGGGGCCTACGTGATAAGGCATCAAAAACTACATTTTATGTCCCCTTAAAATATGTAATGTCAAAATCATAGGACTGTAACTTGCTCACCCACTTTTGCTGCCTATCATTGAGATCTCGCTATCCCAAAAAGTGTCTTAGGCTATTATGGTCGTTTTTGATACAAAATTTGCTACCTACCAAATATTGCCTGAATTTGGCCAAAGCATGCATAATGGCTAACATCTCCTTATCATATATACTGAAGCTCTGCTCTGGTCCTCTCAATTTCCTGCTCTCATAAGCAATAGGGTGCTTCTCCTACATAAGCATTGCTCCAATGCCCTCTCCAAAAGCATCACAATGTAGCTCAAAAGGTTTGCTGAAATTTGGTAATGCTAACACTGGACAAGAAGACATCAACCCCTTAAATTTCTCAAAACACTCCTATGCCTCAAGAGTCCACAAGAAAGCTCCCTTTCTCATCAAATCTGTCAAGGGTGCCACATGCCTGGAATATCCATCCAAAAACCTCCTGTAGAAACCACATAGTCCTAGAAAGCCCCTCAACTATGTAAGGATCACTAGTGAAGGCCACTCCATAATGGCACAAATCTTTTCAGGATCCATGCACATGCCCTCTACACTGATGATGTGACCCAAGTACAACAACTCTGTCATGCCCAAATCACACTTTGACTCCTTTGCATACAAGGATTCTTTGTCCAATATACCCAGCACCGTGTCTAGGTGAACCAAGTGCTCCTCCCAAGATCTACTATATACCAAGATATCATCGAAGAATACAAGTACAAATCTCCTCAATGAGGATGGAAAACCCTATTCATTGTTGCCTGAAAAGTAGTAGGTGTGTTAGTTAGCCCAAATGGCATAACTACAAACTCAAAATGGCCACAATGATATCTAAAGGCTATCTTCTTGATGTCCTACTCTCTAACTCTGATATGGTGATAACCTGATCTCAAATCTATCTTTGAGAAGAAGCAAGCTCCATGAAGCTCATCTATCAACTCATCAATCTTGGGAATGGGGTATCTATTTTTAATCATCTTCCTATTAAGCACTTTGTAATCAATGCACATCCTCAATGTCCCATCCTTCTTCTTTACTAACACCACTGAAGAAGCAAAAGGGGACTTACTTGGTCTAATGTGGCCCATAGCAAGTAACTTCTTTATGGTTTTCTCAATTTCATCCTTCAACCTCTTCGGATTCTTGTAAGGTGTAATCATGATGGGTTTAGCCCCCTCCTCTAACTCAATGATGTGCTCAATACCTCTGTCTGGTGGTCTACCTGGTGGTCTACCTAGTGGAATGTCATTGAACACCTTAGAGTGTTTAACTCTAAGCTCCTGAATATCAAGAGGATATTCAATCTTATGCTGTCGCTCCTGTGATGGCATCAACATGCACTCTGCTACCCACTCTACATGATCATGTCAAATCAATCTAGCCATTCTACAAAAAGAGACCCTCCTGAGATCACTGTCCCTGATTTCCTTAAGAATATGTGTCTTCCCATTCACTTTAAACCTCATCTCCATCTCCTTGAGGTTAAGAGTGAACTCACTAATACCATGCAACCAACTCATCCCAAGAACTATATTTGTATCTCCCATAGGTACAACATAAAATTTTTCCTTAAAGTCATAATTATTAACTTTCAATGGGAATCCAGTGATCCTACGATCACATTTGAGGACATAGCCACCCGCTACCCTCACTCTAATTCCCCCAAACTCCTCTTTTTGTATGCCACACCTCTCCACCATCCTAGCATCAATGAAATTATGAGTGGCACCTGTATCAACCAAGGTTATGAATCACTGTCTAGCAAGTACTCCTCTCATTCGAAATGACCCTTCTTGCTTAATACTAGTGAGACGAGCTTCCCTAAGTTGCCCATCTCCTTCCCCATCCTTGGACTCCATTTTAGACAAGTTTTCAGCCTTGTCTTCCTCTTTTTCACCATCTATTTCCTCTTTATCAAACTGCTGATCTGAATTATCTGATTCTGATTCCTCATAGTATGCCCACATAACTCTGTTATCTTTTCCCTTTGGCCTAAGAGGACAATCATGGTTTGCATCATAGGGTCCCTTATAGTAGAAACATAATTTTTTCTTCCTCAAATCATTTAATGTTTCCCTGTCAAAAGGTGCTGGAGTTTTATCTTTAGAATCATTTTTAAAATCAGTCCTCTTTGGTTTTTTATAAAATGGTTTGTTATCCTTACTAGAAGATGCTCCTTTGGACTGAAATTTGTTTGTTGGGACTACATGTTCCATACTTCTTGCCTTTTTCATTGCTTCCTATAAAAAAATAGGATCAAATGCCTTTATCCAACCTCTTAGTGGTTCGGATAGGCCCTCAATGAAAAGAACTATCAATCTATGCTCTGAAATGTTTGGCACCATGACTGCCAACCGCTGAAATTCACCAATGAAATAATCCAAGTTTCCTATTTGTTTCAGCTGTGCTAAGTCCTAGAAGTAAATCTCTGGATCTTTCTTGTCAAATCTTTCAACCAACCTATCCACGAAGTCTTGGTATTCTGTGACTTGGTTATGCTAAAGTGTTACCATACCATGGTACCACCAATCATGTGCTATTCCCTCCAAATGCAAGGTGGCATATTTGATAACTTCAATCTGTGTCATTGGCCTTAGTGCCAAAAATGTGTCAAGCTTATGAATCCAAGCCTAAGCTGTCATCTTACCACTCCCATCAAATGTAGGCATAGTAAGCTTGCCTGTAGCCCTCTTTAGCTCACTATTTTGACCTCTAGGCCTCCTATCTTGTCTGAGTGACCTATAATGCTCTCTCCTCTAATTTACAAAGTGTTCAAAGGTCATCCTCTCTCAAACCTGTAGAGCTAATAATTCCCATTCATCATTTGTAGCCATGAGTGCATCTACGAATATGGGGTCTCCTATTACCTCCTCTACCGAAGCTTCTTCTGGCTCTTTTGGAACAAATGTAGGGCGTGTAGGCCTATCAGCTATTTTAGAATAGGTCCATTGTGGTCTCTGATTACCTGTAGCACTCCTATTATCTCCTTGTTCTCTCGGCTCCCCATTTTGTCTAACAAGTGGGTTCATCCTTTCTACCATAGTAGTGAGTGCCTGTAATGCCTATGCCATCTGCTGCTGCCTTGTAACCATAGCATGGTAGAATTCTCTGGTATCTTGATCATCATTATTCTGCTTGTTTCTAGGTGGACTACCATCATGCCTCTCTTCCATATTTCTTATTTCCTGTAAGTATTCTCTTTCAATCAGAGCTATCCTACGAGTATGGTACCTGTGTGGTCCAATTTCCAGTGGCTGCATATGACTCCCCAAACCCTCAGGATGGCAAGAATGAGGCTCTGATACCAATGTAGAAACCCCAAATAGGCTCTATGCTGATCACTATTTGTTTCCCTAGGTGTAATGATTGTTTTTGGTTTGTTTTTGAATGTTTTAAGCTATTTTTGGGTTTTTGAGTTGATGAAAAGAAAATACAAATATTGAAAACTAATCTTACCTAAAATTATAACTCAAATCTGATTATAATGCTAATCAAATTCATTTATTTAGATGGCTCCTAATGTATGTATAATACTTATTGCTGGAAGAATACATTAAAAACATCATCATTAATAGTTGAAAAAAACTTGATTTTTGTCTCCAATACACAACCACACTGCTGGTTGCTTCCTCCTTGGGCAGCGCCTATCAAAAACTACAATATTAAATCTTTGATTTTTAATTCACTGTAGCACTGTACTGTTCACAGCACTATAGCGCACTATTCATGATGGCACTGTAGCATGTTACTGTTTGTGGTACTGTAGCGCACTGTTCATGGCACTGTAGCTGCTGTTATAACCCCTTCCAACCTGTAAACAGATTCATCCAATTCTTTCCTACTAAAACACAATATTGACTCCAAAATGAAGTCAACTCATAGGAAAAATTTAGGTGATACACACCCTCAAATTGCATCAACTCTGAAGATACTACATTCTCCACAGGCTGAATTCTTCTCAAACTTGTAGAAACCCTTGTTGCCACAACTTCAAGAAATTTCACAAGGAAATGTTTTTAAGCAATTCTCATAACCTACTCTTGAAGGAAGAAAAGGTTTGTTTATAAGGACTCCTCAACTCCAGAATGAGTCTCCATGCTCAATGTGGGATAAAAGATATAATAATAACATAAAAAATGTTATTACATTAAAACTTAGAAAATCCCTTTTAATTTTTCCATAAGCTTGGACCCACAATTAATTGAAACAATGGCCCCTTTTATGATATCATGACCCTCACTTAAGTTATATATTATAACTTAACAATATAGGCTCAAAACCAATAATGTTTATTTTAACTAAATAAACATTAATATCTCCATTATTACTCAACATTTTTTAATGTCATTTGGACTGGGAGCTAACATGATAGAACTGCATATGACCATACCCCTTTTCTAAAAATAGTAGGGGTCTATCTTTATAACTCCAAAACTGCTAAAATTAGCCTGACCAAGCCAAACTTATAGCAAAACTCATCACAAACAAACTCTGGCAACCCAGAAGAGTACTCTGCTCTGGTCCTTGGAGGATGTCCACACCAAGGTGACCCTCTATCCAATCTTATTATCCTACGAGGGTCTCTGATAGGCTAATCACCAGCTAAAGTGATGTCTCTAGCTAGAAGGGAGCATCACAAGATAAAACAACTCCTCTTCTTAACTGATAACTCTTTGTGTGTGATAACTTCTTACCTACTGCCAATGAACATGACATTGTAAGAAGACTTTGAACAAAGATAATATTTCATGAATATGACCATGTGTTTCTACACATTTTGCCAATTGATGATGTAATAATGCCTACAATACTTCACCATATAATACTTACCCATAAGGGCAAATAGGACAGTGCAAAGAGAGCTACTAGATTGCTGCATGTAATTGGCCAAAAAGCGCAAACCTACTGAATCCACTTCATTTCTGTGTTTCCACATATGAATATTATATCTTGTATCAAAATTTATATGGACCATAACTATTTAATTACTTGTAAATTTGGATGTTTTTGTGAAAAGAGGATTTAATATAATACATAATTGTGCACTAATTCCATGTTTCCCATAAATTATGTCCTATACATAATAACAATTTTTAAAGATAGTAATAAGGAGGTCCTAAAGCTACCTATGAGGGTTTAACAGAAATTGTATAGAGAGGGATTAATGACAAAGATAGTATTAAGAGGGATTGGACTTAAAAATAGAAAAAGAAGCATTTATATCTCTAAATTATTAGAAGATTGAACAAAGCCCATATAATTTTGGAGCTTCTGAGATAGAGTTCTAAACATATAAAAGACTAGGAATGTTAGCCAATCCATCTAAGAATATGGGTATTAAGGGTCAAGATATGTCTAGTAGTAGTCATGAACATTGCTTTTTCTTTGCATTTTTCCTATATTTGACACTTTTCTTATAGGTGGACATGTCTATCACAAACATCCAACATGTCTATCCTTAGACTTCATGAAAAAAACCCTACAAATGACATGAAAAAAATAAGGACATGAACCATCCAAACATCTCTAATATCTTGTGGATATCCCAAAGATGCATAAGTGCATGACTTGTGAAAACCAAAAAGATAAGACTAACTTGTATAACAAGCGAATAACCAAATGATTTTATGTTTGTGTTATGTTTGACAATGATAATGATATTTGGATTTGAGTATGAGGAAATTTGTATCAATCAATTCATTAAATATCATTTGAATACAAAGAAGATTTTAAGAGATTCAAGAGCATAATTATAAGCCAAATTTGTGGAAGACCTAAATCAGACCTAAGTGAACAGACATGTAAAGGCTTATTTTGAATATGACAAGCAGATCTAAGGAAATTTTTTTATGAAGGTATATTCCAAGTTTAGAGCATTTATTGAAAAACACTATTTCAAATCTTAGTGGATTATTCATAAGTACAAGGCAAATTTGTTGAAGACCTCGAAGGAGATCTAAGGCAAATCTACCTACATTGTAAACACTTTGCATTTCAAAGGTTAGTTCCTTCTGCATTGCAAGATTTGAGGTTGGTGTCTCTTGTTAATTCAGCCTACAAATTTTTTTGAAGTTATATACATACATACATATATGTGTGTGTGTGTGTACATACACACACAATTCACCTACAAGGATTTCCATGCTAAATAGTATATGCATCTTGTCTTCTTTTGTTAGACATCAACTATGTGAATGCTTTCTACATTGCTTTTAGTTGAGTAAATATATATAATAAAATATGTAGGTTTCTATGCCAAACTAACTCCAACGTGGACAAATATCTAATAATTGGGATTTAAACTAAGAATTATATGTTTAAGGAACCAAAAGATGACTGCAATGAGACCATTACAAGCGAAAAAACTTTAGTCTCATTAAAGAGAATTGGGATGTGTGTTTGAAGACTTAACAAATTTGAGCTTCACTTGGTTTCAAGAATACTATAATATTCTCTACTTAACAAGGTCAACAACATGAAGGTGGAAGCTCATTTGGCCTCACCCCCCTCCCCCTAACATCAATCTAAAGTACCCATTATCATCTCATTACATACTTCATTCATTCATTCATCCATTTATGAACTATAACATTCAATCAATACAATCACATAACATTCATTAATATGATATAAAATTCATTAATACACAATACTAATCAAAACTTCATTAACACATAACACTATTCATTAACATAAAATAAAAATCTGTATTAATACACATAATTCATACACAATTACTTAAAACAAAGTTCTTTCATTATCCAACAAGGTTTATCAAAGAAGATTTTTAAAACATCATTTCTTTTTTTTGTTTTTCTAAGCTCTCTTAAGAAAAGCGCTCATAGGGACATCCATTTCTACTTCATTCTCCTCTTCTTTTGGCACGTGTAATGTCAAATTATGATGGCTCCTTCTCTTTGGAGGGGTAGGAGGTTCCTGCACTAGTGGGGGCTCTGTTGCAAGAACAAGTGAATGTGATAAATTGGTATACTCTTTTTCTTTTTCTAACTGTTACAAGTTTGTAATTAAGTACGAGTACAACATAAAATGCATTTTTCTTACCTGAAAATGCCACATCATGTACATTAACATTTTGATCTACCACTGTGTCAACATGTTGAACACTTGGGACATGGTCCAATCCTTCAGCATGATGTTCAACATGCTCTGAAATATTCAAAAATAGGATACACGTCAAATTCCAATTGAAGATGTTAAATTGTATTCATAATTACATAATTAATTTCCAATAGAAAATTAATACCTCCACCACTATAATGCACATCATGGCCTTTTTTGGGAGTAGGTTCTATGGTAGGATACGAAGGCTACAGTAAAATGTTATGCACATTGTTATGTAGTCAATTTACGTTTAAAACTAATACCAAAATAGAATCTTCTCAACTATTTAATTTCATTTACTTTTCATCTAACCAATTTACCTGTGAGATATCATTTGGTGCACTGGATTCTTGGACAAGGCTTACAAATTCTTCACATAGGCGTGCAACCACAACTTTATAGCCTTCCTTCAAGGCAATTTTTCTATCTTCATCTGTGACCTCCACATTGAAATCTGTGCCCTATGTTTTTTGCTTGATAAATTCAATTTTCCATGTATGGTTTCATTAAAAAAAACTATTTGCAACATTATATTTAAAAAAAAAAAAAATTCATTGCTCTACTTACAAGTCAAGACTGCAGATTCATATAGCCACCAGAGCCAAGTTTGTGTTGGCCAACCATTTCTATTCTCACTTTTGTGGCCACGGATGTGTCCTGCAATCTATGAACAATTTCAAACATCTTAAATTATATATTTACAAATATCAATAATTAGTGCATGGTTAAAATGTGCTTAATACTATAATGACATGCCTCTTTTTTCCCTGTGCTGCTTCATTATCTCTATCTTCACATTGCCTTTTCTCCTTTGCATCTTCTATTATTTCATTCCACTCCATCAGTGGAATCATAGGAGGATGGTCCTACTTTGTCTTATCCTTAAGACCCCTTCTATATTGATCCCTCACAGTCTTTATATGCTTTGCTTCTCTTTTCAAAAGTAAGCTAGTGTCAAAAATGGTTTTTCCAAATTTCTCCTCAATGGATGCAATCAGCTAGTTTTTTAATTCGCCAGCTTGTAAATTTGACCTTTTTAAAAACAAATAGATTGTTAGATCAATAACTTTAATATATTACAATAAATAGAAGAAAAGAAAAATTATGTAGCAATGATATGAAACTACATACCTTTTACGTATGGTGGGTCCAAACAATCTCAATGTCATATGAAAAAGATGTTCAAAGAAAGCATTATTACCTACAAAAACATAAAAGATTTATCAGTCCAAAATGAGTAATGTAAAAGTAAACTAAATTTACACTTTAAATAATATCAATTTTAAAGCACCTAGAAGCTTTCATTCTCTTAATGGAAACATAGTTTTCTTATTTAGCAACAATGTCCCTTCATACGAACCAGTACTAATCACACGAACTACTCCAGGAAATGGATCAACTTTAGTAGTACTGCTCTCTGTTGCTCTATCAACTGAAACATCATAACAATTAAATGACAATTTTAGTACTGGTCTCTGTCGGTCTACCTCCCTACCTATGTCCATGTCTCTCTATGTGTGGCTATATATATGTATGTATGTAGGCATGCATGGTGTGTGTATGCATGTGTTTGTGTGTATGTAAGCTTCTGTAGACATCATTTAAGCACTAATATGTTACTTTGTTGTTCATCAACTTGTAGAAAGATATTACAGAATATAGAACATTAAAAAATATAGTAAAACAAGGTTTTACCAATTCTATTGGGCATAGACGATGATGTTTGCATGGTCCTTGTTGCCGATAATGCAGTAGACAATAGTGGACCGCCAACCAAAGGAAGAGTCCACACTTCATCATGAGCTAAAGAATGGAATATTGTTAGCAAAGATATTTGCAATGGATAAAGATCAAATGGGATACTAGTGAGAAACATCAACAACAAAAAAAAGGTAAGTGTTATAATGTTGATCAAAACAAACAAAGTGTTACTTACATGAAGGTACTGTGAAACAACCCTGACCATGTTCAGCATGTGATGTCACAACTAGCACATATGTCTATACAAGAACACATAAAATCAGAGATCATGATCCATAAGTTACTATAAAATATTAATATCTATTGAACTTCTATTACTGCTTTAGTCAAATTACTGCTTACTTTCAAAGATTGGATTCTACGGTCCAATTCTATTCTCAGTGCCTCTTTCTCCTCACTTCTATCACCCTTGATGATAATTTGAACAAGCTCATCAGTGTATCTTTGTGTAATTTTTTGGGTGATGAATACAAGGTCAGTACTAAGGCCAATGTCATTTAGATATGACACCCATATTTTAGGTTGCATTTGATCAGCGATCATTGTAGCTTTTTCCTATCATTAGTGACATCAAATACTCATATACTTTCATAAAAATAACTCTAAAGCCATAAAGAAAAGAACATAATAATAGGACATTTGTTTCTATATTAACATTAAAATTTACAATAATTAATGTTTACCTCTACTGAAGGTGTCTAACATGGTGCATCCATATCGCCCTGTGAAAAAAATTAGTAAGTCTTAGAAATTAGCAGCAAAATTAAAGTAATAGAATTACCAAAAAAAATATTAATAATAAAGTAGATTGTATATGTAAATCATTTCTCTTAAGTTAAACATTTAGTGTAACTAATGTTTATATCTAAGAAAATATTTGACATGTTCTACTTAATGTTTATATGTGCATATATGGTTTGGAAAGAAATATTTGGTCATACAAGACCCCATCATAGTTGACATTGATCATACCTAAAGATTTCATTGATCATCATGATCATCATCCATGTCATCATCATCATCATCACCATCATCATACTTGTCACTTTGATCATCATCGTCACCACCACCATCTTCATCACCATCATCATCCTCTTGATCACTATCATCATCATGACCATCATCATCATGATCATCACCATCTTCATCACCATGATCATGATCATCATTAGTATCATCATCATCATTATCACCATTATCATTAGCATGGCCAAAATCATCACCATCTTCTTCTTCTTCATCACTGGGTAACTGTCGTTCTTGATAATCATTTACTTCCTCTTGTGCTTCTTCAATATCTTCTTCTTCAATCACATTATACTTTACTAGCCTTCCTCTTGGGTCATGTCTAACAACAAATGACCAACCTGGTTTGTTTGGAATACCAAAGTAAAACACTTGCTCACATTGACTTGGAAGAACATAGGGCTCATCTCTGACTGGCTCAAATGACCTTGTATTAATCATAGTAAATCCATTATTGTGTTCAATAATAGTCCTATCGGGATCATTTTGATTCAGTTGTAACCTAAACCATTTGACAATAAATAGAACTATTTTGAATGAATTAAAGTTTCACTCAAGTATATCATCAAAAATGCCATAGTATCAATTTTCAGATTGTTAAGGATGTATGTCAGTTCTAGATGAAATATTGGTGACCACAAAGACAACACTTATCCTGAAATCACATGTTTTCTTTGTTTCATCTAACTTTTTTGTGCGGAATTTATAGCCATGGTAGTACATAGCTTTGTGGTGTTTGACCTGCAATTATTCAAACATGTCAAGAATCTTCTCATTGATCTATGAGTTGATATTAAACTTATGTCTCATGATTAGTAATCTTATGCATAACTCTATATCTCTTAAGCCATATATTAGATCAAGTACCATTGGCATAACATTGGGATATCCATTACAATGAGCTTCTTTAACCAATGATGCAACACCATCCCATGTTAATGAGCGACCATTTTCTTGAGACTGTTCAATACACACTATCATCCAATCAAGTTTGTTTTCAATATACAAGTATAGTGCATCCCACTCATGACCAACTATAAAGAAGACAATTACACTAGTTAGAAACAAATTATATATATATTGATGATGGATAAGAATTGTTAAATTACAAAAAAAAATTATAATTACCTCTCACCCTCCTCAATCTACCTTTCCCCATCAGGTACTCCCCTTTGAATTTGTCATTACAGTTGAGATCCCAAATGCAATCTAGATGGATACCTGCTACAAACTTTGGAAGCTATTCACTGATATACACCATGGTCTGGTATATCATATATCTCTCTATCATAGAACCCTTAGGACATGCTCTTTGTCAAACCAAGCCCTTCATAAATTTCAAATGCCTCTCAACCATCCACATTGATCTAGCTTGTGCAGGTCCACACAATTCAATCTCCTCAACTTGATGTATGAGGTAGTGTTCTTGAGCATTGAAAAATGTTGGAGGCAAACACTTTTGCATTTCACATATAAGCTGTGGAATTTTTCTCTTCCAATATTTTATATCTTTTTTATCAATTTCTTTAGATGATAACCACCTAAATGAGATTTAACATGCAAAAACACATAGAGGAGATTTCAAATAAAATTATACAATCGATTTTAGATAAAAAGCTACAAATCTAAGAAAAAACACTCTTCTAACCTCATGTATTTTCTAAGATCATATATAACTTGTTTAATACTATTGTCAAACTATTGTCAAAGGGATAGAGGTAGGACAAACTGCAATCATTAAAAAATGATCATTTCAATATATTATTAAATAATACAACTAGTACTACATTCAATCTTACAAATATACTGTAACTAGAAAACAAGACTTACCTTGAGGAAGGTATGCCAATCATGTGTCTTCAACCCTGGCCCAAAATCACCTTTCTTTGATAGAAGAGTTCTTATATTTGCAACAAATCCTATTGAAATTTTTTTTTTTTATGACTTCTTTTAATGCATCACTTTGTTGCTCCGTTAATAACCAAGGAAGGGAACTTGTATTTATGTGATCTCCATTCCTATTTGATTCAATGAAAACTTTTAGTGCATGATTAGATTCATGAATGTCAATACAAATTTTAGCAATTTGTTCTCTATCACGCCTTCCATTCAACATTTTCCATAGTGTCTCTGTTACATTCTTTCCAATATGCATAGCATCAAACAAATGCACGATTGGGAGATCCTTGTAGTATGGTAACCCACTAAATTGAGTAGGATAACTTTTCATTCCTCTAGGAAGTTGGTCATTGATGTCTTGATGACCTTCACGAGCATCAATTATAGCATTAGTAAATATAAGACAATATCGAAATATAAATTGTAAACTTCAAACGACAAATTGGACATTACCTCGATGATTTAGTCAATCGTATTCCAACTTCCATAAATGAGGTGTCATTCTTTGTGGCCTTGATGATGTCTCTTCTTTCCCATTGAAAATATGTTTTTTGGCAATTTGATACCTATGATTATTGTGAAGAAAGTGTTTAAACTCATCAAACACCTTCTTTTCTAAACTTCTTGAATGATGACATTTCATCTTCGGACCACAAATTGGACATGCAAATTTTCTCTTTGTCTAAAGACCTAAAAGATCATGTATAATTGGATCATGTAAAATTATCATGCGCAACTTAAGCATTTGATAGTAATGTGTAAGCACTATAACAGACCAAAAATATGTGATCTTAACAATATAACATATCGCAAAAATGAGTTAGCCCAGGGGCATAATGTATTGTCCATACAAGCATTGCATGGAATTGAAATTGTCAATGTCTTATCAGTCTAGAGATGTCATACATAGTGATGCCATTCTATAACTTCAACAACTCATCAATTAGGGGCTCAATATACATGTTCATATCTTTAACTTGGTATTTATCTAGCAATTGAATAAACATAAACATTACATAATTATTATAACCATTTTCATGCACTATTTATAAATCAATTTAGATAACTATAAAATAAAAAAATACTTGGCACAATCATTGAAAAAATTATGTGTTCCCTCTTTATGGACATCCAAGGAGGAATGTTATTGTTAATAACAAAAATAGGCCATACTGAGTAAACAAATCTCATATCTCCATATGGATTGACACCATCCGCCGCCAATGAAAGTTTTAGATTATGAGGTTCTTCTTTAAAGTGTGACCATGTTTCTTCTATCTCTTTTAATCTATAACAATCAGCAGGCATTCACTTAATGCCATCCTAACTTCTATTACATGCATGGTAATCCATAAATTGTGCCAAGCTAGCGCACCTGAATAACTGTTCAAGATGTGGAATAATAGGAATGGAACTTTTTTTGTTATTTGATCTAACCGATATCTACTAACATGACAATCAAGACCTTCTGTTGCAAATTCATGTTGTTTATGATATAGAATGTGATCATTGGGACATGTATATATTGTCTAATACTTCATTCCAATCTAATCCATAATGTTAGATAATTCTCGGTACGAATGAGGCAAAATGTTTGATGGTGGTAACAAAAAGTCACTAATCAACCTACAACAACAAATATGCATTGTTAATATAATGAATAGTATTTGTATGCTAACATTGAAGATGAAAAAAATGACATACCTTAGCATACATGAAATTGCTACATTGGATATACTATTCATAACCTTTAAGTTCACCAACAACACTATAGCTGACAGTAGAGTTGTTTGGGAGCTTGGGTATAAGGGCTCGTGTGCCTTCTCAAGTAAAGGTATATCAAGACCATCTTCTTCATTATTATCAAATTTTCTAGTACCATCATTGTGAGCCTCTTCATCACTTGCCCCAATACCATCTTCTTCAATCATGTCCTCTAGCACATTATCATCTTCTTCCATGGGAGTGTTATCCTTAGCTTGGATATTCACACCTCCATGTTCCTCCAGTCAGAAATCCACATTCAACAATGGACAAAAATTGTGGCCCCCTTCAACATGACCATATTGCCTATAATGAATTTGGGCTGTTGTGATTAGAATTCTTCGATTCTTTAAACCCTTACACTTTTTGCAAGGACAATAACATTTATCAAGTTTTCTTCGAAACTAAGCCCACAATGCAGCCATTATCTCATTATTTTCTTCTAGATTCATATTGTCAAGCATGGTCTTTCTTCACAAGAAAATATACCTACAAATAGATCAATTGGACATGTTGTGATTAATGTTTATATCTACACATATGGTTTTTGTTAATTAATGTTTTCAAATGTAACTAAAATGATTACAAACATATCAAAAAGGACCTTCACAGGGTCTTATTACATCAACTATTCTAACATGGTCATGTTGGTTATCTTGAGACCTTAATGTCTTCTCATGCCTTCAACCTTGACCTTGATGCTCCTGCATCATTCTCCCAAGGATCAAGGAAAGTTGGATCATCATGGAATTGAGTAGGTAGACCTTCTAGGAAGTTGCAATACTTCAACCTTGTAAGTGTCATGTCAATGCAATGGGTACTAAACAAAAAATTTAAGTTGATGAGAAATGGTTGTTATGAATTCAAATTGTAAGCGTCACCTCAATGCATTGGGTATTAAACAAACAATTCAAGCTGATGAGTATGGGTTTTTAATGAACCACAACTCATGAAATATGCATTAATTCTATACCTGTTGTTTACAATGAGTATGTATTTTTTTTCTAAGAACATACCTATTGTTTACAATCAGTAAGTTTCTATATCCTGTAAGAAATTTGAAGCAATGAGCCAAAGTCACACGGTTGAAGATGATCATTGTCCCCTCAAAGTGCCATCATTTGATAAATTGTTGCATTGAAATATGATCTAGAAAGGGCCTTTCCACATAGTATGTTGACACTATTTGGCAATCATCGATCATGTGGTTATTGTAAAGAGACTAAGGACCAAACATGGAATCATGGAGATAGTGCACGAATGTACAAGGAATTTTTTTTTCTTTTTAGCTACTAATCTTGCTTTGTGCTTGTCAATTAAAATGTTATTTTTAAACTTGATCTTAATACTTTTTATAATCAATGGCTTTCTTTCCAATGTCTATCTCTCGACTCAATACATTTTTTCATTTTTCTTTCCCTCTTGCTTCATCATAAATACTTGGTTCACAAGCACCTATGGTGTTCTTCTGGCTAAGATTATGAAGTGGACAATGACTTTCAATCTAGATAATAAAATGTTTGGCTCAACTTTTTTGGGTAAGTGTGATGATATGTAGTGCACTATAAATTTTATCTTCAATGAAAGGATTAGCACCTCCAATTTTCAAATGGTGATCAACCAGAAATAGCTGAAAATCTAACCTTAAAAATAAATTTTATGCCAAATTCCAATCACAGTTAAAGACATTTAGCTATTGGAAATTGGCAAGATTATGTCTTATTTTAGATATACAATAAAATGGGCAAGAAATGTGGAAGAAAATGAAGGTTAGAGTGTTCCCTCACAAAAACTAAAGAAGGATCATTCTTAACAAAGAGAAGATGTATATCATCATGTTGGTGGTTTAAAAGGATTAAATCCACTAAGCAACAAAATGCTTAATACCAAGATGATAATACTCACACAATCTAAAGGTTAGCCAATTCTTATTAACAATTGCATGTGTAAAGCATTTGGACCCAACTTCAACAAAACCAAAGGTGGTTTTCTACTCTTTTGGCTCTGTAAAACCAGGGTGGGTATACCCAGGGCTAATTCAAGACTGGAAAAACTATATGAGGATTATTTTTAGTTTCATTCTAATTCTCATCTCAAATTCTCTAATACATGTATAATTCCTAATACTTTAATAAACACATCCCATATAATAGATATGGCTAAAATTTCTTCTATAGATCTACAGATGTTCTCAACAATAGCAGCTAACTGAAGCTAAAACATTCCATGCAGACAAGTACTGGCCAACCTTTGAAGATCTACAGGAAATAAAAGTAAAATTTGATTTGATGCTGCATTCTGATAACCATTTATGATATATTTCTCCTTCAGCTGAATCAATTTGATCAGTGCCTAATCCATTGGGGTTCAGAGTCTATAGCAAATTCTTAGATCTAATTTGTTGCCTTACAACAAATTTTATTAGCAATTCTTATCAGAATTCATCATTCAAAATACTTTCCACTACTGAAGAAACCTTATCACATTTACCAAATCTTTTATTTAATCCATTGAATTAACAACAATGATAAATAGATATACAACCTAACTGGATTGCATTCAATTTCACAAGCCTTTACTTATACAATATCAAGATAATAAAGAACTAAGAAGGAGACAAGATTCATAAAAGAATGATATAGGAATAGTTCACAAGTTGTATTTATTTTCTTTGAAAATTGTATACCATTTACAATAGACTCAGAATGACCTTCAGAAAGAAACATAGTTCACTGTATATTCATGTATTCTCAGAGAATTGACAGAGAAAATACATCATGGATTTTCTTTCAAGAATCTAGACCAAAGATAGACTAAGCTTATTACTTAGAAAAATAGAATTTAGACCATTCTTTAGCCTTGGAATCTCACTTAAATAATGTGAGATGCAACAAGCTTCAGGCTACAAGAAGATGACGGGTGTCTTCTAAAAGATACTGACATATATCTATCATAAAAGACAAAAGAAAATAATAGAAAGGCTATTACATTGAACATTCCTTGGTGGGTCCCTTTTTGTTATGCTTTTCAGTTGTTGAGACAAGAAAATATGATCTGATTCTTCAATTATTCTTCATCCTTGGAGTAAATAGCCATGAGGTTTGAAAGTGATGTATCATCTTTAGTTATCTGCAAACTTACTTTAATCTGGGGATTTTCCATGCCCTCATTACTAACTATGAGGGTAACTTTTACTTTTGCATCTTCCTCTTTTATAGAAAATCCTTATACTATTATTTGGTGGGAAGATAATTAGAACCAAAGTAAACATGGTGTGCACAACTAGCATCATTTGATTGTTTTCTATTTTGAGGTCTAGAAGATTTGGTGGATCTTAATTTTTGTGGAAACTATTTTAAGCAAGGCTATGCTAAAAATGAGTTCTTCTTCTACAACCATACAAATATTATCAAATTCACCATCCAAACTATTGAGTTTGAACCAAATATCAATATGTAGTTTATGAATAGTTGGCCTAAATGGTTGTTGTTATAATTGAGAATAACACTGAGCTTGATTTGATGATTTTTTTTTATTGACTCATAAATTTTATAATAATTCAATAGATTAACCCATTGATAAAAAAACATGGAAACTCATTAGCTATTATTGTGGAGTTAGATCTCAACATTGGCTCTAGTATTTCTTTAGTTGGCAATCATGCATTGGTTACATTGGATTATCACCAGTTATTGCAGATGATGGAAGTGATACTATGTATGAAGCTTCTAATATAGGAATTCCATGAGAAGCTAGAGATCATTTAATGGAGATTTGGTGATGAAAAATGGGATCTCTAATGATGAATAGGGCTCGTTGAAGTTAAGAGGGAGAAAAATAATCTAATGAGCTCCTAGTTTTCTATATTGATAGCAATGGTAATGAGGCCAATTCCTCCAAAGGAAGAGAAATATCTAATGTTGGTATTGTTACTTCTTTTAAAGATGGTCTTTTCTCATTTTAGACCTATATGGTGAGCATGAAATTATAGGCATAAAAGCATAGAGACTTAGAATCAACTAGTCTTGCTAGAGAAGGAATGAGTAACCCAACCACAATGGGACTTAGAGGAGCTTCGTGAATTAAGAATTTTAAAGAAGTAAAGAAAGGTTCACCATATGAATAAAACCATTTGGCTAAACTTTGTAAGAATATTCAAGGAAATTTTAAATATGATTTGTGTAAATTCAAAACTATCTTTTTGTTTGCAGTCATGTTACATCCTATTTTCATGCATTTATTGTTATGTTAATGGATTGATAAATAAGTTCAATCTATTTGGAAGTGAATTATATTTAATCCTCTTTCATTTGAAGAAAATTAGAGGTTTTGGATGAGAAATATATTGACAAATCCTTTGGTTTTTGTAAAAATTGCCTTGAAACTCTTATTTATAGACCTAGTGATAAGGGTTTGATCAAATAACACATTTTGACCATGGAAAAATGTTGAGTTTTACCTTTTGGGAAATAAGATTCATGCATCTTTCAAATAAATTTGTTTTGATATTGTTTGGTTTTGTATCTTGGAAGTTATTTGATATTCTAGAGGGCAGAACTCATAAATTCTATGACAATAATAATAGGTCTCAATGCAGAGGCCATAAATTTCCATCTAACTGTTGGATGATTCTGATTTTTGGATATGTTTTAGGAAGGCTGAATATCCACAATCCCACCACTATGATTGGTGTAATAATGTATAGTTTAAAAGTTATGAATAATAGAATCTAAATTATCAAAACTACATATGATAGTTTCATGGCAGTGAGTAGGTGAAATGTTATCATATTATTTAGGTTTGAAGAATCTTGCAATGTAGCTTATAGAAAATATATCTCAAATGCTTAATAGAATGAGTATTAATATCTATGTTCAAAAATATAAGGATGACTAATATTTGGCAGCAATATAATACATGAGTGTGTGGAACATCTTATAAAAATGGTATGTTTGCACATGGAACACTAGAAAATATGATTCACATGGTGTCCCTACATGATTACCCTCCATAACACTAAACTGCTACTTTACAAGGTATGGAATTCTGAATCCATTCCCTATATTGATTTCCATTTCTATAAATTGACACAATCAACATAAAAATGTCCAGCTAACAATCTATGCATTGTAATGTCATAAAATATTTTGAATCTTTGAAAAGGCTTGGGTCAACATACCTATTTTAGCAAATAACCCTTCAATTTCTTTAACAGATCTCTCCAAATTAGAGAGAGGTATGCAAACCTGCTCGGTCAGAGTGTTTCTAGTCACCATACAACATCCCAAATGTAAGTCTCATCTAAGAATATCTTGTAAACTACATCTACTAAATAACACTACTAATAGACAAAATGTCAAATAGGTTAATATGGAGAAAAATAATACTGAAACATATTTCAAAAGTCTCCTTGTCTGAATATTAAATTAAAAAATATCATTATTGAGAAATTGCCACCATGCAAATAATTTTAAATTGAAGTTTTTTTTTACCATGTCCATAGAAGAATGATCTAGAAATTCAAATGCTGAGATGATCTCCCCTAACTGATGTTTTGCTACAGAGAGTAGTCTCTATAAAAAGCGAACGAATTTTTTTAATTTTAATACAACTGTCAACTTGAAAATAGTTCTATGCTCCACAAATTTTGAGGTATCAATTCCTGTAACATATCATCTATGCTCAAGTTTAAAGTGAAAGAGAGCATACAAACTATTGTAAGTTGTGCCCAACTGGGACACATTTAAAATAAATTAAAATACAAATTTCAATCAAATTCATGTTAGAATCAGTCATATAAATCAATACAATTGTTCCCTTACTAGCTCCATAATACTACAGAAATTGGTAATCATATCAGATCAACCATGGATTACATTCTTTGAAGTGTCTAAAGTAACTAGCAAAAATCATCATTTCAAAACTAAACATGAAAAGAAAAGTGAGAGAGATTCTCATCCACTAACAGGAATGCTTGAACATTTTTCTCTATATGTTGAGTAGAACTAACCTGAAATACATTCTAGTGTATTTGTAAAGATCACAAGTTATCCCTCTTCAACAAACCCCTCTTGTACACTCTCCGGTTATAGTAGCCACATGGACTCTTGTAGCAACTGTACAGGCAAAAAATCCAAATAATTGCTTCTCTAAAGCAACAAAGTTTGAGCTAGGAATTCAAGAGCTTTTATGCAAGTATTTTCTCAAATTTTAAGGTATTTTGGTCTTACATATCAACTTTGACAATTGTATGATAACTAATCTCCAAATTATACTCTTCAAAACATCGGAAGCAATGTAGGTAGCAAACTGTATTTAATACATTTGTCTTATAATTGAAATCTCATAATATTAATAAATTATTACAACTGTCAAGTCAAATGGGATGACCTTGAATGCTAAATCATAGAGACTTTCATAATGAAAACATGTGGTCAAATCACAAGGATACATGTTACATGCCTAAAATGCACAACTATTGAACATCGAATTCATGTATAGTATTGGAAAGTGTTTGAATGTCAAATTAAATTAACCATGATATTTGATTTGAGAAACACCAAATGGACATTCCCTTTCCAAGAGTTTCTTAGATGTGTCATCATACCTTTCTCATGGTTCCATAATGTGGTCAAGTTGCCAAAAATTCCTAAAGGTATTTGAGTCAAAGTGTTTGTTGAAGTGTCCTATGTGTTTTTTGACAAGTAGGATTGGTTATAAAGTGTAATGTCCTCATTTTAGCTCACCATGGTTTATGTTTGGATTGACTTATTATTGGTCCTCGTAGGTTAAGGATGATGGCTAGAGGGTCCCATCTGGAAAAAAAAGAGGATCTTTCCCTTCTATAGTACATAAGTGTTTAGGATTGCTCCTCATTTGTTTTAGTTAGCTACACCTAAAATTTATAGTAAGTTATGTATCCAACATTTCTACATTTGGCAAGGCACCTAGACCAATCTCAATGCAGTGACGACCCTTGGCACTATTGATTTTATCAAATATTCAGGGAATTACTAGTTATAGTAGGTTAGGAGTTAATAGAGAGAACCATTAATATTTTTAGTAAGGCAGTTGGTTGTGCGATGGAAGCAATGGTTGACCTACTGGTTCAGATGAGACAGAGAGATGATGAGTAATCAATGAGATATTAAAATTATAGGAACAGTAATATATCTATTTATAATGGTTATATTGTAAATTTATTACTTATCTTCATAAAGTATTATTGAGGAGCCATTATATTAATGGAAAAGTGTGCCTTTAATAATGACATAACTTAATTCAAACACAAAAAATAGTTATATAAGTAATTAAAGTGACATATTGGTGAAGCCTCATTTGTCAAAATTTATTGAGGAATTATAAAAGCCTTAGAAATGAAATTGATTGAATTTTTGTTTATGAGTTTTGACTTTTATATTGGATGTTCCAGCGAAGAGTGCAATGTGACCTAGGGTTTTATATTGGATGTTCCAGGGAAGAGTGCAATGTTGAGTTACAAAACATTATATGACTACTCTAAGTCTTTATTTCATTTAAAGCATGAAATTTAGTACTAGTCCTAAGTTTTCATAGAAATCAAACCATGGATTTTGTATTGATTGATTCTAAGACTTCATATTATTCAAACCATGGATTCTAATGTTAATTCTAGGTTTTTATGGCATTCAAAACATGAACTGTAAAAGAATTTATATGGTCTGAAGGGATGCTACCCCACACTTCTCATTACCACCCTTGTAGTCAAATGTTGTTCTTGGACTCCTGGGATATTATTATTGGGTAAAGCTTAAACAGTCTTGAATTTGTTTGTTTTCTTTTGCTTTTTGGGGTTCTTTGGAAAGGGAGGAGATCCTGGCAGCGGCAAGCCCAAACTTTAGATTGTTGTTCCTTCTATGGCTTTTGGTGGAGCATTAATAAGTTTTGTACTATGCCCAACAGAGTTGATAAAGGTAACAAGAACTAGAATTTTTATCTATTGTATGTATATAAATTGAACTCTAGACTCCATACCATTAACTATTTGTTGTTTTGCAATGTAGATTGCAAGTTCAAGAGAATGCATATGTGTATTTCAAAGTGAACTTGAATTTTTGTTGTCTCCAATGATAACGTGGCAGTGTGGTATTTAATGGAAGGCATTTACAATTAATTGAATTGTCAGTGATTTGACATAAGTGGCTGAACATATTGTATTTATAAACAAATATTATGTGTGCATGGAGCATTGTTCTAAGTAATATATTACAAGAGAGACTCAGGATTCAAGGTTGCCATAGAATTGTGCTAAGGATTTAGTAATGGTATTGAAATTATTATTGAAAGTTTCTTATAACAGACACTTGAATAGAGTTGAAATTATTGAAACTTTCAAAGAATGAACATCAATTCTTTTAGTTTTGAGGAATTCCATGATTGGTATTAATATCCCTCGTTATAATGGTTCCACATAGTAATTCTTTAGCACTTATTTTATTATCTTGTTAATCAATCAAATTATAATATTATTAATTAGATAAATATTAAATAACAATACATAAAACCATCAGAAAGCCCATCGCAGAGCCTCATGGCTTTGGTGAACCATTCGAAGGGAGAAAGAACAATATGGGCATGTTGAATAGGGGTGACAAGACACATCTATTTACTCTTTTTGCTGATGTCTATTAACAAGAAAATGTCAAATACTGCACAATATGCATGAAGATTCATGCTTCAGTTGATCTCAAATATAGTGAGATTGCAAGATCTTCAACTGAATATTGACTTAAGATTCATGAAGGTAATGTTAATGATATCATGTTTCCACAACAAGACCAAACTACTAAAAACCATTCAACCAATCTTTGGTAAGTTTTTCTTTTCTCTTGGAAGCTTACCATCCCAGACAAATCACACAGTGTTAGTAACTCTCCTTGTGAAGATCAAGCCAAATATTTAGGTCATCGATCCAAACCAAACCAAAGTTTGGAGTAATCTCCCTGTAAATCTGATTGAACATTTGAGATGTTACATCAATTTATCTTCAATGACTTTTTAAATTGATAAAAAATGAGTAAAAAATAAAGTTTTTTGTAAAAGGGGTGTTCAAAATTAAAACATCAAACCAATATTGCATTGAAACGTTTGTTGAAAAAGAAACTACAAAAGTATTAGCTAATTCTGATCTTCATGAATAGCTTTAGTTCTCATATTATATGTGTAAATCTAATACAATACCTGCTTCTTTATGCATTGTGTGGGTGTTCATAATGTTAGCAGAAAATATAGCAATGTGGAAAGATGCTTAATGAATAGATTCCTCTATTACCAATGTGTGTTGTCCTTGGCTTGAATTTGATAAGGAAATTAGAATTAGATTTAATACCTTCTTAAATTATACGAATACCCTTAATGTGATGGATCCACTAACTTGTATCTTCTTGATGATGTGATTAATCAATTTTTCTTGCAGGTTTTGCATATATAGTTTGACTGCTAGAACTGTAAGTATCTTCTTGAAATCACTTTCAATATTGTTTTCTACATTTTCCAATCGACAAAAATCTTGATAGTATATATAAGATTCTATGTGGGTGAAGCCATGTAGGGACATGGCCCTACACAAGGCATGTTAGAAAGATATGATTATGTTCTACTAAAATTTTGTGGTAAAAGAAGTCTTTAATGTCATGGAGTTTAAAGCGCATCTGCAACATGAAGATTATGGTAAAGATGATTATGATAGAGAAATATCTCCATGTGTGAAACGAGTCTTACATTGAAGGCAATATGTGGTGCATTAGATATGGATGAATGGAATTTGCTTGCCACATTCACATGGAAGAGGAGTAAAGATTCTACACAGCAATGAAGACATCAAATATAAATATACAACATAGATATAAGATGGTATGTAATCTAAGAAATGACATGGATTGAAAAGTAGGGTCCACTATTAGAGATGAAATATGCAGTAATAAAATAAGACAAATTGTTAAGCTAGAGATAAAATAATCATGCTGTACTATGATAGAATTTCTGATATAGCACAAGTTTATTAATAAGAAAATGATGCACCAAAATAGAAAGTCCTTCATGTCATAACATCACTAATAGTTGTGTCATTAAAATTCTAGATCATACCTAAAGCGAAGTCACAAGAAAAATTAACAAAATGAACTAATTTATTGATGCACTATAATCTAGCTTTGTCAATGTCAGTATTATCTCTTTCAAAGGTTTCAAAATTTTTGAATATCTTTAAGAAAAAGGACCCATGCCAGATTGTGAAACTCTAACAGTCCCCGTATAATCCCTGTCTCTTACAAGTTTAAGAAACTCAACCTATATATCATAACTAGTCGTCTAAAAATATCATGATTGTGAACATAGAAATAATTGACCATCCTTTTATATCAAATATACTAGAAAATATAATCAATGAGAACATCTCAATACTTTCTTTAGTTGAAATAGAAAGAGAAGATTTTCCTCAAAGAAGTTTGAATTCCATTGCTTGATATTTTCAACAACCATAAAAAATATTCCTTTATTTACCAGTTCTTGCATCTCCAATACAAATTCAATTTTATCAGCATAATTGTAATTCAAAATACCCAAAATAAAAGATAAAAAATAATTGAGGGTAAGTATCTAAGAAAACATGATCTCCTTAAGGGAAAATTGATCTTTTTTTGCTCACATGTACATGATCAAGAGTCTTACTATTGATTCCAAAAAGAAGTTGATTATGATCTCTATGTGTTTGGTAGAATCCACCATTAAATTCCCTTGTGATTCACTCTCATTATGTCTCCCTTTCCACCTAGGATGATTTTCTAGATGTACTCCTAATTTATCAGTATGAAAAGTCTTGTTGGAGCTGCAAGCTTCACTACCTTGAACATGTTCGATTGGAGATCTCAATTCAACATCTTAATCATGCTTATGTGAGAAATTTAATGGGAGTTCATACATCACCATGTCATTTGAAATGGTTTTAATAACTACCTACTCTTATCCACTCCTAATGTTAATAGTAGAAAATTCCTTTAAGCATGTATTATCTGGATTGGTATCATCTGTAATTATCTTCAATGATCTATTTGTGAGAGAGATGTCTAAACCTGTCAACAAAAGTCACAGATTATGACAATTTGAAGTAATATCTTGCTGAGGATAAATTATTTATTTCAATAATTATTGGTGTCTCAAAACTAACAAAAGACACCCTTTGAAAATGCATCTTGCATTTTCCTGAATCCATAAGTGACCTTATATGAGGGAGAAATTATACTAGAATATACAAGGCCTCTATATACACAATATTCTTGAACCGGGTCATCAAGCATTCACATGTTCAACTTCATTCGGCTAAGTTCATTCTATAAGAAGAAATACACATAAGAAAATAAATTAATTCAAAAAACCTGTGACAACTTATCATGATAGACAAAATGGAGATGATACCTTCTATTTGGAAAATAAGTAAATATCTCCAAGGAAATACCAAATTCAAACTCATGCTCAGGTTGCACGTGTCAACATTCCCCATCGACCTTAGTCACAAGGCTAACTAACTTATCAAGAGTGTGTATCCCACAAATGAAATTGGTATAAATCTTACAACGACCACATTTGGAGGGCATGGAAGTTTAGTCATCACTATCCTATGTAGTACACTTAATTTCATATGTTGGAATCATTTTGTGACTTGTACACATGATAGTGCAATATTTTTAAATGTCATCTTCATCACAATTTTTCCATGATAGTCTAATAGTTGCAAGTGGCATCTTTGTCACAATTTTTCTATGATAGTCTAATAGTTGCAAGTGGCATCTTCATCACAATTTTTCCATGATAGTTTTGTTGGTATGAATTTTTGCACAATCAAATTCCTTTGTCCAAGGTATAGAAGAATTTAGATTGGGATCCACCTATGGTGAATAGGGTTTCTAGCCAAGTCATATTTTGTAGGTCTTTGAAGCAAATTTTTGTCGAAACCCTAGGTCTTATTTTCTTTGAAATTTTTCTGGTGCGAAACTAAAAATATGCAAAGATTCCCATCCTTTTCAAACTTTTTGTGCCCTGAGTCACATCTTTTCTTTTGTGTTTTTGACCGCCCAATCCCTAAAAGATCTATGGCAATCACTATCTTGCTATGAAAAGATACAATTATTTTACCCTTAGTGACATAGCAACTACCGCTAAGTTGAAAAGTGGTACCGTCAAGTAGAAATATAGTGATCGAAGATTGTATTGTTTCAGAGATATTTCATCACATTTATAATAGACATGTCAAAACCTAAAAAGGAATTAAAACATTAAGGTACAAAAGGCGTCAACAAAAATCTTAGCTTTTTCGATTAGTCGCTTTGTCGCTATCTGAGAAATTGGGCCCTTCGTCGTTAGCGACATGACACCTTCACCAAAAACAATGGCTGGTAGTCACTTTTAAATTTTTTGATGATTGTAATTTTTTTAAGGTTGCGTGGCGCATGTGCTATTTTATTATGTGTCAGATGCATTAACGAGGGTAGTTATGACTTCACTCGCCTTTATCTTTTCAACCCTAGTCACCAAAAATCGCTATGTCACTATTAGAGAATTGGTGTCTCTCACCATTAGCAACATAGAGCCTAGATGGAAAGTAGTACTATGACAACTTTTTAGAGTAAGTGGGTCCTAGAAAGTACTCCATCAGATATCAATTATAAAGCTTTGGAACATGTTGGCTTCTAATGGGCTACATGTATATGCTAGGAAAAGAAAAAACACCGAGATTCGCTATGTCACTATCAGGAACTTATTCTTCTCGTCGTTAGCGACATAGTGCCTGACTAAGAAATAAACAAATATGGGCCCCAAGTAGCATGGTAATATAGCCAAGTCTTCAAAAATTTGAATCTAAATGCCAGTGGGGTAGGATTTCATCATGTCATCAATGATTGGACCCACACCCTATTCACAAAATATATGAAAGACTCTGATCATCAGATCTATCTCAGATCCATGATCGTTGCTATCTTGCTATGGCAAGTTGCATGAAGGTTATGAATAGTGACATGGAAACAAGGGGCCCACCATATTTCTTTTGAGAAATGCATTGAATGTCATTTGCATGATCAAATCAGGATCAATGACAGGCACTATCTCGCTATGGCAAGGTGCTCACTCTTTATGTATAGCGAGATAGCGCCTAAGTGACACGTGTCCTCAAATTTTTGTGGGTCCAGTTTAGAGGTGCCAACAATGAAGAAAATGTACACATGGAAAATTTTCATTAGGTTGACTGCCAGCTTGTCAAGAGGAACATGAGTCATCTTTGCTTGCATCCCTGGATCGTAGGATTTTTCATAAATCCATGGTGTAAATTTGAATATAGAAGGTGATGCCACCCTATGCATTTATGAGAGATGAAAGCTTTGTGTGTGAAGAAAAATAGAGTATAACACAGAAGATTTTCTTAATTCCACCATACTTGAACAAAGATTCAGAGCAATTCTAAGTAGAAACAGTTGTTGAAAAGACCATGCTAGATTCATGAAGATTGTGAAGCAGTTTGTTCATAGAAAGATTGTAGTAACACTGAGAAGTACTAGAGAAAAATTCAAAGTAAGTAATTGCATTATAATCCTTGTGCTATTTCAATTCCTTTGAGATTTAATTAAAATGGCTCCAAAATAGAAAGAATTTTTTGGTCAAGAGAACAATTTGGATAGGAATGTCCACGATGATTTGCTTGAACTGCTCCCTTCTTCCACTATTGAAACTGTAGAAGTTAAGAGGCTAACTTCATTAAACCCTAGGCTGAAAATAGCAGATGGGCTGTATGACAAAGGAAACTGGGTTAGGGATGCAACAACTTCACAGACTAGTCTTGTTTTATTCAAAAAATGGTTTTTAGAGAGGAACCTTTTTGCCCCACATGCCAACAGCTAGAATTTTGGTCTAGGGAAATTGGTGGTTCCCAGTGTTTTCATGGATTATGATCTTTTGGAAGCTATAGCTAAGAATTATGACCAAGCCCTTAGGGTAGTGAGGAGAACTAATGGTAAAATCTTGATTACAATCAGCACAGAGGAGATTAGGGAAGTTTTTAGTTTAGGGCCTGTCACTGATTATCATGTGCCCATTGATTTGAAAGGGTTAGAAAATGAGTATATGTCTAAGAGAGATGCAGTTAGGAAAGGAGCATTGAGCACACACATAGGTAGAATTGGAACACTTTCAGCAATAACAACATCCTCCAACGAGCCTTTCAAAAGGCCATACTTCAATTCTAGGGCTATAGAAATATATAGGTCCTTGTGTAAAGTTTTTGGGAGAGATAAAGAAGAGTTCATGCCTGTGGATTTTATGTATATGATTACTCAGATTTCCTCTTTTGGTATGGATATAAATTTTGATTTTTCTTCTTACTTAGCTGAGGAGATTCACATTTGATTGATTGGAATTGCTAAGGGTAAGCTGGAACAAACTTTTGGCCATTATTCTTTGTTAATGCATATGTTCTTATTCAAGAGAGTAACATATTTTAGTAAAAAAATGGAATTAGACAAAGAAGAGAGTGGGGAAGCATTACCAATTCAATTGTGGAGTGCAGATATGACTTGGGATGCAGAGAATGCCAGTTTTGTCAGGTTTGATAGGTATTTCACTTCAAAGCTGAGATGCCTCCTATTAAGGGACAATCCCAAAATCCTCAAAGCATTAATGAATCTCATTAGGCCTATGGACAACCCAAGTGGTTTGAAAGTTTCACATAATTGGGGAGATGTCATTCCATATTCTATTTCTACTATATTTAGAATATATGGTTTTAAAGGAAGCCCTCATGTACTACCCTATGAAGTGCCTTTGAAGGTAGGAGTTGCTGAGATATTGTGGCAGCTGGGAGGAGTGGAGGAAACCCTTCTATTGAAAAGACAAAAGGGGTCAACTTTTTCCTACTTGCATAGTGGCTCATCATTTTGTAATCACAAAAGGAGGTTGGCTTTCTCTGCATAAGATTTTGAATCCTTATAAGATGGCCACTTCCCATCCTCATTTTTGTGATTCTGAAGGATTTTATCATTTGGCTCTGAGGCGTAGAATTAAGCTTGGTAAAATTGAGCATGAATTTTATTTTCTTGAAGACTTAATAAGGAATGAGTACTCCTTGTAGGAGCAAGATACTAGGAAAGAAAAGTGGAAAGTCTTTTATAAAATTTTGGATTTCATTCATTGTTTTGATCCAGATTATAGTCCTTTGGACCATGTAGTTACAAGTGTAGATAAGATGAGAAAATTTATGAATAATTTTCCTGAAATAATAGAGGGAATGAATGAAAAGAAGAAATTCTTTATTAGGTTCTACCCAGATAAGGCCAAGGAAGTAATGGGAAGATTGGGTTTTACTCCCAATATAAGGTCAGGTCAATTAACTATCCAAAAAAGGCTGGGATATACTATTGTTCAAAATAAAAAGAATACAATGGACAAAGGCAAACAAATAATTGAGTCCACTAGTAGGGTTTTGGAAGAGAGATCTACTGAGCCCTCCCCTAAGAGGAGGAAAATAATAAGAGAGGAGGATTCTCATGTTGAGGAGTATTCACCTTCATAGACCCCTTTGAGAACCAGGGAGGAGCAGCTCACTATTGAGAAAATTGAACAAATTGGATCACAAGGGGGAGTTTTTGTCACTCAAGAAAAGATCGATGAAGGGAACCCCCAAGAACCTCTTGTGCCAAGCCTCGAGCTAACTATAGCTAATTTTAAGGGAAGGGAATTGGACCCTATTTTGGAACAAGCCAGCTAGCAATTTTTGTCAGATGATAGTTTTGTAAGGTCTAGGGCTTTCCATCAATTTCCTTGGAGGGTAAACATCCACAATTTTCAGGAAAGATGTAAGAAAATGAAAACAAAGCATCCAAAAATGGATGAAGCCTCCATCCAAAACCAAATAAAGGAGCAAATGATGCAAGAATTCTAGAACATTGCCCCTGAGGAGGGAAGGAAAATGGTAAAAACTTCTAACATACTATTGTTGCCTAATTGGGATATTGCAGATGCATTTATTTTCAACTCTATTTCTAATAGACTGGAGTTACAAGACCCAAATAAAAAGAAATTTGTAGGGATTTCTTTTAATGATGATCAAGTTGCTCTTGTTATGTGGTCATAAGAAGAGGATCCAGGATTGTATTAGCACAACCTAATGGTTCAGGACTGATAGGGAATATTATTATGAGGAGAGTTGCTGATACCTCACACGTACAGGCAGCCCACATGAATGTGGATTATTCTTAGTTTCCGTTGGCTACTGCTAAAAGGGAGGAAAAGAAAATGTTTGAATTACAAAGTAAATATGAGGCAGTTGTGGATGCCTACAATAAAGAGGTAAAAAGGAGAGTTGAGCTTGAAAACAAACTACTGGGAAAATCCACCAGGCCTAAAATAACATACCCTCACCCCCCTATTGAACCTTTCAAATCTACCCCCCTCATTGAAATACCAAACACACCCCAAGGGCCACGGTATTACACTACTGAGGATTTTGAAGAAGAAAAGAGTAAACTATGGGCCTTACATGTAGAGCTAGAATCTAAATATGAAGATAAACTAAGAACATATCTTACATATCTAGGAGACAAGGTTGACTGGCCACTAATCCATGATCAATTGGCTAGGGTGATTAACATCTGGGAGGAGTTAAAAGAAGATGATGAGGCTCTAAAGCCTATTGTGAACAAATGGGTGAGAAGGGAGAAAGAAATAACCTTCTTGTGTTTATCTGTTATAAATAATTCTCATGATCAGATTGAAAAAACCTTTGACAAGTTTTCTAAACTTGCTGATTTTGATAGCAAAAGGATACATTTACAGAAGATAATAATAGGCTACTTAGACAAATATAAGAGCCAAAAATTCAATTTATTTCCTCATGCCCTAGATAAGAAAAATAGTTTGAAAAGCAAAGAGGAATGGGCAAAGGAACTTGATGATTTATTCTGTTTAAGAATGAATCAAGTCATAAATGAAATAGGGCATGCACAGTTGGCCACCACAACAGAAGAAATGGTGAAAGCCAAATTATTCTTTGATTCTTTAAAATAGGAATTTGTTGATATTGATAATGAGGCTGATTATATAATAAAGAAACATAAGGATATTTTGCAATTTAATTGGCTAGATGACACATTATTTGACAGGTGGATGATAGAAATGGCTTCTAGTGAACAGTTTGATGTAGATGAAAATGATAGTGATGAGGTGTAGGGTGAGGAAGTCCAAATCATTGATACCATCACTACTCAAACCCAATTAGAAGAAGAAGATAGGAAAAACCTATCACTTTCAGTTGTAGAACTGAGACCACAAGATGCCAATACAATTAAAGAAAAGGAAAAGGTAGAAGTTTTCCTTACCATGTAGAGTGAAGGTGGTGGAAGCCTATAGGTGGAGGTTAATGTGCCCTCATAAGAACAAGCTTCATCGTTGGCTAATTTAGCAGTTACATATGAAGATAAATCAGATCAATAGCCAACTTAGCAACATCAGAACATGTAATAGAAGCTGACCCATCGAAAGGAATGATTTGATTTTGATATCTTCTGTTACCCATAGTTTTGTCATTTTCTGATAGGTGTATGTAGATATTCCTTGTAAAAGACACCTGTCAGTTTCTCTTAGCCTAAATCTTGTTGCATTTCACACTATATAAGTGAAATTCTAGGGCAAGAGAAAAGGTCCGAATTCTATTTGCTAAGTGATACACTTAGTCTATTTTTGGTCCACCATTTTTGAGTGAAAATTTGTGATGTATTTTCTCTATCAGATCTTGAGAATACATGAATATAGAATGATCTGTGTTTCTTTCTGAAGGTCATTCTGAGTCTATTGTAAATTGTATACAATTTTCAAGGAAAATGAATACAAATTATGAACTATCCCCATATCAGTTCTTTCTAAACTTTGTCTCCTTTTGATTACTTGGTTATCTTGATGTTGTATAAGTAAAGGCTTGTGCAATTGAATGCAGTTCAATTAGGTTGTATATATATTTATCATGGCTGTTAATTCAATGAATTAAGTAAAAGCTTTGATAAATTTGATAAGGTTGCTGTAGTAGTGGAAAGGATTTTGAATGATGATTTTTGATAAGAATTGCTGATAAAATTTGTTGTAAGGCAAAAAATTAGATCTAGAGATTTGCAGTAGACTCTGAACCCCAATGGATTAGGAACTGATCAAATTTAATCTAGTTGAAAGAGAAATGTGTCACACATGATTGTCAAAATGCAGAATTATAATCAACTTTACTTTTATTTATTGTATATCTTCAAATTTCTCTACTTGTTTGCATGGAATGTTTTAGCTTTAGTTAGCCATTATTGCTGAGAACATCTGTAGACCTATAGAAGATTTTTGGTCATATCTATTATATGGGATGTGTTTATTAAAGTATCAATAATTGTACATGTATTGGAGGATTTGAGATGAGAATCAGAATGAAACTTAGATAATTCTCATACAGTTTTCTCAGTCTTGTATCATCCCTGAGTATACCCAACCTGGTTTTGCAGAGCCAAAAGAGTAGAAAACCACCCTTGGTTTTGTATAAGTTGGGCCCAAATGGTGTGCACATACAATTGATAATAAGAATTGGCTAGTCTTTAGACTATGTGAGTATTGTCATCTTGGTATTAAGCATTTTGTTGCTTAGTAGTTTTAAAACACCAACAAGTTTGTTATTCATCCAAATGGAAACCCTTGTAGGGAAGAACTAATTGCAATGCAAAAATTAAATATAATGTTGAAATATAGGAGAGAGATTCTTTTGGTTGAACTAGAAGATAAATCATCTTCTAATAAAATGACAGAGACTTTTGGTGAAGGATCCAAAGTACATCAATTCAATTATAGTCTAGTAAATTTAGGTGCCATCTTCATCATAAGTTTTTGAAGATAGTCTAGTATTTGTAGGTGTCATCTTCATCAAAAAATTTCCATGATAGTCTATTAGTTTGAGGAGTCATCTCCATCACAAGTTTTCCATGGCATACTTGTAGTTAGAGGTGCATTGAAGACCTTTTATCACTACATGAGCTAGTAGTAGATGGTGATTATTCATTATCATCATCATCATCTAACATAGAATCACATGAATATCATGTTTTATAGCCCACATGGCCTAGGTATTGAGGGTACAACTCCAAGCACTAAACACACCTGATTTCAAATTATTATCTTTATGTGTTGATTTTTAAGTTGAAACTGTTGTCTAAATGATACAATATAATTATGTATTATTAAAACAAAAATACAAGAAAAATATGATACCAACATAACTATATTTATAAAACAAAAAATTTGTCATTATTATTTCTTCTAAGCTTTTACAACTATAGCTTCTGCATATACATTTCCTTTCTTTTCTTTCATTACTATAACAAAAAGTATAATAGTTTTTAGAATAGACCAACATTCTAAATGATAAATCTGCATCTACACACTTTCAATAAAATGAAACAAAAAGTACATTACATTGTTTTTGCAACTAGACTCTTTTTAACACTTATCATCAAAACATCACTGAGAAAAAACACTTGAGTGGAGACTCTCCCATTTATATTACACAACAATGGCTGAACTTTGGCATAAAAAATAATAATGATAGTAATAGTATTCACTTCCATCTTCAATATTATCATAAAAACCTACAAAAAAAGTACACATGTACCTATGGAAATATGCTCAAAGAGAAATCCCTCTCCTCAACCACTGGAGATGCAAGTGTGATTGGAGGTCATGAATGGAAGAGCTTTTGAAGTCGAGCACATCAGGAAGAATGAAAGAAAGACAATATCGAGAGTTTCAAACTATTGTTCTGCCCCCCCTATATTGATGCAAATGCAAGGCACCCTTTCATATTATTCCTAGGGCTAGTAGGAATCATTAATCAAGTGGGTGGAGAAAACCTAAAAAAAAACTAAGCTCAGAGAAAACCATGCAAAAATGTAGAGATAACCATGCAAAAATGCTCCAAAAATGTCCAATGAAATTGGGCGTGATAGACGTAATAGAGAAAATGTTTTTTTAACTTTGCGGATGTATAAGCCCTGTGTTGGTCAAAATTTTGACCAACATGGGACTTATATGTAAAAAAAAGAAATTTTTGCCTTTACATTTTGACCACCCTAAATTTATTTAGTTGATGGTCAAAATTTTTAGTCGAAAAATGATGTTAAATGTAGTAGTGCCTAGAAATGACATCTTTTTATACTTTTCCATCTATATGATCTTCTTTGAAAACCAAAAACATTTGATGTACTTGCTACAACTACTTGGTTTTGGATAGGGATTTGAGGTTGTTGGATTTATTGAATAGAAGGTATTTGACCACTAGTAGTTGGAGATGAAGTAGGAACTGATTGGGAAAAGTTTTGGCTAGTAATTGCTGGTACACAAGTAGGGATAGAGGGTGTGACTTGTGAAGACAGATTTAGCCAAGAAGCTAAAGTAGTGTTAGATTTAATAAATTGGATTTTTCTTTTAGTTTTAGCCACTTGTGCTTCATTCTCAACCTTCTCAAGATCTTTAGCTAAATCTTCTCTTTTCTTCTTAACTTTTTCTAGGTCTAAATCAAGTTTAAACATGACTTGACTAGAAGATTTTCTAGGAAGAATTTAAGGCTCATTTATTTTTATTCTTGCAACCTTCTACTTTCCTTTATTAGGGTGTGTCATAGTTAAGTATATGATCTTAGGCTCAACACGTTTATAAGGTTGTATTTAAGAAATAGTAGGTCCCTCTTTTTCTTTTAGGAGATGTTCCTACTCTTGGACTTTAGATCTTAGATCTTCAACATCTCCAAATACATCTGAATTTACTTTAGAAGATCTCTCTTCCAATTTCTTGTTCTCCTCCTTTAGAGCAACCATTCTCCTAAGAAAATTATCTCTCTCAATGAGAGTATTCATGGTGATTTTTCCTTTCTCCTTTGCCAAATGGATGTGTTTGGCTTCTTGTTCAAAAAATCTTCTTCTAAGGACTTCTACTTTAGAGAGAAAGTCATCATGGCCTATGGTAGTTACTTTAGATTCTATTGGATCATCCAAATCTATCAGGTTTCACTCAATGTAAGAGTCTTTCCCAAGATTTGGTCTATTAGATTGAACACTTCTATGTTTATGACATTGGTTCATTTCTTCTAAAACATTAGGTCTAAATATAGCTGCTTCTATAGAGGATACCATTTTATCTTGGTAGGGCTACTCTTCATGGAAAGGTATAACAAAAAGATTTCTTAGAAGTCTGATATTCTTAGATTTTGAGCTATGGGATGAGATTTCTTTATCAACTATGAGATGGAACTAGAAATTATCTCTAGGTTTCCAAGTATGATTGCTTTCTTCCTTATTCTTAGGAAAATTCCTTTTACCACCTTTTGGTAAGTATGTATACAATGGGATAACATGGTTTTCCCTCACATAAGGTCTCATATTTTTCCTCTTATCAACCTTCACTTTAAAATAAGAACTAGTAACAAAACCTAAGATTGAGTCACCACCCATCAGGGGAACATATCTTTTATAATGGCTAAAAGACAAGGAATTTTATGAGGGAGCTTTTCTAAAATTAGATTTGACAAAAGGGACCCAACCCTAATAAATTTAATGTTGTATACTTCAAGAATACAACTCTATATGGCCAATAAGGTACTTTGTAAGCTCTCTCTATGTCATAAAACTTTCGTGGTATTGGAACTTTTACAAATTTTCAATATTTTTCACTCAATAGAAATCAAAACTCAAACATGGTTTTCCAAGATAACAGAACTATGAATCTAGATCAGTGAGTCACAATAGAAATTCTAGAACTTCAAAGATCTTTTCTTTCATCGACTCTACAACAAAGTTGCCATTTTGTTAGTGTTTTTAAACTAGCAAGTTGTAAAGAACCTAATACCAAGATGTAAAGGAAAAAATTTGGTCTAAGGGTTAGCTACTTCCTATATTCAACTAAAATCTCTTTATATTTAGACAACATTAACAAAATAATAGGGATTTTCTATACTTCAGGCTCTACCAGGCCTAGGCAGGTGCACCTTAGGGATGGAATGACTAGATATTTAATAAATTCTCCACAATTCACTCATTCATATTCTTTTCTTTAAATCTATCCCCTATAGAAAAAATTGTGACAATTCTTTTTGAATTTTTAATAACTTCTTGATTACAATAGCTAACTATAACACACAGAAAACTATTACAAATAAGTGTTGACTAGCAATTTATTTCTTCATATAAAAAAAGTAAATGTTGATTTGATTTTAAATTATTTTTTGTGAAACCACATGATATATAATAGTTTTCATCTAAACTAATGATCAATACCCTATCCATTGGTATACAGAGTCTCCCTAGAAAAAAATTGACCTAATTAATTGCCTTACAATTAATTTTATTTGTAGTTACCCTTGAATTTTATTCTTATGAATATCCCTCCCACACACCTAGACACCCTATCAATTCAATGAAAGCATTTACTTAACTCCTTGAATTAAAAATAATTAATGAAAATACATACAACCCATCCAAGTTGCATTAAAATGAAAGAACCTTGTCCATTCAATCTCAAAGTTATAAACACATGAAAATGGAGACAAAATTCAAAGACAAATATATTGTAGAACATTCCATTTGTATTAATTTTCCTTTAAAATCATACATTACTAGTGTAGAGCTCATGAATACTTCAAGATATGAAAAATTGCCATTCAATGTTCACTTGTATTCTCATACTTGTAAAATGAATACATCACACAAAAAAATGATACAAAGATTGACTAGACTGACTACAAATAGCTTAACACTAAAACATATTACAAAAAAATTAGATGGGAGGAGAAATGTCAAAATTCTATTGGAAATCAAATACAAAGATATTTAATATTCAATTACATTCAAACATTCTCTGTATTTGGATGAAAACTTTGGATGCAATTGCAAAATTGGTAGGTGGCACTTTCACTAGGTATCTTGAGCATCTTTCTATTGGTCTTCAAGCTCCTATCACTTTCCTTGTCTTTCTCTTGTCTCCTCTACCTCTAATTGCTTGCTTGAATTGCCTAGTCATTTTCAATAGATGGTATGGCTTTTATATCAACAATGACTTCCCAAATGGCAATATTAATATCCACATTAGGCCATGTGGCATCTTGGATGGTATCTAATTTATCTATGCATTTTTTTCCATTTAGTTTCAATTATAACCTTTAATTCTTTGGTTGCCTTGCTCATATCTGAGTCAACTCTAAATAGAAAGTCAATCATATCATAGAAAATTGTTACATCTGTCTCATTATTTCAATATGAAACAAATCATGGATGCCTTAAACTATTCTCAAAAGAGGAAGACCATTTCTTCCATTCTTTTATAACTCCATTGGCATCTAGAATAGTAGGAATGAAATTTGGAATTCCCATGGAAATTCTCTTTATTTTACCTTAGATTAATTGCATTTTTCTTGAGAAAAACCCATGTAATTCTTTTACTCTTTTAATTATCTTTCTAGCATTGATAATTAATGTCTTGGGTAATACTTTCTTTTGGGGCAATAGGGGAACAAGACTATCAATAAATTATGTATATGGACCCCAAGTTATAAAAAGAGGAGATAGCAAGGCTAATTCTTCTAAACATTAAAACTCAACTCCTTCCATAAAAATGTAGCTATTGTGTACATTTTTTCAAAGAATTTGTAAGGCACTTATCTTGTGCATCGTCAAGATCTGAATAATCTTGATCTCTATCTCCTTTTCACCATCCCATTCATCTATATCCATCTGCTAACTCTCTCCCAAATTTTTTGTATCAACTTCTATTTGGGCTTCTTGGTCTCTCACCTCTTTGATGGACCTTGAAACATTCCTAAGGCTTCTTATCTCTTCTTCTAAGGTAGCCATCCTCTATTCTAGGACATAATTCCTTTTCATTTCTTCTTCATACATTTTCCTAGCATCAATGAATATGTTGTATATTTGATCCAACTTTTCTTTCATCACATCCATTTTTCTCCTCCTTATCAATGATGTTGTATTCATTAGATTATATATTTGGTCACTAGAAACAATAGTGGCATTCCAAAATATTACATTTCCTTGGGGGATTCTTTAATTTCCATGAGGGTTGGCTTATTTCCCTCAAAAGACATGCTCCATACAACCATTTTCTTGTTGTCAATGTTAAAACTAGATCCCTATAACTCACCAGTAGTAGTATTAGTCTCTTCAAAAGAGATTGACTTGTCGTGTCTTCTGATCTGACCAAGCATAGAGGATGAGCTAAGCTCCCATCATGGAAAGAGAAGCATCCTACTTCTTGTTACAAGCTCTTTGGTTTCTTTTGATGTAAGGATCTTATTTCTAGGATCATATTCTTGCAACCATTGTACAAACTCTACAGTCTTCTCAAGGGAATCTCCTAGTTATAGTTGTGTGTAAGCTCAATTTTATTTACCTTGTATAGGAATAACTTGAATTCATATGACTTGATGAATTCATCATCCCTCACGAACTCTTGACCTTGAATAATTTTTTCATCTAGCATCTAAATTTTCAATTCAATTTTATTGGGGATCTTCTCATTCTCCCCTACTTGCTTTAGCAAGAAATTGTGTCTTGTTGTGTCAAAAAAATTGGATCCCTTAGATAAAATTTGTAGTGCCTTTCCTATGACCTTATTTGGGATCTCAATCATTTTATGTTTATCCATCCCTTGTTCCCACAAGGAACTTTCTAGTTGGTCATCATTAATTGCAATGGTTATGATATCCTCCTATTGAGGGGATTAAGACTCTGCCCTGTCTCTAATTTTAGAAAACACCTATGCCATTATCTAATCAAATTTGTCCAGGAACCTACTATATCTATCTAGGTATGTTTCATCATGGTAAAAATACTAAAATTATAGATTAGATGCCTTTATGCCTTCTTCAATTTTCATTATCTTACTCCACTTTTGGGTTCTATCCCTACAAAAATTTGTCTCTAAACAAATCATTATATTATCCTCTTCCCAATATGGTTTACTATTAGGGAGGGTATACTTTCTCATCTATTTAAGAAAATACATCACCAAATCATTTGGATCATAGGTCCTAGTAGGAGCAGAGGGAAGCTTGAATTCTCTAATGCACTAATCTATCTCTTTATAGCATCTTTTCCTATTACAAAGTCACCTACCTTTGTATTCCTTGCTAGAAAAGAGCTCTCTTAATAGTAAAGCCTAAATATTCCTCATTCATCATAAGAATTTGCCAAAATAATTCTAATTAACCTAATCTTTCAAGGATATATTTTGGTAATACATGAGGGGATTGTGGACACCCAAAAACCCTTACAATTGAAAAATTTTTGAAGAGAAAAAAACTTTCCCAATCATGACTAAGTACCCTATCTCCATTTGTGAAATAAGATGGTCTTATTTGTTGACATATCCATTAAGTTTTTTATTAGTGACACACACTTATTTAGATTGTATATAGCTACCAAGATCTTTGTACAACTATCAATGTTTGCCAATTATTTCAGTTGTCACTAAGTTCTATAGTTGCTACCAAGTCCTTTGGATAGTTACAATGAAGACTAGCAATGTAAATTGTGTATCTTACCACATGTTGAGTTTATGAATGCAAGATGAGTTGTGCAGTGTTCACTAAGTTCATAGTGTATGTGATGTGAGTTCAATGCTAATTAAGCCACTTAGTGTTAAGCAAGAGACTTAGTTTATATTGAATTTGAAGTGATAGTGTTTACCAAGTCATAAAATGTAAATCAAGAGACTTAGTTTATATGACAAGTTTCATAGTAGCTACTGAGTCACCAGTGCAAACTGAGTTCAAGACTACTTGGAAGTGATCAGTATGGACTGAGCTTCTACATCTACCAAGTGCATGACAATGCTAAGAATTGATAGTGTATACCAAGTATCAAAAGCTCCTTGAGTCAGTCTTCAGAACCTGAGTGTCTTCACATGGGTCGACTTTGTAACATTTATAATAACTTGTAGTGTGGCTGACTTTGTAATTTGTATAATTGGATTTATATATGTAATAAATTGTATCATATTCAAGAGTGGAAGTAAGTAAGGAATGTGAATGTAATAATAGAAAAGAAAAAAGAGTGAATTACAAAGACTATAGTAGTATAAGGAGAAACAAAGTCATATCTATCATAGCAAGGTGATTAGTACATAAAAGAATCTCATTCAACAAACCAAATTGCAGATCAAAGATCAACTAATGTTTCATCCTAATAGGCGAATCAGTCAAATCCTTTAACAAGGTAGACCTAATAGTCTTTTGTAAATCTCTTTATTGAGTGCATACCTAATTGTATATTTGTAAATCCTTTCACAAGGTGGACCTAGTAGTCCTTATTGCTCCTAATAGGAAAGATCATCAGAAGTGATTAATGTAAGCTTTAACAGGCTAACTTTATACTACAGTACTAAAGTTTGTGGGTATCATCCCCACTCTAGTTTTACTTTCTATTTGGAATGTTTCTGGGTCACCAAATCTTTGTGTCACAGTGTTATGAATGCTTTCATGTTTTTGGTTTCTTATGGATGCAATTAGATTATATTATATTTGATGGATTAAATGCTAATTAGATTGTTGGATTAATATTGTTGAAGTTTTAGAAGTTACTAATTCACCCCTCCCCTCTTAGTAACTTAGCATAGTCTTGAATATTTCCAATAATTGGTATTAGAGCTTTATGGTTCTTAGGAGAAAGCTTAATAGCTTGAGCAAAGATCAAAGCCATAGAGATATTTAGACTTGACAAAGCTATTGAGAAAGAGAAGATAGATTTGGAAATGACCATTACCCAACTCAAGAAAGCAAAGGAGCAACTCTCTCAATCCATGAAAAGAAAAAAAGAACTTGCAATTCAAATGAATGATCATCTCTACATTGAAGAAATAATTGAAGGCCTTCATTCAAGAAATTTAGGTGAAGCTAATGAAGCAATCAAAGAAATCTTAGAAAAGAATGGTTTCCTACAAGAAGAGGTAAGAAAACTTAAAAGAGAGCAAGAAATTCAGTCAGTAAGGTTATGTGAAGTCATGTAACAGAAAAAAAAAGATAAAAGAAGAGATAGATGGAAGGAAAAATGAAATTTAGAAACAAACCCTTCAGAAAGTAGACCTTATTGATTAGCTCTCCAATGTAAATGAGGAAGTCATGAGCCTAAGATTTGAAAATGAAAGAATGAGAAATGATCTAAAATCTGAGAGGCAAATCAATGAAAGAATGATGAAATCACAAGAAGAAATGAATCAATTGAATGATAAAAATCTTTATAGACAAAAAGGAAAAGCAACAATTGGATATACAAAGCAAGGAGCCCAAAAGAACCAAAGAACTACTTGCAATCACTATGGTAAGATAGGTCATACATCAAACAAATGTTGGAGCAATGGAAAAGAAAAATTCATTGGAAAATGCTACATATGCAATCAGCATGGTCATAAGGCTAATGAATGCAAAGAGAAACCAAGATTTGAAGACAAATGTCACAAATGTAAGAAACGTGGACACAAGTCATCAGAATGCAAAACCAAGGTATTGAATCAATTAGAGAAAATTGTGAAAGCAATATTTGGTTGGGACTAAAACACTTGGTGAAAATGTCATTATTGTGGAGAATTTGGACACATTGGAATAAATTGTGTAAAGAATCATTTGAGAAAAAAAGACACTACTAAAAGATGTTTCATTTGTACAGAACTAGGTCATCTTGCCAAGAACTGCATGCATATTGGCAAAATTGAAGATGAGAAAAAGAAAAAAGCTAATAACATCTAAAAATAGATGAGAAAACATGGGTTCCTAAGTCTACCAAGGATACAAGTCCAAGTAATGATGATCAGGTCACTCAAGAATTGGGTGACTCTATCATTTCTACTTGGGTTCTCAAAGGAGAAATTGGAACTATGCTATCAAAGAAGACATCCAAAATAGTTCCAGATTAAAAGAGAAAAATAATCCAAACTAGTACTTAGGATACAAAGGGATCACCAAGTACAAGTATCTACCAAATTATCTTCTCTACCTAGTAAGGTTGGGTCATAGACTCTACCAAGCAAGGTTAGGAGTAATAAAGATGTATATGGTTACCAAGTCACAAAGACTTCACTAAGTGTTCAATGCAAGCATAGTGGATGACAGTCTGTCAACATGATGTCAATCAATTTACCTTTCATACTAAGCATTTATGGAATTTTTTTAACAAAAGGCATGAAATCAAAGTCATTTCTTACCATGAAATTTTGAGTGCTATTTTGAAAGTGTGATCTTTAGAGCTTCCAAGTGATTTGAGCAAATTTCTAGTGAAAGTTTTCGAATTCCCTCTAACCCTACTAAGTGAAGATGGCATCCAATAGTAGCAATATTAAGTGAGGATTTGACATGTTGGTTCATGGAGTGGAATGGAAAGCACCAGTTTTCAAGCTCACTCCTATGATTGCTAAAACCCTAGATTCGAGTGGAGTGCAATCTCAAATTCCTCCAAAGGTACTTTTGATCAATGATATTCACACTCATTTCAAATGTGTTATTCAAGAGATTAGTATGTTTTGAAACCCTAGCACCAACACCTAGAAACCAAAGGGTTAACTCACATCCCTCACATGCCCCAAAAATTTCAAATTAAATGGATTAGGTTTATCCTCATTTGGGTTCACAATGATCAATTATGGTTGGAACAACTAGTGTTGATAAAAAAGAAGACGATTCATCAAATCACTAGCCTCCTAATGCTAGCTAAGGCCAAAACAATAAAAACCTAGGTCGGTTTGAACTTGAAAATAAAACCCTAGCAAAATGGGATGGCAAAGGAATGAAAATTAGTAGTGTTTTAGATATAGAATTGAAGTTTGGTATTCACATAATTATGCACAAGATATACAACTCTAGTAGGTTGAATAGTGTGTCATGTGAAGCTATGGACTTGGCATACAAGGTGGTAAAGAACAACTTATCATTTGACCTTACCAAGCTATTATTGAAATAGTTCAACAAAAATATGGAAAGCATAAGGACTTCAAAGAATAACTCATGTAAGTTTGGTTCCTTGTTAACTTGTCTATTATTTTATGTTCAAAAATTCTTCCCTTCAAAAGGAACTATTGTTTGGAGAAAAGTTGTGCCTATGTTATATCAGATAAATAAGTTTATTGCTGAAATTGGTGAAAATTATAACAATATTATGGACAATTATTTTAATGCATCCAAAGAGAAAATGAACAATAGGTTCTGAATCCCCAAGAAACTAGTTGAAGATTATAAGGATGATGTATGTTTCATGGTGAATTGTGACAAAGTGTACATTCAAGCAGTTAAGCCTAGAATCTCATGGTCGAACCTCTTGGTTATGAGGTTAATATTGTTGAAACTAAAGACATCATTGAAGCTCTTTTCAATGAGCTAGTTGATCCTAAGGCTACATATTATGGAACATATGATGATGCAAAAGCTAATATTGAACTTGAAATAAAGCTCCCTTAGGCAGTGAACAAAGGAAAGAAGAGGATTGTAAAATTGAAAACTAGTTGTACCCTTTTGTTAATGGAGGGAAAAGGTGAATATGAGGAAGAAAAGGATGTGGAAGCAAAGGATGAGGAAAAATATGAGGAAGAAGAGATATTAAGGAAGAAAGGAAAGATGATTATCACCAAGCCACAAAAGCCATCCACTATAGTTTTTACTAGGAAATCCTCAAGGAAGAAATCTGACAAGGAAGGAGGACATATTATATTCAGGAAACCTTAGACCACCTTCCAAGATAGACTGAAAGAACTTTAGGAAGGAGAAAGCATAACCAGCTTAAAGCATTAAAATATGAGACTAGGACTGAGGAAGAAAAGAAGAAGACTAAAGAACTAGTGATGAACAAAATGGGTAAGTGGAAATACTCACCAGACTAGCTTACTTCTCAGCTCCCTAATATTTTGTTGTAAAAGATAAAGCCAAGATAGGACTTTTCCATGCAAACTATCAAAGACATATATGGGTAAAATTTGAAGTAGCTCATACTGAGCATATTAGATGTAGAGGTAAAAGAGCCATTGAAGAAAAATGAAGAAAAATTGACTCTAATGTTTAATGCTTTTCTAGTTTTGATTAAAGATATTGAGCATGTTGTAAAGAATGCAACAAACACTTGGAACAATATCTATCTATTACATAAACCAAGTGATTTTCTAGTTGATGTTAAAGATGAAGAAGAGAATATTGAAGAACAATGAAGAAGATGAAGAGGATCAAGGATAAGAGGCTACCAAGGAAGCAAAGCAAGATGATGAGGATACTGATCTAGTTAAGATAGTTGCAATAGTCATTGCCTCACTTCCTCACTCTCCAAGAAAACTAGTGACAACGTCAAGCATGGAGATAGTCCCAACAAGTTTTATTGTGACCACCAGGGCCAATTTGAATGTCCAATCACTCTTTGCTCCTACTCAACTTAGCACACCATTGATAGAAGTGACCTCCACTTTATCTACCAAGTTGTAGACTCTTCTTTCATCAACTGAGTTGACTACTTTAGTTTTGAGCATGTCAATTTTGGATTCTTTAGGTATCTCTATAAATATTCCTTCAATAAGAACAATATAAGTTTTTACGGCCAGTCCTAGCATGTCTACTATTATTTCTATTCCAAGTACAAAAGAAATAAGTGTAAGGATGGTTGAGCCCAAGGTTCAACCAACCAAAAAATTTTTGAGAAAAGGAAAAGAGATGGAGGAAGAAATTGATTTAGATAAGGAAATTGTAAACCCAAATTGGAAAATTTTCAAGCTTACTCTAGACGAAATGTAATAATTTGGTGAACTCCTCTAAAAGAAGGCTAAACAACAAAGACTAAGAGAGGAAAGAGATAAGGAATTTGAAATAATTGAAGATGCAAAGAGCATTTTGGCAGATGCCATAAGTATTGATGTTGACTCTTCTCAGTCAATTTTGTATTAGCTAGTAGAGGTAGTACAAAAATTTAATGAAGATACTAAGGGACAAGATAAGTTAGTACAAAAAGTAGATAAGAAGTTTGATAATAAAGTGTTGGAGCACATTGCTTAGTAGATAGCCATTTATCAAGTAGAACTTTCTACAATTTTGGGCAATTTAGAAGCATCTTGTACAAATGTGTCATCACTTTTTGGAAAGCTATGTGATGTTTCTAAGTTTACTAAAGAAATAAAGAACAAATTGTCCAAAATAGATGAAGATTTGAAAGCTAGTGCTCATTGCAACTTGACTCTAGTTCAAGCTCTACACATTTTCAAAAGATAAGATTTTTGTCAAATATGCAAGCAGAATTGCTTAGAGAAGAAGTAAGGATTAGATACACATTGATAGATATACAAAATATGATTCTTCCCATCATGGATGCACTGCAAAAACATATTGTGCATTCAAAAACTCTCATCCATGAAAATAAATTCTCTATTGCATTTCATATGTTAGAACTGTCAGCAGAAATCCAAATTGTACTTCACACATGTAAGGTCATGCAAGACAATTGGAATAACACCTTGGTAATCATTCTTATGGTACATTCAGAATTTTTATCTCATTTTGGTGTTACTATGTAAATATATAGAATAAATCTTTGGCATTAATGTCAAAAAGAGGGAGAAAGATATATGTATGGAGAAAGACTTATGTTATGGAGGAGAATAGGCAATAAGTTTAAAAATCAATGGGGGGCGAAATATGTATAGAGAGATATGTTGTATATAGAAAGATGTATAGTATACTATATGAAAGAACCTTATCATGTATAGATATATCCCTTACAATATCAATTTTGAAAAATCTCAAAAAATGTATACTCTACCGAGCTAGTATTACAAGGTGATGGATAAAAGGTATTTAGGAAACCTTTTGAATTTAGTTTTGACTTATAACTATTTTTTCCACTAATGTAAAAGGGGGAGATTATTGACATATCAGTCAAGTTTTTTATTAGTGACACACACTTATTCAAATTGTATATAGCTACCAAGATCTTTATACATCTATCAGTATTTGCCAAGTATTTTAGTTGTAATGGAGTTCTACAGTTGCTACCAAGTCCTATGGATAAATCTCAGTCATTACCAAGTAGTCATAGTTATAGTGAAGACAAATAGTATAAACCATACATCTCAATACATGTCAAGTTTACCAATGTAAGATGAGCTATGCAATGTTCACTGATTCACAGTGTATGTGATGCAAGTTTAGTGTTAATAAAGCCACTTAGTTTCAACCAAGAGACTCAATTTATACCAAGCTTGAATAGTGTTTACCAAGTCATAAAATATAAATCAAGAGACTCAATTTATATTATGAGTTTCATAGTATCTACCGAGTCACCAGTGCAAACCAAGTTCAAGACTACTTGGAAGTGATTAGTATGGATTGATTTTCTACATCTACTAAGTGCATGATGATGCTAGGTATTGATAGTGGATGACAAGTATTAGAATCTCACTGAGTCATTCTTCAAAACCCGAGTGTCTTCATGTGGGCCAAATTTGTAATATTTGTGTTAACTTGTATTGTGGCTAACTTTATAATTTTTATAATTGGATTGATATTTATGTAATTAATTGTATCATATCCAAGTGTGGACATAAGTAAGGAATATGAATGAAATTAGACAAAAGACAAAAGAGTGAATTATAAAGGCTACAATAGTATAAAGAGAAACAAAGTTATATCTATCAGAGTAAGGTGATTAGTATATAAAGGAATCTCATTCAACAAACCAAGTTACAGATCAAAGATCAACTACTATTTCATCCTAATAGGTGGATGAGTCAAATCCTTTAACAAGGTAGATGTAATAGTCTTTTGTAAATCTCTTTACCAAGTGCATACTTAATTGTATATTTGTAAATCCTTTCACAAGGTGGACCTAGTAGTCCTTATTGCACCTAACAGGATAGATCATCAGAAGTGATCAATGCAAGCTTTAATAGGCTAACTTTATACTATAGTACTAAAGTTTGTGGGTATCATCCCCTCACTAGTTTTACTTTCTATTTGGAAGGTTTTTGGGTCACCAAATCTTTGTGTCACAGCGTTTTGAATAGTTTCATGTTTTCAATTTCTTATGCATGCAATTAGATCAAATTATATGAGATGGATTAAATGCTAATTAGATTGTTGAATTAAGATTGTTGAAGTTTTAGAAGTTATTGATTCACCCCTCCCCTCTTAGTAACTTACCATAGTCTTGAATATTTCCAACACTTATTAGCATCCTTACCCCTCTAGGTATTCTTTGAGTTATATCTACTAACATTTTTGTAATAGGAAAAAAAAGTGTAAAATGTAATAGCACTAGCATATGAATAAAACCTTAGCCAAAAGTGACTCCACATTTTCATGAGATAATTCTCTCCATTCTCTTTAGTGGCTTCAATGAAGTCTAGACTCATATGCCGTATGTTCTTGTGCATAATTATGTGCATTAGCAATGAGTAAGGGAACAATATAAAGTTCCCAAGTTCTCCATTTTGAGCTACCACAATTTTACCATGCATACTATTGATGATATCCTCCATAAAATCATACCCAAAATTATGATTTAAATCTTGAATATCCAAATCCATGATATGTGTAGCCTGGGGCATTGCTTGTGTCATCAATTCCTATCACCTTATTTATCCCAAAAATGGTGTATTTGAAAAATTTGTAGAAGAAGTCAAGCGGCATTAGGTCTCCTACCTTCTTTGGCATCTCACCCATCTCTAGCTTTGATTTGGGAATGTGCCTATTCATGACACTTCTAGTAAAGAAACTCTTTGAATTTTTGAAAGTTTCATTCATCTTGTCCATTTAAATTTCCTTTTTTATAGGTCCTCCTAGGTCAAAGACCCCAATGAAAGTCTTCCTATCTAGTCTGCATAGGATACACATATCTTTGCTATGGAAAGATTTAGTTGGTTGATTGTAGGATTTGATCAATGCTTTTATTAGATCAACACCTATTATTACTTTTGGTATTATCAATTTTTCCATGTTCCTAATCCAAGGGTTGTAAATTGGTGACTTTTCAAACTTATTTTGATAGAAATACCAAAAAATCTTATTTCCATTCATATTCGGTAAAATGGCATCTTTGTAGAAAGGCTATGTATCTCTAAAAATATGTGCATTCAAGGTTTGAACATGAGAAGATCCTAGAAGGAAATATACCCATTCCTTTGCATATACTATTGCCAACTTCATTTTTTCCTATTTAGTATCTTGTGAAGATTCCTCTACATCAATTTGGATTATCATCTTGCCTTCTTCCTATGCCATGATTTTTGTAGTTAGATTCCTTTGAACAATATTTATAAATATCAATTTCTAAAAGCTCTAAAAATTACTGCAAGCTCTAGGAATCACTTAGCTCTCAAGCTTCTATCTTTGGATTGTGCAAAATACTATAGTTAAGAATACTATTATATCAACTTATTAATAGAAAAAAAGTGGAGCATAAAAGCATTTATGCATCTTTATGTCAACATTCATGAAAAATATCAATTTCTATAAAAGTGCCAAAATCTATTTTTACTTCTAGTCTTTCAAATCTTTTGATGCACTTTTTGGTAGGACATCACTTTTAAATAATAATGACACTCTTAACAACTATTTTTCTACTTTAAAGCTCATATCTATGACCCATTGACTCCCTTTGTTCATCATTCCATAGTAATTTTCTGTTGGATACAATTGTTCAATTGTGTGTTATCTTTGATGTTACACAAATGTCATATCAATCATCACATAGAGTCTACTGAGCTCAATTGATCAACAAGGCAAAAGATAGAGTCTACCGAGCTCAGAAGGTTAACAAAGTGGATTGTAGAGTCTACCAAGCATTTCTAGAGGTTATACTATGAAGATAGTTTCTACTGAGCTCACTCGGGTGCTGAAGGCTTCTGTGGCAGAAATTAGTCTCTACCGAGCTAGCAAGGTCAGTGAAGGAAAGCTATTTCTTACCAAGTTCACTCAGTCTCTAGAGGATTTTAAAGAGTTTTTAGTGTTTACCAAGATTCACTTGGTTAATACTAGAAATCATTTTCTAGAGTAGTGTTTACCAAGCAAGGTCGGCCAATGAAGGATTTCATTATTTTGAGAAATAAAGTTTATTTGTTTAATGTAATGTTTGTAGCTGACTAATGTATGGTTTTTTGGTAAATATAACTTGTAAATGAGCTGACTTGACCATTTGTAATATATAAATAAAAGGTCAAGTTGTGGATTCTAATTGTAGTGAACAAGCATGCAAATGAGTTGATTGTGTGAAGAGGAAGTATAAGAAAATTTTGAAGAAGGATTAGATATCCTTGAGGAGAAGCAGAGTTATATTCGATCAGTGAGGATCTATTGAAGCAAATTAGATATCTATATCAACAAAGCTCATTTGCATCTCATTCAGGTCACTTATTGTTACTTTCTCACCATTGTAGTAGTAATTCATAAATCTATGAATAGAGTTGGTCTAATAGCCATTTTGTAAATCCTCTAACAAGGTGAACAGTTCTACGAACTTGTTCTAAAGTCCTCTAGCAAGGCCAATCCTAATAGGGTGATTAAATCTTCTAACTAGGTCACACCTAACAATTTGTTTTGTAACCTTTAACAGGGTTGGCTCCTAATAGGGCTCACTTTAGAAAAGTGAAAATTGGTAGCTAGTTACTTGGTGGTTTTTTCCATATTAGGTTTCCACATTAAATCTGGTGTCTCTTGTGTTCATGTTATTTAATTTTGCTTCCATGTTAATAATAGTGAATGCTTATAGATCAGTAACAAGTTAATCTACCATGTTATAGAATTTTTCTATGTGGCTACCAAGTTTCAATAGTAATTAAGTTTTAAGACATTTAAGGGATCTATGGATTTGTTTTTGTGGTAACTGATTCACCCCCCCTCTCAGTTACTCCATCTATAATTCTAACCATTGGTATTAGAGCTTTTGGTGCTTGTAGGAAGGATTTCAAGGATCTAAGCTAAAGATTAGGATGTCTTACAAGAGGGAAATTCCAAGGCTTAACAAGGATAACTTTTCAGCATAGCAAGGTCACATGAGACTCCATCTAGCTTCCATTGGAGATATAGGATTGAAATAACTCCTGTTGGTACATTATCTATTAATGACATTGCTAAGAATAAGACTCATAACACCATGATGATAGACATTTCATCTACCCTAAGCTATGAATAATTTGATGATGTCAAGGACTACAAAACTGCCTTGGAAATGTGGAACAAGACGAAAGATATGTGAGGAGATGATAATGTGAGAAGAGCTAAAGTAGAAAGTCTAAGAGGAAAAGTTGATCAAATGAAGATGAGAGAGGATGAAAACATTGTAAAATATATTGAAAGAGTCATAGCAAGTATTAGTGCAATCAAAGCTTCTGGAGGAGATATCAAAGAAGAAATAGTTACAAGTAAAGTTCTTAGAATGTTACTTTCCATTTATGTAATCAGAGTTTCTGCAATTCAAGAAATAAGATGTGAAGCAAATCATAAGATAAATTTAGAGGCCATAGTTGGAAGATTGACTACATTTGAGCTAGATAATTATGAAAACTATGTTCCAGCTACCAAGAACATTGAATCAACATTTGAAGAAAAGCTTTCACTCAAGGAGAAAGGAAAGAAGATAAAGGATTCTCAATCAGAAAGTGAAGAAGAATCAGAAAAAATTTCTAACAGTGATCTTGAGGTGCTTGAAGCTGTACTAGCAAGGAAATATTCTAGAGGCAAAGGGAAATACAAAGGTAAGGTTCCTCTAATCTATTTTTCTTGTGAAGAAATTGGACATATTGCTGCTAAATGTTGAAATAAGAAAAACAGGGATGAGAAGAAAGGTCACAAGTGCAATGGCAAGAAAGAATTCAAATCATTCAAGAAAAAAGGTAAGAAAACATGTTTCATGGCTAAGGATTCTAATAATTGTGATGATAAAGAAGAAGATGAAATTGTTTAATTTTCTATGAAAGATGAATCTAACAATGATGAGGAAATGGCACTTATTTCTCAAGTGAGAAAAAATGATACATGGATCATAGATAGTGGTTTCTCTCATCATATGACTGGTGATAAAACTAAGTTTGAACATTTTGAAAACTATGATGGCGGTAGTGTGAGGTTTGGTAATAATGAACCTTGTAGCATAAAAAGAAGAGGAAGAATATCACTAACCAAAGAGCTTGTATGTGATAATGCATATTGGGTAGAAGAACTAAAACACAATCTGTTGAGTGTGGTACAATTACTCAATAATGGATTCAAAGTGGAATTCATGCATGGAAAAGAAAGACTACTGGATGAAAAAGGAAAGCTAATTGGATTAGGTACTAAAAAAAAAGGTAACTTGTTTTATTTTGAACTTGGTGAATGTTCATTCTTTATTTCCCAAGTTGAAAAAAGTTGGTTATGGCATAGGAGGTTGTGTCATGTGAACTTTGATAACTTGGTAAAAATAAGAAAATTCAGGAAAGTAAGAGGCATTCCTAACATAAAGAAACCTGAGGTTGGTCTATGCAAGAATTATCAAATTGGCAAGATGGGAAAGACAAGCTTTAAAAGTAAGAACTATCAATCTGAAGAACTTTTAGAAATTTTGCATACTGATTTGTGTGGACCTATTAGAATTGAAAGCTCTATTGGTGAAAAGTTCTTCATTCTTTTTGTTGATGACTATTTAAGAATGATGACTGTCATGTACCTAAGAGAAAAATTAGAAGCATTTGAGAAATTCAAATGGTATTTGGCTAGAGTAGAAAAGGAAACAGGCAAACGACTGAAATGTTTGAGATCAGAAAAAGGTGGTGAATTCATCTCCCATGAATTCAATAACTTTTTCATTGAAAGGGGAATCAAAAGACAAGTATCAACCCCTGGAACTCTTGAGCAAAATGGAATAGCTAAAAGAAGGAACATATCTATCATGGATTGTGCAAGAACCCTAATGATTGAAAAGAGCATTGCTATCAAATACTGGAAGGAAGCTATTAGCACTGTAGTTCATACCTTGAACCAAGTACAACTAAAGAAGGACTCATTCAAAACCCCCTATGAGCTATGGTATGGCTATAAACCCAATGTAAGTTACCTAAAAATATTTGGAAGCATATGTTACATTTTGAAAGAATCTAGAAAAGGTAAATTTGATGTGAAGGGTGATGAAGGAATATAGATGTTTGAATTTGTCTACTCACAAAGTCATAGAAATTGCACATGTGAAAGTTGATGAGTTTGAAAAAAGAACTAAAGAAGAAAGCAAAAGGGAACTAGAAGACTATAGGAGATTTGTTTTCATCAAACCTAATATAGTGCCAAATACACTTGTCAATTAGGAATCTTCTACTCCTGAGTCTTTAGTAACCGAGTTGCAGAAATTTCAAATCAAGCTATAGGAACTTGAGTCACATTCTAATGTTACCAAGCTAATGCCTACTAAGTCTGAAGGACCCAAGCAGTAGATTAAATAGCCAGATTTTGAAGTACAAGAGGATGAAAATGTAAAGCATTCAAAAGGCAAGGAACCTATATTAGCTAAGTATGTCAGGAGACATCATGCACCAAATCAAATCACTGGAGATAAATCTAAAGGAACTATGACAATAAGTAAGTTGAAGTTTACTTTCTTACTTGCTAATTTTGAACCTAGAAGTGTCAAAGATGCATTAGAAAATGAAATTTGGATTGAGACTATGAATGAAAAAATAGAGAAAATAGAGAAAAACAAAACATCGACTCTTGTACCTAGGCCTAGAGACAAAATGTGATTGAAACTAAGTGGGTTTTCAAAAATAAGTTGAATGAAGATGGTATGATGTCAAGGAACAAAGCTAGACTGGTATGTAAAGGATACTCTCAAGAAAAAGGAATAGACTATGGAGAGACTTTTTCTCTTGTTGCAAGATTGGAAGGTGTCAGGACCTTACTTGCATACACTGAATACAAAGGATTTAAGGTTTATTAGATGGATGTCAAGTTAGCATTTCTCAATGGTATACTTGATGAAGAAGTGTACATTGAATAGCCTGAAGGTTTTGTTGATCTAGACAAGAAGGACATGGTCTACAAATTACACAAAGCATTGTATGGTCTAAAACAAGCCCCTAGAGCATGGTATGAAAGACTGCATAACTATTTTATTCGTTATTGGTTTTTAAAGAACTAATGATAATAGTAGCTTGTATATCAAGGAAGGACTAGATAATAAGATTGTTTTGGTATAAATATTTGTGGATGATACTTTGTTCATAGGAAATGATGATCTTTGCAAAGAATTTTTAGAGCAAATGAACAAGGAATTTGAAATGTCAATGTTTGGTGAGATCAAATTCTTTGTTGGTCTTCAAATTCAATAGAGTAAGAATGGAATCTACATCACTCAATCTAAATACATCAAGGAGATATTGAAAAAGTTTGGTATGGAAGACTACAAACCAGTTGGAACTCCTATGTGTACTAGATTGAAACTTACCAAGGATGATGAATTGAAGGAGGTATATCAGACATTGTATAGATCTATGATTGGAAAGTTGCAATATGCAGTGCATACAAGACTAGATATTGCCCTTGTAGTTGGTATTGTAGCCAGATTTTCAGCAAAACCAAGAGAAAATCACATGATGAAAATCAAAAGAATCATGAGATATTTGAAAGGAACTGAAGATTATGGATTATGATACAAATTTGGAGGTAATCTAGATTTGAAAGTGTTTACTGATGTAGATTGGGTAGGAAACATTGATGATAGAAAGAGTATAAGTGGAGGAGCTTTCTTTCTTGGAAAAATGTTGGTTTCTTGGACAAGTAAAAAGAAAAATTGTACATCCCAATTCACAACAGAAGCAAAGTATGTTGTAGCAGTAGTAAACTATTCTAATATTATTTGGTTCAAATAGTTATTGAAAGGCATGAAGAAGGGAATCAAAAAACCTGTTGTTATGTTTTGTGACAATACAAGTGCAATCAACATATCCAAAAATCTAGTAATGCATTCAAAAACCAAGCACATTGCAATAAAGTATCACTTTGTTAGAGAATTGGTCCAAGATAAGGAGATCAAATTGGAATATGTCCATACAAAGAAACAAATTATTGACATATTCACAAAGCCTTTACCTAAGGATGCATTTTTGTATCTAAGAGGTAAGTTAGGGGTCATTCCCCTATCTAAAGCTCACTAAAATAAAGTTTTAGTGATACATCAACAAGTATCAGGGTAAACTTTAAGAAAGCCACCTCCAAATAAAGAAATAAAATATTGGTGAATCTTTCATTATTTTGAAAAAATAAAATTATTTCTATTGGCGAATCTCTCAATTTTTTATTCTAAATATGATTGATATTGGCGATTATTTTTGAATCATAATTTTTTTTGTATAAAATATTGATGAATCCCAATAATAATAGGAAGTTCATTAATCCTCATGTGATATTACAAATCAAAATTGAACATTTTTTTACCTTGTGGAATATTATGAGAATTGTTACATATACTTTAAATCAATAGTGAAAAATAAATATTGGTGATATATCCCTAAAGTAACTAATAATTATGATAATTATTGGTCAATTCAATTTAACTTCTCCAATAATATATTATACTTAGGTAACTCATATCTATTCATGTAATGAATATTGTGGTGAATATTTAAGTTTAAATTTTTTAATAAAATAAATTAGTGAGCGATTTTAAATATTCTATAACTGAATTTTATAAAACTATGGCGATTTAGGTTATATCAAATCTTAAATTATTAGCCAAATTACTAGCCAAAAAATTCTAAAATTAGCCAATTTACGAATATTAGCCACTGAATTATACCCTAACAGGTATCAAGTTGAAGATATTTTTAATTGATGTAGAATAATCATGGAAATATTGCATATGAATTAGTACATAAGATACATTTCTATTCATTTAGTTTGTGTTGTCTTTGGCATGTGTTGTCAAAGAGGGAGAGTATACTATCATAGATTTCTAAAATTTGAATCTGTTTATGAAGAGTTTGATGTTTGTAAAGTAGCTATGTAATTCTTTCACAGAGGGAGATTACTATATTTGAGGAGTTTGTGAAATGAAATTTAAGAGGGAGAAACATTTTTTCAGAAAAAGACTTGTTTTCAAATTTCATTCTGCTATGACATATTGTGTTTTCATCAATGTCAAAGAGGGAGATTGTTGGATATAATTGTTTAATTGTGTGTTATATTTGATGTTACACAAATGTCATATTAGTCATCACATAGAGTCTACTAAGCTCAATTGGTCAGAAAGGCAAAAGATAGAGTCTACTGAGTGCAAAAGGTTAGCAAATTGGATTACAGAGTCTATTGAGTGTTTCTAGAGCTTACACTATGAAGATAGTTTCTATCAAGCTCACTTAGGCACTAAAGGCTTCTATGGTAAAAATAAATTTCTACTGAGCTAGCAAGGTTAGTTTAGGAAAGTTAGTTCTTATTGAGTTCACTCAGTCTCCAAAGGATTTTATAGAGTTTGCAATGTTTACCGAGCTTCACTTGGTTAACACTGGAAATCATTTTCTAGAGTAGTATTTACCAAGCAAGGTCGGCCAATGAAGGATTTCATTATTTTGGAAAATAAATTTTATTTGTTTAATAAAATGATTGTAGCTGATTGATGTATGGTTTATTGGTAAATATAACTTGTAAATGAGCCAACTTGATAATTTGTAATGTATAAATAAAAGGACAAATTGTGGATTCTAATTGTAATGAACAAGTATGCAAATGAGTTAATTGTGTGAAGAGGAAGTATAAGTGAATTTTGAAGAAGAATCAGATATCCTTGAGGAGAAGCAGAGTTGTATTTGATCAGTGAGGATCTATTGAAGCAGAATAGATATCTGTATCAACAAAGTTTAGTTGCATCTCATTCAGGTCACTTATTGTTACTTTCTCACCATTGTAGCAATAATTCCTAAATCACTTAATAGATTTGGTCTAACAACCATTTTGTAAATCCTCTAACAAGGTGGATAGTTCTACTAAATTATTCTAAAGTTCTCTAGCAAGGCCACTCCTAGCAGGGTAATTAAATCCTCTAACTAGGTCACACCAAACAGTGTGTTTTGTAACCTTTAACAGGATTGACTCCTAATAGGACTCTCTTCAAAAGAGTGAAAATTGGTAGTGAGTTACTTGGTAGTTTTTCCTATATTGGGTTTCCACATTAAATCTTGTGTCACTTGTGTTCATGTTATTTACTTTTGCATGTGTGTTAATAATAGTGAACACTTAAATATTAGTAACAAGTTAATCTATTGTGTTACATAATTTTTTTGTCTGGCTACTAAGTGACAATAGTAATTAAGTTTTAAGACATCTAAGGGATCTATGGATTTTTTTTTGTGGTAACTGATTCACTCCCCCTCTCACTTACTCCATCTATAATTCCAACATTTTCTATCTTAGAATTCAAACACTGACAATTGGATGACCATAGCTTCATACCTCTTATATTCTTCTTTCATTTTGAATTATTTTCCTAGTTGTGGTTTAGACACTTCTCTTAATTCTTTACTATGAGACCATGCCAAAAAATAACTCTATGCACTTTGTAGTTGTGTTTTCTTGGTTGTAGCTTATCCTTCTTAATTCTTAGCTAACATCATGACTACATGATATGACATTTTTTCCTTCAATCACCTAGTCATAGTTTGAAAATTGAATACTTCTCTTAACTGTGTGACTAAGAAATTAAACATTTTATGACTCCTTTTTATAGGTCATGGTTCATCTTGCATATCATGACTTTCCTACATTGGCTGTGTGATTAAAAATACTTTCAAGTGTTTTAACTCGATTGCTTCTTCATGATCCAATCTCCTAAGTATCTGGTCACCCCTATGACTATGTGAATAAAGACTTTTGAGGTGCTCTTAACTAGTTTTGTGAAGTCCCACTCAGCTTTTAATATTTATCTTCTGAGGCCCTGACTATACGAAAGTTGCATTTTTCCCAATCACTATGAAGTTATATCTTATCTTTCACATTTAAATGACCATGCAACTGAGGCTTCACTAACTCATTCACTTAGTCACAGTGTAAAAAGAGCTTAAGCACTTAACCCTCACAACTCAAAAATCAAAGAAAAGATTATTGCTTTACTGAGTTTTGCCATTTGATGCTACAATCTAATGAAGAGCTTCGACTGTGTAATTAACTCGGTTGCCTAGTCTCACACTTAAAAATATTATGAGCTAACATCAAGATGCCAAAATATTAAACAAAGATATGATCCTTTGAAGAAAATAAATTTTTAAAAGCTCAAAAAAGTTGTAGACATAATACAAGGGTTTTCTGGGGTAAAACACCTTTTATGAAGCTTTTAAGGAAATGATAAGTGCTAGGAATAGGCAAGTTTTAACAAGTTCAAGGTTTTTCTATAGAAGATTATAAACACATCATAATAGAACCCTAGCTACACATTACAATTCAAGACATTTTCACATTGAAATTTTTAGAAATTAGGTAAAGTGAAAATGAGGACTAACACCTTACTCTAGAAAGGCTAGAAATATGATTCTTAGCTCTATGTTTCATCGTAGAAAGATGATTTTTAAAATATTTTTGTCACCTTCTTCAAGCCATATGGACCTAGATCTCTGCCTCTGAAAGGTTTCCTATCTAGAAATAATATCATGGTATTTTGCCATCTTTTCATTTTCTTCTTTAACTAGGTCCTTTGAATAATCTTCCACCTAAATTTTGTCTTGGATAATCTACATATAATCTTTCATATTTGATTTACTCTCAAAGATATTCCAAAAAACTTCTTATTCCATTCTCTCACCCTTTTTTTAACATTCTTAAGTTTGGAAGCAATATAGAACAAAGCAATACCTTCAATATTAATGTTCCACCATTTTTCTAGTAAAGAATTAAAATGTAGATGCTTCCTCCACATTTTTTCAAACCTAAATGGGAAATTCTTCTTAGCTTGAAAAGGCTTTGCGTTAAATTAGAGCAAAAAGTGGTCAGAGGCATTCTTCTAAATAGCAGAAAGTGAACAAACATAATCATAAATCCAGTCTAGAGAAATAAGGACTCTATCTAGGTAGGCTTGAATACAAGTATTTCCAAGTCTTTTATTGCTCCATGTAAAGTCAATACCTTGGAGTTACATATCCATTAATCCTTCTTTATTAATGAAATCCATGAGATCCAATCTACCATCTAATTGACTAGTATTTCCTCCTTTTTTCCATGTTCATAAAGAGGAACATTAAAATCTCTCAACATTAACAATTTACCATTATAGTCTATACTCTTAAGCTTAGATAGAGAATCCCAAAACTATTTTCTAGCATTTTTGTTATTAAGAGCATATTGTTAGAGTAATAAGATATTGCCTTATTAATTAAATTATTTTAATTTAATTATTAAGTCACCTATTATCTATAGTTTAATTGAGCTAAACTTTAGGCATATAATAATTAATAATTAATTCTTTTATTGACTATTGTCATGCAACCTATGTTTTACCCTATTAGGGTTTTGATCTCCTTTTATAAGGATTGGTCTCTTTGTAATTTATTAATTCACTTTTGATAATAAAAATTTCTCTTTTTTCTTATTAAGAATGTTTCATCTATGGATCTAGCAATTCCTACCTCCATAGTTTTTGCTTCTCTCTTGATGTGATATGTGTTTGCATGCAAGTGATTCTTAGGAGCTATAGGGTTGATCTTTCATCAACTTCAACATGGTATCAAAGCTCCATATCTTTATGCCCCTATTCTATTTATGAGAAGTTTGGCTTGGCTTTCAAACCTATGCTTTTTCTTTTAGAGGGTTTCATTTTTCAAAGTTATTTTGTATTGAATCTAGAGTCACTAATTTTTAGGTTGCTTTAAGGCCAATGGACATCATTGTTGACCTCAGAGCACCCAAAAACCTCCCATTTTCATACAAAATTTTTCCAATTTGGACACATTTGGAATTTGAGGCTAAACATTTTTACTTCTATATTGGACACATTTCCCAAGGTGACAATTTTAAAATTTTTTTGACACAATTTCTAAGCTAGAGTTTTTTAGATTTTTGGCTCACAAATCATGATTTTTTATTTCAAAAATCTAAATTTTTGGCATGTTTCCAAAGGGGGCATTTTTCTAAATTTTGGCATACAAATCGACATATTTTTGAAAATCAAGATTTTGCATGTTTCCTGAGATAGTGATTTCATGTTTTTGAAACAAAAATTTAGATTTTTTGGCACACAAATTGAGACCTTTTGTATACACAAATTGAGATCTTTTTGTACGAAACTGTATGCTTCTCAAGGTAATTTCATGTATTAGTGGGTACACTTTTGAGGCATTTTGGCATGCATCTCGATGCAGTAAAAGCTTATTTTACCCTTTCAACACTTTTTTGACCTACATGCTCAGTTGGACTTTGTTTTTTATCCAAAAGAAATGCTAGAAAGTTGATTCCAAGCCCATCATGATGATGCAATTTATTTATATTTTTGATGTTTTTTAATGGCCTTTTTTTGCTATCAAAGTCAAAAGTTCTATTTTGCACTTTGAGAGAACTATTTTGAGACATTATATTTTCCAAATTCTGATCCAGGGACATCCCATACGATTTTTTCATTTTTGCATTCTGATGGATGTCTTGGTTGTTTCAGGTCCAAGGATTGATTTTTTTATTTTAGATGATTTTTCATGGGTTATACTATCTATTGTATTAGTCTTATGTCTCTTTTGATTTTTGTTGACATACTTTTGTAGTATTTTTGCAAACATACTGAATAAAGTGCTAGTCTATTGCATTTTGGGATCTTGCACATCATTGTGTTTTTTCTGTACTCACACTATAGTATGAAGTTCCTTGGGAGGTTTCATGTTGGTCATATTCACCATCTTCATTTTTCAAATTAGTGTTTTGTCCATGACAGTAGCCTCAAGATATGTTAATGACACATGCCAATATAAGTGTTTGTAGTTCTTTTGCACTCTTGATGTTCCTAGTTCTTCTTTTTATAGGAAATATTGCATTCAGTTTTAGTGTTCATGTCTTACCTATGCATTTTATTGAGATGGATAATTTAACATATACACATTCTTTCTTTCCTATTTTTGGAGGCCATGAAGATACCTTTCATCTTTGATTGATCATCTCTTTAGACTTAGTCTTCTCTACCTAGTCAAATTCTACGTAGTGGAGGTTCTTCAGATCAACAGTTTGGTAATGTTTGTAGCTTCATGCTTTAGTGGTGTTCTCCATGATCATCCTTTTGTTCCTATCTTCTAGAACATTCTTTCCATCTCTTTTTCGAGTAGGGTTTTTCCCATGTGGTTTTCTCTATTTCTTCTCTTTATATAGATTTGATTGTGCTTGGATACCTCATCAGGCCTCATTATTGAGACCCAAATTTCTTTTTAGTAGTAGTAGTTTCTAGGTTTTTAGCTACTTCCTAAGTTTATCTTAAGGGGGGTGTCAGACTAACAAAATATTTTCTTATTAATTAAATAATTTTGATTTAATTATTAAGTCACTTATTATCTCTATTTTACTTAAGTTAACCGTTTGGCACACACTAATTAATTATTTTATTAATTATTATCATGCAATCTAGGTTCTACTATCATGCCCGGAACCTGACAAGGCAACCAACACAAGCACAACAATTTTTTTTTTTTAAATTTTCTTTTATAGTATCATTATTATTACCGTTAACCTTTACTTATCTTTAAACCTAACACATGACATCAATCAAACTACTCCTCACCTCCTTGATCAAGAGGACACCTTTAATTAAATAACTCATCCTTGTTCTTTAATTCATGACATTGTTTTACTGAGTCAACCTTTAAATAGACTTGAAGCTTTTAAATTACTTACTCAATAAATTCCACTTTCATGCTATCAGTTTCTCTTCACACTAAATCTTAGGCATATAAGTGTGATAATGTTTATTATTCTACCTCATTCTCCAACATTGGCTAAGCTTAGTTGGAACCTAATTTGGTGGATGTCGTGCATCAATAACATTGAATAATATGTATATTTGAGTATTGAACATAACCAAGCCTCAAGAATACTAGTCAACACTAACGGTCTATAGGAATTTGTTTTAGGTTAATTTCATCTCAATCTAGACAAAAAATATAACATTCCTATCATTTTTGCTAATAAATCTTGCATTATCTCATCCTATAAATTTCCTTACCTTCTTTTACTCTATATATAAAAAAAAAAAAGATAATAATAACCCCAATTATACTAATTCTTCTTACATAACTAAAGCCAAAATTAAGTTCTTACCATATATTTATTGTTATTATTTACCAAAATATAATAATTAAATATCTACTAATTTAATTTCACTAAATTTCCTATACTACAACTATGACCTAATAATGTTAATATTATCACCCTAGGCTTTTTAGGTCCTAACCCTACATCTTACAACACAATCATGACTACCCAAATACCCTGTACTAGTCTCTAAGCTAATCCCTAGGTGTAAGTGGGAAGAATCATTAAAATATGCTCCCATACTCTAAGTTCAAGGTAGGTGCCTAGGGGAAAAGTGATTGTTGCCAAGTCATAGATTTATTAAAGTCTTTTCTTACTTTGCACTTTGCTTATGTCAAACAAGGCTATGCTATTCTCTTCCTTCCAAGGTCTCATGTCAAGTCAAATCCACAATGCATGAATTTTCTCACAATATATAAGCGACTAGACCAAGTTCAGAGCAGCAATTATGATGATGTGGGCGCTTTGTCCTAAGTGGAGGTTGATTAGTATGAAGGTTACGTAGCTTAAGGTGTTTATTTAAAGTTCCTACCTTTTTTCTTCAACATGTGGTGCCCAAAATAAGGTCAAGTCTGACATAGGTCAGAGCTCCTTTTTGGAGTCAAGAAAAGATGGCGCTAGGTGGGGTCCCTATTGATTTGTGTTTGTATTTAGTTTTTTTTTGTTCTTTGCTTTGCATTTACTATAGTATTGACTTGCTTTCTTTTCTCCTTGAGGTGGCGACATATATGATGCTCATTTTTTCATTTTAGTATTTATGTATTTCTTTATTGATTATTATATTATATTTTTGCTTCCACATGCGTACTATACTCAGATGTGACTTGGATTATGTGTCTTTTCCCAAATTTTGCATAATGGGACTAGGGTAGTCTTAGAAAGTTTAAAGTTAAGTCTCTTTTTTAAACCCCTAAGTCCCCTAGGGTCCTAGATAGGATGCCAAGCATATTCTCTCATTAATATTTTATTGATTTGTAATCAAGAGAAAAAGGTTATTCTCTTTCCCATAAATTTTCCAGAATGTTGGATGAGCTCCTACAACAAGGTTAATATTATGCACTTATGCATTGATACCAACTATTTGTTTCTCTATCTTAGATCCCAAGGTAACTTTTATATGATTTTGCCAAGATTGTTGTGAGGGATTGAACATATTCATTGTGGCCTAAATGAATTCTTTTAACCTTGATCATTCACTTATTATCATATGTATACATTTTACATGAGAACTTAAATATACAACTATTGCACAATGAAACTTAAATAAAAATAACATTCCATAATCCAAATCTTTTAGTGTTGCTATTCTTTCATGATTATGAAATCCATTCCTACTATCCACATACAATAACTAAAAGAATAAGATAGTTTATCCTCAAACACAAAATGGAAACTTTCTCCAATAATTTATGAGATACACAAAAAGGTGGTGAAATTACTATAACAAAATTACACAAATGGAAGGACCTTGCTACCATACTTAGATGTTTCCTCAATTCCTCTAGTGCCAATTTGGATATAAACAACACCAAACACCTTGATCACAAAAGGAAACACCTATCAAGTTAGAGATTGCATCTCCATTATTAAAACAATTACAACAACATTCCTCTCTTTTATGCAATGAAATCCTCTTAACCTCCAAGCATCCAAAACATCAAATAACTTGCAAATACAAAAAAATATAGAACCATGGAGGCTCACCTCCCAACCTAGGCCTCAAGGAGACCACCCCTGCACTAGGGGAAACAAGGTTCAACTAGGTTACAGTCAAACATCATCAAAATAACAAAAACCAACAGGAATATCTCAGTTTAACATCACATTTACAACTCCCAACCAAGGCTTGCACAATGATTCACACATGGAATCATAAATATTGGGTGAAGGTGGGCTCTTAATTAGGAGATTTTCCATATCCTATAAAATTAGTAACAACAATTGCCATGCCCTTTTAGGGCTTTCAGGAATAAAAAATTTCCATGCATTTTGGGCTTTCACAAAACAATAATTTCCATGCCTTTCGAGCTTTCACAAAACAATAATTTCATGCCCTTTTGGGGCTATTCAAAAACATCCTCCAACCATACTACCATCAACCAAAGCATCACTAAATTTCCATAACATTAACCTTCTTCCACACCATCACTCTCCATACTGTCCATAACAAATTATGAAGGCATATGGCATAAAATGGAGACCATTCTCCAAGGTTCTCAACTATATCTCAAGCCCAACTAACCCCTTCACCCAAAGCTTGCTCTTCCCTCCCAAGGGTGAGTGAACCCTTCACACCCATGTACAATTCCAACATTCAAACAACACAAGAAAAATCAAAGAAGAAACCCCAAGAAAATTCATGAAACAATACACACACTTTCACAACACAACACAAAAACTCCAATGACAACACATGATTCCATAGCATTCTTATAATGTCTACCTTCAACTGCATGAAATGAAGAAACATGGCATGAAGAACTTACCTCCATCCAACTATGGCTTTGAAATGGTGAACTAGAGCTCTTCCTATTTTCCTTGGCTTCTAAACTACTCCATAACCATATATGTCTCTACAATTAGAGAGTGGGTAAGCAACTACCAAGGTTAGCACAAGCTCCCTATAAAGGCCTTCACTTTCCTCCTCACCTACTCCTCTTACCTTCTTGTATTTTCCACCAATAAGAACTAATCCAAGTGGTGTAATGAGGTAAGAAGTCATGTTACAATATGATTTTCGAATTGGCTTAGAAATGACTATATTTGAGGGTCTCCTAGGTTCCCTAGACCAACTTATGCTTATATTTAAATGCCCAACCCACACTATTACCATGTGAGTAACTTATTTTCACAAAATTAACACTTGGGAATCATTTTAGGCTCTCTAAAGTTCCTATCAAATTGTAACTTGAATTTCCATCACGAAGGTGACTCTTGCTAACACTCTCCAAGGTGGGTTAATTGATTTTGTCATGAGGATTAGGCTCAGGTTAAGTGACATCATCCCAAAGAATCCTATTGGACATGTCATTTAAAAATAAATAGTACAAGTGTCAAATGACACCCACACACACATTAAAACACTTTACACTTCACGATGACAAGTCTCTAATTAATCATACTTCCTAACTATAACACTCATGCACAATCACATTACAAAATAAACATGATGCAATGAGGTTTTGAATCTTCCAAAGATTCACCTTGGCTTTACTGTGTTCACATAAGATTGAACCTTGTTTCCCCCATTTATCTCCATGGTTCAACTTTCCTGCACACTCAACTTAAACATTAGTAGCTTGATAAAATAATATACAAGACATACAGAGAAATGCAGAATAAATCCAATGTCACATAATACACATTACCATATACATTTAACTTCACCTTATCATTGCCATTCTATCTACTATAAAAGAATCATTACACTATCATAACCATTTAACCTTTGTCTAAATACACATATATAATTAACTTTCATTTGATTCATATTCAAAACATTGCAATTTCATCATATGGGTATTAGCATAATGAATTACCGTTCTAAGTACTATCACCATTCTTATAATCCATTAAACAATCAAAACATATAAAACGGATTGCAGTACACATGTCTTAGGTGAAAATAACTAATATGTAGCCTTATGAACTACTATTGTCCATCAAGTTAGACATATTGACATTCCTAGCAATATCTCTTTATCACCCTATGAGGGGTTTGTGAGTAAGTTTCTAGGGTTAATTTCATCAATCTATTAGCATGTTTTCAAAAGTGTGTCATCATGCTTGAAACACAAGTTTCACATGTAATCATATGTCTTATTGCCACTTTAACCTACATTCATTGTTATCCCCTAGAAGAGGAAATGTTAATTCATTTTGCTAGGGAGCTATTCTAGCAATCTTTGATCAAGTCCTTAGATTGAACCTAGAGAGTTTCATTTTCAGGTGATTTTAGTTATTCCTTCTAAAATTACTTAATGGTGATTACACTTATCATTACTGAAGTCTTCTTAGTCTCTACTAAGATCTCATAAAAAAAAATTTGTAACAAAAATGTTCATCCTACTCTAATTCACTCCTAATCACATTCATTCTATGAAATCTAAAATAGGGGTCTCGTGCGGGTCTTACATCTACCCTGTTAGGGTTTTGATCTCATTTTATAAGGATTGATCTCTTTATGATTTATTAAATCACATTTGATAATAGAAATTTATCTTTATAAGAATTTGGTATAGCTCTAATACCATGTAAGAAATTTTCTAAGGTGAGAATGAAATGTCAAGATCTAGAAACTCAAGAGATAGCATGAGAGAGACAAGATACAATCAAATGAGAATTGACTAATCAAATAATTGGATGAATACAACATAGAAGTTCCTTTTATATAAAGGAAATTGACATGTCTAGGAGTTATACAAGAGATAATCATAACAACTAAGAACATTTCTATGAAGAGTGGATTATCTTCCATTGTGCATGAATCTATGTGCAACAATGGGAGGATAAAAATATAGAGGTGTATCTCATAAAAAGATGTATTAGACAACATAAGCTCAATTGGAGTGCAATTAATGTGTTATCAACATGAGAACTCATATGAATATGAAAACTCCTAAGTTTCTACATGACAACTAATATGAATATGCATTAAACTAAGTAAACTTAAGTAAAGTGTAAATAATAAATACTTATTTACACCAAAACCCCCCCTAAAATGCAACTTAGGGAAATTTACTTAAGCTCACAAAAGTTAGATAATAATGCAATATGGGTCATGACTACTAGGCCATGTTAGGTACCCATGTACAAACTGCAAGTGCAAAAGATATGCAATGCAATCTCTCATAAAGCAGAGAAAAAGGAAAACCACATGGGAAAATCCTTCCCCAAAAAGAGAGACAAAAAATAAAGTAAGATGCATGTATGGATGGATTAATCAAGACCCCCCTATTATGGTATACATCATGCATATACAATAGATAATCCCTCCATAAGAAGGAAATAAAGAGAAATGAAATCCCCCCCACCCATAGTGAATGATCTCCTAAAAGAATGATGAGTGCTTGAAGACAAAAGAGAATCCATAGCCTACAAACAACGTTTCTCCCTTTAGGAAGAAGATACACCAAATAAAAATTCAAGAAGGCTTCCCATTATGGATAGGAATATGGAAGGGGAATCCATATAAATTATGTTGTCTCCGAAGTCTGAAGATGTGTCACCATGTCCTTGAATAATGAAGATGTCATGAACCAATCAAGATCAAGTCCAATAGAAGAAGGTGATAGAGAAGGAACCAATGGCAATATTCTATATAGGAATGTGGATCAGACTCCAAAGACCAAGATGCCTCCTCAAAAGAAGAATTAGAAAGAGAAACAAAGAAGCCCCCCAATGTAGAATCTACACCCGCAAAATTTTCTTGTGGACCAATGTAGAAGTTGCACCATAAAAATTGAATGATATTTCTCACTTGAGGAAGAAATTGTGTCATGGGTGTACAAAAGAATCCTCCTCAATCAATAGGAAGAACTCTCCAAATGTATTTTATCTCAAGAAATTGCATAGGAATCTAAAACATATGAGTATGATCAACCATGCAATCTAACATCTCAAGTGAAGTTTGAGATTCATTTAATGTAATGTCCAAAGACTCAAATGTCTTCTCTAAAGTGAAAGGGACCTCCTAAAAATGTTATAAGAAATTATTAAAAATCATGTAAAAATCAAAAGAAATAATTATTGGAGAATCATGAAGGTTAGAGTGTTCCCTCACAACAACTAAATAAGGATCATCCTTAACAAAGAGAAGATGTATATCATCATGTTGGTGTTTTAAAAGGATTAAATCCACTAAGCAACAAAATGCTTAATACCAAGATGATAATACTCACACAATCTAAAGGTTAGCCAATTCTTATTAACAATTACATGTGTAAAGCATTTGGACCCAACTTCAACAAAACCAAAGGTGGTTTTCTAATCTTTTGGCTTTGTAAAACTAGGGTGGGTATACCTAGGGCTGATTCAAGACTGGGAAAACTATATGAGGATTATTTTTAGTTTCATTCTGATTCTCATCTCAAATTCTCCAATACATGTATAATTCCTGATACTTTAATAAACACATCCCATATAATAGATATGGCCAAAATTTCTTCTATAGATCTGTAGATGTTCTCAACAATAGAAGCTAACTGAAGCTAAAACATTCCATGCAGACAAGTACTGGCCAACCTTTGAAGATCTACAGGAAATAAAAGTAAAATTTGATTTGATGCTACATTCTGATAACCATTTATGATATATTTCTCCTTTAGTTTAATCAATTTGATCAGTGCCTAATCCATTGGGGTTCAAAGTCTATAGAAAATTCTTAGATCTAATTTGTTGCCTTACAACAAATTCTATCAACAATTCTTATTATAATTCATCATTCAAAATACTTTCCACTACTGAAGAAACCTTATCACATTTACCAAAGCTTTTATTTAATCCATTGAATTAACAGCAATGATAAACAGATATACAACCTAACTGGATTGCATTCAATTGCACAAGCCTTTACTTATACAATATCAAGATAACAAAGAACTAAAAAGGAGACAAGATTCATAAAAGAATGATATAGGAATAGTTCACAAGTAGTATTTATTTTATTTGAAAATTGTATACCATTTACAATAGACTTAGAACGACCATCAGAAAGAAACACAGTTCACCCTATATTCATGTATTCTCAGAGAATTGACAGAGAAAATACATCATGGATTTTCTTTCAAGAATCTGGACCAAAGACAGACTAAGAATATTACTTAGAAAAATAGAATTTAGACCATTCTTTAGCCTTGGAATCTCACTTAAATAATGTGAGATGCAACAAGCTTTAGGCTAGAAGAAAATGACAGGTGTCTTCTAAAAGATACTGACATATATCTGTCATAAAAGACAAAATCAAATAATAGAAAGGCTATTACATCGAACATTCCTTGGTGGGTCCCTTTCTATTATGCTTTTCAGTTGTTGAGACAAGAAAATATGATCTGATTCTTCAATTATTCTTCATCCTTGGAGTAAATAGCCATGAGGTTTGAAAGTGATGTATCATCTTTAGTTATCTACAAACTTACTTTAATCTAGGGATTTTCCATGCCCTCATTACTAACTATGAGGGTAACTTTTACTTTTGCATCTTCCTCTTCATCATCTTCTAACATTTGTTCTATAAACTAATTTTTCCATTTATTATAAGCAGCATCATCTGGCCAATCAAAATTTAGAGCCTCTCTTTGTATAATTACTAAAGAATTTGCAATTTCCTCTAAGTCATCAAACTCTTTTCTCATGGCATTATAAAATAACTGTATCTTTACTAACTCTTCATTTGTCCTTGCCCAAAACTAGTGGCTAGTTTCACTCATGATGTTCTTAATCCTTTCATAAAATAACTCATCCAACTCCTTTTTCCACTTTTCCTTTTCCTTTATTATATCAAAAAATTCCAAAGCACAAGGAAATAAAGTGAAATTTTCAGCAATATACTATGAAAAATATAGTGTTAATCTTTTCTGCAAAGAATCCCTTTTATCATCAAAATCTTCTAGTTTATTTAACAAATCAAAAAATTTCTCTACTTGATGATAAGGCATTCGAACGGTAGATATACATATAATTGTGCTATCATTATTCCTCTGCCTCCACTTATGTGCAAGGGGAGTCAATTTATCCTTATCTCTATTCAACTCATCTATGAGGGTTGCAATTCTTGTCAACTGATCAAAGAAGGTTGACCATTGTATTTTATCCCTTAAATACATCACACCCTGCTTTAATTTTCCTTCATATTGATTTTTTAATTCTACCTGCAACTCATGTAATTTGGTTTTTTCTTCTTCAAAGTCCTCTATAGTATAGAATAGGGGCCTTTCAGGGGTGTCTGGTATTTCAATAATAGGGGTTGCTCCAAAAAATGACTATGAAGGGTATGCAATTCTAGGTGCACTGGATTCTCCTACCTTTCTTTTCCAAACTATCTTCTCCATTTGAGACACTTTGTTTTTTGGTGACTATATCTGCATACCCCTTTCCTCATATGCTTTTAAAACTTCTTCAAACCTAGCATTGAGTTGGGTAAACTTATCTTCTTCCTGGCCAGACACAACACCACCCAATTTTAGCACTTTTGAGGCCATTCCCATTACTTGTTTACTACTTACCTCACCAGCCCTGTATACTGTCAATGTACCAGTATGCTCTGCAGTGGAAAACTCATGCATCTTGGTATTTTCCCTCTTATCTATGGACCATATAACAAGGGCTTGATGGTCATCACTAAACTTGACTCCTCTATGAGCCTATAGTACTTCTTCAACAATTGTTAATTGAACATCCTTCTGCTTCCTTACCAAATCAAAAATAATACCATTTGCTATATCCCATTTTGGTAGAAGGAGGACTCCTCATTTGTCTAACTATTTTCCTCCCAGCTTCAGGAGTAAACTAAGAAAAATCATTCAAAATTTTTTATTTTACTTCTCCCTTAATAATTGGGTCAGGTTTATCTGGTTGCTCAGCCTTGATCTTCTCATAGGCTTTCTTAAGAATTTTCATATTTAATCTCCACAAAAACTAAGTGAAGGCCCTAGATCTTACAAAATATTCATCATTAATAAATCTTTCAGAAGCCTGGGCAATGATTGGGTCAATTTTCTTACCTTGGTAATCAGCAATGGTTAGGTCCAAGGAAGGTGTAGGAGGTTCTTGTGGCTCTCCAATGTCCAGGTCTATAGAAGTGACAATCACATCCCCTTCTCCACCCATTTTTCTAAGCTATTCCCGTACAGATGCCTCATCATCTATTTGGATTGGGGACTAGATTGGGGAGTATTGTTCCTTTTGAGAAGAAGAAGAACCCTACTCTAATTTTTGTCTTTTTGGAGAGCTGGCTGTAGATGGACTTCTTGACCTTAGTTTCTTATGAGGGGGTTCCTATTGCACATTTTGAATCATGACATAACCTACCCTTTTTTGCAATGTATATTGGCCAGGAGCTACCACATTTCTACTGCTTATTCTTCTTTGTACTTCTGTTGCCTTGTCTAGATGTGCCTCAACATAAATAGCTTTCTTTTCATTCATGGTTTGAATTATTATGGAAAAATTATTCATTAATGCCTATATTTTAGCTCCCTAGTATTTCTTATCTTTCAATGGGTCATACTAGGGGTCAAAAGCATTAGTGAATTCCAGGGTTTTACTGAAAACTATCCATTTCTCTTTCCTTAATTCTTGCTCCTACAATGTGAAGATATTTTTGATTATATCTTCTAGATAGTAAACCTGATGTACCATATGGGAAGCTCTCACCCTTTCTTTTAATAGGTCATAAAATCCTTTAGGGTCAATGAATTTGGCATGAGACTCTTCCATGTTGTACCTATCCAAAAACAAATTTAAGTGCTTCCACCCTTTTTTGACAAAGACAAAATCATGCACTATAGTAACCATTGGAAAGAAAGTGCCCTTCTTAAACAATTTCCTTTCATCTATAGTGCCTATCAGCCATAAGAGCTTAGCAATGCCTATCTTCAAAGGCACATGAAACGGTAGCACATGAGGTTTTTCCAAAAAACCATACACTCTTATCACTGTTGAAACATTGTAGGGAATTATATCCCCCCAGTTTTGACTGACAAGTAGCCCTTTAGCATGGTCCTTGGGTCTGACCAATTCTAACAATTCTTGTGGAATTCTAGGGCTATCTCCTCTCAAAAGTAGTCTAAGCTTTGATGCAAAATACCTGTCAAATCTTACATAACTAGCATCTATGGCTACTGAAGTCATATCCACACTACACAACTGCACTAGATTCCTCTCTCCATCCTTGGTTGTTTCCAAATCCATTCCCTTGGAGAATAAAGTATATCCCTTGTATAAGCACACATGCATCAGCAATGAATACCAAAAGAATGGTTTGTTTACTTTTCCCCTTGCTATTCCAACCAAACCATTGTGAATATCTTTTGCTAGAAAAGTGGAAAAATCCAGAATGGTACTCATTCCAAATTGAAGGGTTTGAGCCATTATAAGGACAATAGAACCTGGAATTTGATCACCTTCATCTATCCCAAAAATCTTGCAAAGAGAAAAATGCAGTGCTTGATCTCTCAAGTTGAAATGTCTTCTCAACAATGGCTCTGGGGTACTGGCTATAATCATAGACAAATTACCAACCTTGGCAGCATGCTCCTGTAGTGGCCCTATTCTTAAGTACATTCATTGTGCATCATATCTGGCTTGTAAATCATCCATATCAATGATTTCATGCACAGTGTGGTTAGGGTTAAGGTTGAAAACCTCGTTGAACAGCTTAGGGAAAACCTTAAAAAGATTGACTCTAGAATGATTTTTTACCCATCCCGAGATAGGATCATACTTCTTTGCCAGGTCCATCAATAAATCACTATCAAAGAAAATAGTGGGGACTATCAATTTTTCAATATCAAATTCCCAAACATTGCTCATAGGAGTGTCCAGTTTTTGCTCTGAAAACCATTTCTTAAACAACTCCAGACCTCCCATAGAAACCTGGGCATCTCTTATCTAATTAGCTTTGTCATAAAAGCCCTTTGCTACAACTATTCTAGGATGTTTCGGAATGATTTCCCTCCCCTTAGTTATTTTATGCACTAATAAGGGGAATTGTTCAAGAAAATCATTATGCATAGAACATTTCAAATAATCCTTTTTCCCACTAAACTCTTTTCGAGGAGGCATTTTGAATGAACCCTACAAAATTCACAACAGCAGATACTTCAAATTTACTTAGAAAGTCACAGAGCACTTACCCACGAAAATTTGCACTTCTACACTATATGATGTCTTCTGCAATTTTACTAGAGTATTAACCAAGAATTTTTGTGCCCTAGCTTTGAAATGTGGGGATGCATCGTCTGTTGATCAAGACAAGATCGACGATCAGACTAATCCACTTTTTATTAACAACCAGCTAGCTGAACTGACCAATAAGAAACTGCCATATGAGCTCATACTGTTTGACAATATTCCACACCAGTAGATCTCATATCTTCTTCTGAGCAAGCAAGTACTTGAAATCATCTAGTCCATGTGTCGCAAATGCATTTCTTCGCTTTATTTAAAAACCTACATCTTCATAATGTGGGGATGCACTAACTGTAGATCTTCAAAAGATCAATGGCAATGCTGATTCCACCCTGTTAGGAATCTAAGCAAAGAATTTGATGTCACCATAGACACGCATCTACAAGGCACATCCTCGCTTTGTTTAAACTTTTCTCAAATACAAAATGTGGGGATGTGCCATTCATTGATCAAGACAAGATCGATGATAAAAAAAAACTCTTTATTTCATTCTCGCATTATCCACTTTGGATAATGATATGACTGTAATTAACCTACGTGTTCTAACTATTGTATTTATTTCTAACACCTTTCTGGCCCACATGGATGAGTAGCTCCAACTAAGTACAATTGTCAGATCCTATGGCATGACTTCTGCATTCTTCATAGTCTGGTCCCACTATGACATGCATCACAAATACACTTCCCTACTTTACTTAAAAGCCTACATCTTCATAATGCAGGGATGTGCTAACTGTAGATCTTCGAAAGATCTATGGTTGATAAGATTTCACTTCCATTCAGCAGCCAAAATCCTTCAGTGCACATCTGGCAGTACACGTCATCAATCTTTTATAGTGTAGCACACTGAATTAAAAATACCCAACCCCACTTTGCCATGCATCACAAATGTGCTTCCCCACTTTATTTAAAAACATACATCTTCATAATGTAGGGATGTGCTAGCCCTTGATCTCTGATAGATCAACAGTGAATGCTTCTTGGCAATTAACTTCATAGCTCTGCTGGCGAATCCACCAATGATATCGTGAGAAGATCAAGATAGGTGCAAAAGTACTGACAAACCTACAAAATTTCATGACAATCTGACATACAAGACCTTTTACAACATACTGGATCTCAAAAACCATTAGGGGCTATGTGTCACAAATGCACTTCCCCGCTTTACTTAAATTCCTACATCTTCGTAATGCGGGGATGTGTTGGCCCTTGATCTCTGATAGATCAATGATGTTTGAAAAACACTTCACCTTGGTGTCCTTTCAAAAAGAATATCGCAATTAAAGGCACATGAAAGGCTTATCACAAGGATTAAAATATATTATGATGCGAACAAAACATTAGGATAAAAAGTCCTGCCAAGATACCTTAAGAAAAACCCCCTTTTTTAAAAATTTGAAAACTAGGGCAACACAAAACCAAGGTATAAGGGTTTTTCATGCACATAGGGCCTTTTTATGGATAATTTGAGAGCCAAACCATGAGAAATTAAAAGGAAGATACAACCTACAGAACAGGGCATAATTAGGGTAATCTAACAATTTTCAGGATTTCAAAAAATAAAACCCTAATCTGCAAGAATCAAAGACTTAACTGATTTTTCACCCAAATATCAAAAATTTTCTATACTGTGAAAAATCACACCAAGAGTGGCTTTGTCTAGGGATGATAGATTACCTGAATCTCTGAAAGAATTCAAAATCTCCAGGAGAGCAGACCACATATTTGGTAAAATGACAACTTCTTCAAAGAGCATTGAGCAACACACATAAACAAGGAACCAGATTGCACAAGGATACTTACAAAGAATTACAGAATATACAGAATGTACAAAACACCAAGAAACCCTAAAACTATTGTTCATGGAGAAAATAAGTATTTTTCAAGAAAAATACCTCTTCAAGAATTGTCCATGAACTAGCAATTCAAGAATACTGTCGAATACATCTTTGAGTATATAAGAATCATTACCCCAAGTCTTTTCAATTAGATATGGGCCTAACCAAATAGGATCAAATTTGCCATGTTTTCCTTTATCCTCAATTCTGGCATTCCACATTAAGACTAAATCTCCATCTTCAAACTTTCTACTTACCATTCTTTTATCATAGAGTGTCTTAACTTGCAGTTGCAACTTTTGGTTCTTTAGAGATGCTTCTCTTCTGGTTTCTGTCAGTCCTACCAATTCATCAATTCATCATACAATTGAATGTAATTGTAAAGTCCTACCAAGTTATTCTGAGGCATTCTGGCTTGAATTCCATACACTATATCAAATGGAGCTACACTAATGGCTTTCTTTATAGTTACTCTGTCAGTCCATATTGCCAACTGTAACTTACAATCCCATGCCTTTTTATTATCATCCAAGGTTCTCTTAAAGACCTTCAACAAGCTCTTATTTGTGGACTCAGCTTGTCCATTCCCTTGTGGGTGATATGGAGAAGATGATGACCTTGTTATTCCATATTTATCACAAAATTTAATGAATTCCTCAGACCTAAAACACATAGCATTGTCTGTTACAATTTTCTGTGGATAGCCAAATCTAGAAATAATATTATTCAGTAGGAAATTATTGAAAAATTTACTTGTTGCATTTCTTGTGGGGATAGCCTCTATCCACTTTGTAAAGTAGTCAGTAGCCACCAGAATCCAAGAATAGCCAGTGCTAGACTTGGGGAAAATCTCTCCTATGAAATCCAGACCCCATTGTTGAAAAGGTGCTTGAATCTCCACTGGCCTCAAAGGAGTATTTCCTGAGAACTTTAGTTTTCCAGCAAAGCTCTAACAAGGGTCACACTTCCTAACCATAACTTGGGTATCCTTGAAAAGGGAAGGCCACCAAAATCTAGCCCTCATTATCTTATGTGTAGTAGTTTTGGCCATATAGTGTCCCCCACACACTCCACCATGCATTTCTTTCAAGACCTCTTTTGCCTTTTCTTTATCAACATATTTCAACAATACTCCCTCAAAATTTCTCCACCATAGGTTGCTTTGGACAATTACATACCCGATGGCTTGCAATTTAGTATTCCTCTTTTCATTTTTAGGAAAATGGGGAGGAGCTTCCATGTGTCGCAAGTAATATATGACATTGGTGTACCAATCACACTAGTCCATGTCACATAACTCAGCTCTAAGATCATCATTTACCAGATTTATCTGATTAGCCTCTAGATTAGCTTCAACCATGAGTTTGGCCATACCTTGACCCCTTACTAATTTAGTTATTTGTATATCAATGTTGAATTCCTAGATTCTATTGATCCATCTACACCTTTTGTCTGATACTTCCTGTTGAGAAAATATATCCTTGACTATAGCACTATGTACAAAAGCAATAACAGTAGCACCTACCAAGTAACATTTGAAAGGTTTTATAGCCTTTACTAAAGCATATGCTTGCTTTTCATTTATTTCATACTTCAGTTCAGTAGGCTGCAGTGACTTACTAAAAAAGGCAATAGGCTACTCATATCCTTCTTGATTTTTCTGCAATAAAACTGTAGCTACAATGTGGAAGGATGCAAAAGAAAAAATATGCATGGGTTTTGAATAATCTAGAGTTCTCAGTATTGGAGCATTTTTTATTGCAATTTTAATATCTTGGAATGCTTGTGAAGGCTCACTATTCCAATCTATAGTGGCTCCCTTCTTGAGCATCTTTGAGATAGGTCTATTGATTTCAGCAAAATTGGTAACAAACCTCCTAAAAAAATTGACTTGGCCAAAGAAGGATTGAATTCCTTTTACATTTTTTGGCTTGGGGACTTTATCAATAGCTGCTACTCTTTTAGGGTCTATTTTCACCCCATCCTTAGACACTATATGTCCTAGTAATTTGCCTTCTGTGACCTTGAATGTGCATTTCTTTGGGTTTAAAGATACTCCATATTCTAGAGCTTTGATAAAGATTTTTTCCAAATGTTTGTAGTGATCTTCGACCTTATTAGAATACATTGTAAGATCATCCTAGTACAAAACCATAAATTTATCAATATAATCATGAAATGCTACATCCATGGCTCTTTGGAAGGTAGCTCCTTCATTAATCAGGCCAAATGGCATCCTTACATATACATATGTTCCCCATGGGGTTGTGAAGGCTATATTGAACTATTCACTTTCCTTTACTAGAACTTGATTATATCCAAAGAAACCATCCATCATTGACATTAACTCAGAGCCAGTCACTTGCTGCAACATGGCTTCCATATTTGGTAACCCATAATTTTCTTTCAAAGATGCAATGTTTAAATTTCTAAAATCCACACATAGCCTAATATCTCCATTCTTCTTCCTAACAGGAACCAAGTTTGATACCTAGGTGGAATGCCCGATTGGTTTAATTATCCCACCATCCCTTAGTTTTATCAGCTCTTCTTGCATTTTTGGGGCCAAGGTAGGATTCACTAGTCTCTATTTTTTCCTGAAAGGTTTTACATTGTCTTTTAATGGTATGACATACTAGAACAGATCCTCCCTATAAGCCTTAAGTTCATCATATGACCATGCAAAAACATGTCTTTATTTTCTAAGTAGGTCAATCAATGTTTTCCTAATTTTAATAGGCAGATTTTGGTCGATATAAACCCTTTTGGAAACTTCATCAGTACCCAAGTTTATCTCTTCTAACTCCCGAGGTTTGGGGTCGTTAACTCCTAATTTTACTTTGTCCTGGTTATCAAAAATATTTTCTAAGACTACTAACCCTTTCGGCACTTTATTTGTTTTCAATTGCATAATCTCTTGACCAAAAATGGTTTCCTTTCCATTTATGGTTTCAATCAGTTCACTGCAATCCATTTCCTAACCGTGGTACTTGTCTTCATTTAACAAAAAATTTGTAATATCTTTGTCATCTTCAAAGACCTACAAATTTTCAATGTTATCAGGTATGGAAGGTCTATGTTGTACCTCAATCTGAGAGATTCCTACAAATGATATCTCTTTTGGCTTGATTGTTACATTTGCTAACTACTCAGCCATCTTATTTTGAGTCCTATCTCTCCATGATATCCCAAATTCATCAAAGAATTCTATCTGATCCCAAACTGCATTTCTATATTGCTTCAATCTCTTATTCTTGGATGAGTAGGTTCCTTTGATCTGAGAGATAATTAGTTCAGAATCCCCTATGACACATAATTTCTTAATTCTATGATGTGTGGCAACATTCAGTCCTAGCAACAATGCTTCATATTTTGCAATATTATTTGTGTAGGAAAACTTCAAAGTGAATGAATACCTAAAAGTGTTATTTTTAGGGGACACAAAAACTACACCTGCCCTTGCACCCTCTTTAGAACTAGCCCCATCAAAGAACATTGTCCATAATTTTGGTGAGTTTTTGCAACATTCAACTTCATGTTCAATGATAGTAGGTAAATTCTCAACTTCCTAAATAATTAATTCAGCCCTGAAAGCATTGATCCCAGTATCTAAGAAACAAGTGGCATCTTTGTCAATTTCTTCCCCTAAAATGTGATTAACCCTTGGCTCTCTATTTACCCTAATAGCTTTGTCCCCTATGTGGAAAGTGGCATAAGTCAGATCACATTGTAGGCTTCCCCCCATGGTAGCACTCCATTTCCTGGAGAGTAACATTCCATAGTGTGGAGGTATATCTACCACAAGGACAGACATGGTTAATTCTACTTCAGGATATGCAGCCAATTTGAATGGTAAGGAATTTATGGTACCTATGACTGGGACTTCCCTAGCATCCATTCCTCTGCATCTACCCTACATGGTATCCAGTTTCAATCCTAAGGCTTCCATTACTTTGAAAGGCATTATGGTGTTGGAAGCTCCTGAGTCTATCATATAGTTTTTTAGGGTCTTCCCTTTTATGATTAGACTGAGGAAAAAAAGATCAATATCTTCTATAAATGCCACTGAGGAATCATCTAGAAACATTTGGGGGATTTGGGATATGATACCATTATCCTCTACTGCTAATGGGGTTTATTGGGAAATAGTTTGATCTACAACAGTATTATTATTTTCTATCCCTCCCAACCATGACAAAGCCTTGTTCTTATGCTCTTCAATTCTAAGAATTTTAGACAAGGGCACTTTTATAGTAATTTGGGATAACATAGATATCATATCAACATGTTTAGTAATAGTGGGTTTTATAAGAGTACCTGGCATTGGATTCTTTTGAATAGAAGACACCACTATTTTCTTGATAGTATCAATTTTTGATTTCTTAGCTTGCACCACTGGTTTTTTTGTTTCATTTATTTGAAACTAAACCTTCTTTTTTGGTTTCCACTTCTTACCCTTGTTGTCCTTGATCTTAGGCACATCTTCATTGACTCTCTTATTTTGATCATTCATCTTATGCATGATATCTTTGATGAATACACTGGATGGCTTTCCTGCATCATTATTTACTATTCTATTTCTCAAATGGTAGTTACTATGGACTTGTGAAATCATTTCTACATTAATTCTATCAATCTCCTCTTTGGAGGGCATTCTTAAGCTTGTGAGACCTATATCAGAAGATGTAATGCATACCTTATCAGTATCATACCCTTCATCATCTGAAAGCACTTGCTGATGATATAAATGGTAAGCAATTCTCTAGCTAGTAATATCATTTTTAGGCTCTTCTAAATCAAAATCTATCAAATCATCACACATGCTTACCATATTGCAACTTATATCATCATGGCTTTTCTCTTCAGTTTCTTCTTCAGGTTGCACTCCTTGGCCTTGGGAAAATGACTAAGCAACAACACAATAATTAGCAAAATGAGGTGATTGACATATAATGCACCATGGTAAATCATCATTCATATTCACAGTGTTCCTTTGCAAGGGATCTGGAGTACCCTTATCCTTCACATTTTGGGTCTAATTGGGAACTGGCTTACCATCTTTCCACTGAGTGGTGTAAGGGTAATTTTGCATTCTAAGCTGCCTATTGAAACTGTTGTTATTGATAGGGGTTCTCTAAGCAACATTTGGCTTATTAAAATTAGTGAGATTTATCTTTTTGAGCAATTCCAAAACCTGGCCTATAGTGGGTTCTTCTAGCTTTTTTCCTATAGGCTTTTTGTCACCCTCCCTTTTATTATTGTTCTTAGGATTAAAAAGCTTTGGATCATCCCTCCTACCTAGTTTACCAGATGTCTTCCTATTATTCTCTATATTTACTGCAATTTTATAGGCACCCCTTAAAGTCTTAGGATCCTTATCCCTCAATTGATAAGCCATTTTGCTATCAAAATCATTGAAATATGTTGTGAGACAGACATCTTCATTCAACCTCATAACTTGAAATAGTCTATACATACCTTTCTAGAATCTTACATTGAAATCAAATGTGGACTCATTTGGATTCTTCTTGATGTTGTTGAACTCATTCAACATGAATCCTGCATTAGTGTTGTCTCCATATTGCTCTTTGAACAATTTCTCCAAATCATTCCAAGAAGTGATACTATCGTCGGGCAACCTCCTAAACCAATCCCTTGCATCATTTATTAGTGAATGCACAAACAATTTCATTACCATATCTTCATGTTCAACTTCATAATCATTCAACATATCAATGAAAATTCTCAAATGTTCTTCACCAGTAACAACATTATTCCTAGAGAACTTAACCACTTTGTCTCTTAAATCAAATGATATGGGATGTGGAGCACCAGGAATACTTGCAAATGATATTTGTCTATACTTTTCTAGATATATAGGTTTCTTTTGGAAACTAGGAACATTTGAGGTACTAGCTATATTAGCTTGACTCAGAGGAATAGCTTGGGATTGTTGAGGTGGGACAAATGGGACTTGGGTGCCAATAGTGGAAGATGAGGTAGGAGCAGATTGGGGTACTCCGTGAGTTGAGATTTTTGGCCCACTAGCTAGTGTAGGAATTGTAGGTGGGATAGACAAGTTGGGCCATGAAGACAATGTAGAATTAGATTTTATGAATTGGATTTTTCTCCTAGTTTCTATAGCTTGAGCTTCATTCTCAACCTTTTTAAGTTCTTTTGCAAGATCTTCCCTCTCTTTTCGAGCCCTCTCTAGATCTAGATCTAATTTTGACATGGAGCGTTGTATGGGTTTGCTTGGTATAGCTTGAGGCTCATTTATTTGGATTCCTATAGCCTTGCCTTTCCCTTTATCTGGAGCTTTTATAGTGGGCTCTACAGGGTCCACTTGAACAGGTTTATAGGCTTGGACTTGAGCAATAACTAGTTCTTGCCTTTGATTTAGGTGTTTCTCTTGTTCTTGAACTTTAGCTCTCAGATTGTCTACATCTCCTAATACATCAGTATGGAGAGTTGTGGTATTTTCTTCTAACTTTTTATTCTACTCCTTCAAAGCAACCATCCTTCTTAGCAAAGCATCCCTTTCTATTATGGCATCCAAAGTGGCTTGCTCCTTCTCTTTTTCAAGACCAATGCGTTTGGCTTCTTCCTCAGCAATCCATTTCTTCAAAAATCCTATCTCAGAGTGCACTTCTTTAGGATAAAAAAAATTAGCTTCTAAATCAGCAGGATTGTCCAGATCTATAAGGTTTGGTTCCATGTATGGGGCTGCTCTAGGATTAAAAAGATTATCAAATGAACTCCTAAATCCTAGCCTATAGTTCATATTTGCTATAGGATCTGGCCTTGATGAAGCAATTCCTATATTGGACACATCTTTATCCTAAAGGACTCTCTCATCTGGTAATGGGGTACTAAAAATGCCTCCTAAGAGTCTTGTAGTTTCAGATTTAGAACTAAGTGAAGAAGACTCTCTTCCTAATATTGGTTGATACTGGGAATTGATGAATGCATTGCCTCTGGGTTTCTAGGTGGGATTTGAATCTGCCTTTTTCTTATTTTGGTTCTTCCTACCACCTTGGGGTAGATCAATATACATTGGTACATCAGGATTAGCTCTCATGTAAGCTCTTGTGTTCTTTCTCTTGTTAGCCATATTCACCTTTTGTTAAAACAAGCACTAGCTTCAAAACCTTGACTGAGTCACCACCCTATTCTCATGGAAAATATAAAATAACACTTACTGCTAACTCAAAAAAAACAACATAGAAGTAAAACAAAAAATATCTAACACAGATAGACCAATCACTGATGTTGTAAGACTGCAACTCTTGCTTGTTAGATAAGACACTTGGATAGGCTAGATACGTCAATGTGTAGCTATGGTATTTGGGCTTTATCCATTTTAAAATTCTCACGATTTGTCACTAAAAGATTCTCTTATAACCACGGGCAAAACTTAGATAACATGACACACACGTACATAGCAAGACCAAAGAAACTGCAGTACTTTTCAAAGATGTGTTGGACAAGTCCCCAGCAGAGTCGTCATTTTGTTTTTGTTTTAAAAGGATTAAAACCACTAAGAAACAAAATTCTTAATACCAAGATGATAATACTCACACAATCTAAAGGTTAGCCAATTCTTATTAACAATTGCATGTGTAAAGCATTTGGACCCAACTTCAAGAAAACCAAAGGTGGTTTTCTACTCTTTTGGCTCTATAAAACTAGGGTGGGTATACCCAGGGATGATTCAAGACTGGGAAAATTGTATGAGGATTATTTTTAGTTTCATTTTGATTCTCATCTCAAATTCTCCAATACATGTATAATTCCTAATACTTTAATAAACACATCCCATATAATAGATATGGCTAAAATTTCTTCTATAGATCTGCAGATGTTCTCAACAATAGCGGCTAACTGAAGCTAAAACATTCCATGCAGACAAGTATTGGCCAACCTTTGAAGATCTATAGGAAATAAAAGTAAAATTTGATTTGATGCTGCATTCTGATAATCATTTAAGATATATTTCTCCTTCAGCTGAATCAATTTGATCAGTGCCTAATCCATTGGGGTTCAGAGTCTATAGCAAATTCTTAGATCTAATTTTTTGCCTTACAACAAATTCTATCAGAAATTCTTATCAGAATTCATCATTCAAAATCCTTTCCACTACTAAAAAAACCTTATCACATTTACCAAAGCTTTTATTTAATCCATTGAATTAATAGCAATGATAAACAGATATACAACCTAACTAGATTGCATTCAATTGCATAAGCCTTTACTTATACAATATCAAGATAACCAAGAAATAAAAAGGAGACAAGATTCAAAAAAGAAAGATATAGGAACAGTTCACAATTTGTATTTATTTTCTTTGAAAATTGTATACCATTTATAATAGACTCAGAATGACCTTTAGAAAGAAACACAATTCACTCTATATTCATGTATTCTCAAAGAATTGATAGAGAAAATACATCATGGATTTGCTTTCAAGAATCTGGACCAAAGACAGACTAAGCATATAACTTAGAAAAATAGAATTCAGACCATTCTTTAGCCTTGGAATCTCACTTAAATAATGTGAGATGTAACAAGCTTCAAGCTAGAAGAAAATAACAAGTGTCTTTTAAAAGATACTGACATATATCTATCATAAAAGACAAAAGCAAATAACAAAAAGGCTATTACATTGAACATTCCTTGGTGGGTCCCTTTCTGTTATGCTTTTTAGTTGTTGAGACAAGAAAATATGATCTAATTCTTTAATTATTCTTCATCCTCTGAGTAAATAGCCATGAGGTTTGAAAGTGATGTATCATCTTCAGTTATTTGCAAACTTACTTTAATCTGGGGATTTTCCATGCCCTCATTACTAACTCTATGAGGGTAAATTTTACTTTTGCATCTTCCTCTTCATCATCTTCTGACATTTGTTCTATAAACTAATTTTTCCATTTATTATAAGTAGCATCATTTGGCCAATCAAAATTTAGAGCCTCTCTTTGTATAATTACTAAAGAATTTGCAATTTCCTCTAAGTCATCAAACTCTTTTCTCATGACATTATAAAATAACTATATATTTACTAACTCTTCATTTGTCCTTGCCCAGAACCAATGGCCAGTTTCACTCATGATGTTCTTAATCCTTTCATAAAATAACTCATCCAACTCCTTTTTCCACTTTTCCTTTTTCTTTATTGTATCAACAGATTCCAAAGCACAAGGAAATAAAGTAAAATTTTCACTAATATACTGGGAAAAGCAAAGTGTTACTCTTTTTTGCAAAGAATCCCTTGTATCATCAAAATATTCTAGTTTATTTAACAAATCAAAAAATTTATCTACTTGATGATAAGGCATTTGGATGGTAGATATACATATAATTGTAATATCATCATTCCTCCCCCTTTACTTTTGTGCAAGGGGAGTCAATTTATCCTTATCTCTGTTCAACTCATCCATGCGGGTTGCAATTCTTGTCAACTGATCAAAGAAGGTTGACCATTGTATTTTATCCCTTAAATACATCACACCCTGCTTTAATTTTCCTTCATATTGATTTTTTAATTCTACCTACAACTCATGTAATTTGGTTTTTCTTCTTCAAAGTCCTCTGTAGTATAGAATTGGGGCCTTTCAGGGGTGTCTAGTATTTCAATAATAGGGGTTGCTCCAACAAATGACTGTGAAGGGTATGCAATTCTAGGTGCGCTGGATTCTCCTACCTTTCTTTTCCCAAGTATCTTCTCCATTTGAGACACTTTGTTTTCCAATGACTATATCTGTATACCCCTTTCCTCATATGATTTTAAAACTTCTTCAAACCTAGAATTGAGTTGGGTAGACTTATCTTCTTCCTAGCCAGATAAAACACCACCCAATTTCAGCACTTCTTAGGCCATTCCCATTACTTGTTTACTACTTACCTCACCAACCCTATATAATGTCAATGTACCAATATGCTTTACAGTGGGAAACTCATGCATCTTGGTATTTTCCCTCTTATCTATGGACCATATAACAAGGGCTTGATGGTCATCACTAAACTTGACTCCTCTATGAGCCTGTAGTACTTCTTCAGTAGTTGTTAATTGAACATCCTTCTACTTCCTTACCGAATAAAAAAAAATAGCATTTTCTATATCCCATTTTGGCAGAAGGAGGACTCCTGATTGTCTAACTATTTGCATTACATCTTCTGATATAGGTCTCACAAGCTTAAGAATGCCCTCCAAAGAGGAGATTGATAGAATTATAGCAGAAATGATTTCACAAGTCCATAGTAACTACCATTTGAAAAATAGAATAGTAAATAATGATGTAGGAAAGCCATCCAGTGTACTCATCAAAGATATCACCCTAAGATGAGTGATCAAAATAAGAGAGTCAATGAATATGTGCCTAAGATCAAGGACAACAAGGGTAAGAAGTGGGAACCAAAAAAGAAGGTTTAGTTTCAAATAAATGAAACAACAAAAGTAGTGGTGCAACCTAAGAAATCAGAAATTGATACTATCAAGCAAATAGTGGTGCCTGCTGTTCAAAAGACTCCAATGCCAGGTACTCTTATAAAACATACTATTACTGAACATGTTGATATGATATCTATGTTATCCCAAATTACTGTAAAAGTGCCCTTGTCTAAACTTCTTAGAATTGAAGAGCATAAGAACAAGGCTTTGTCATGGTTGGGAGGGATAGAAAACAATAATATTGTTGTAGATCAAACTATTTCCCAATAAACCCCATTACCAGTAGAGGATAATGGTATCATATCCCAAATCCCCCAAATGTTTCTAGATGATTCCTCAGTGGCATTTATAGAAGATATTGATCTTTTTTTCCTCAGTCTAATCATAAAAGGGAAGACCCTAAAAAACTATATGATAGACTCAGGAGCTTCCAACACCATAATGCCTTTCAAAGTAATGGAAGCCTTAGGATTGAAACTGGATACCAAGTAGGGTAGATGCAGAGGAATAGATGCTAGGGAAATCTTAGTCATAGGTACCATAAATTCCTTACCATTCAAACTAGCTACATATCCTAAAGTAGAATTAAACATGTTTGTCCTTGTGGTAGATATACCTCCACACTATGGAATGTTACTCTCCAGAAAATGGAGTGCTGCCATGGGGGGAAGCCTGCAATGTGATATGACTTATGCCATTTTCCACATAGGGGAAAAAGATGTCAAGGTAAATAGAGAGCCAAGCGTTAATCACATTTTAGGGGAAGAAATTGACAAAGATGCCACTTGTTTCTTCGATACTGGGATCAATGCTTTCAGGGCTGAATTAATTATTCAGGAAGTTGAAGATTTATCTGTTATCATTGAACATGAAGTTGAATGTTGCATGAACTCACCAAAATTATGGACAATTTTCTTTGATGGGGCTAGTTCTAAAGAGGGTGTAGGGGCAGGTGTAGTTTTTGTGTCCCCTAAAAATAACACTTTTAGGTATTCATTCACTTGGAAGTTTTCCTGCACAAATAATATTGCAGAATATGAAGCATTGTTGCTAGGATTGAAAGTTGCCACACATCATAGAATTAAACAATTATGTGTAATAGGGGATTCTGAACTAATTATCTCTCAGATCAAAGGAACCTACTCATCCAAGAATAAGAGATTGAAGCAATATAAAAATGTAGTTTGGGATCAGATAGAATTCTTTGATGCATTTGGGATTTCATGAAGAGATTATGCAATTGAAAAAAAATAAGGTGCCAAAGGGGTTAGTAGTCTTGGAAAATATTTTTGATAACCAAGATAGAGTAAAATTAGGAGTTAACGACCCCAAACCTCAGGAGTTAGAAGAGATAAACTTGGGTACTGATGAAGTTCCCAAAAGGGTTTATATCAACCAAAATCTGCCTATTAAAATTAGGAAAACATTGATTGACCTACTTAGAAAATATAAACATGTTTTTGCATGGTCATATGATGACCTTAAGGCTTATAGGGAGGATCTGTTCCAGCATTTCATACCATTAAAAGACAATGTAAAACCTTTTAGGAAAAAACAAAGACCAGTGAATCCTACCCTGGCCCCAAAAATGCAAGAAGAGCTGATGAAACTAAGGGATGGTAGGATAATTAAACCAATCAAGCATTCCACCTGGGTTTCAAACTTGGTTTCTATTAGGAAGAAGAATGCAGATATTAGGCTATGCATGGATTTTAGAAATTTAAACATTGCATCTTTGAAAGACAATTATGGGTTACCAAATATGGAAGCCATTTTACAGCAAGTGATTGGCTCTGAGTTAATGTCAATGATGGATGGTTTCTTTGGATATAATCAAGTTCTAGTAAAGGAAAGTGAACAGTTCAAGACAACCTTCACAACCCCATGGGGAACATATGTATATGTGAGGATGCCATTTGGCCTGATTAATGCAAGATCTACCTTCCAAAGAGCCATGGATGTAGCATTTCATGATTATATTGATAAATTTATGGTTGTGTACTAGGATGATCTTACAACGTAATATAATAAGGCTGAGGATCACTGCAAACATTTTTAAAAAATCTTTTTCAAAGCTCTGGAATATGGAGTATCTTTAAACACAAAGAAATGCACATTCGAGGTCACAGAAGGCAAATTACTAGGACATGTAGTGTATAAGGATGGGGTGAAAATAGACCCTAAAAGAGTAGCAGCTATTGATAAAGTCCCCAAGCCAAAAAATGTAAAAGGAATTCAATCCTTCTTTGGCCAAGTCAATTTTCTTAGGAGGTTTGTTACCAATTTTGCTGAAATCAGTAGACCTATCTCAAAGATTCTCAAGAAGGGAGCCACTATAGATTGGAATGGTGAGCCTTCACAAGCATTCTAGGATATTAAAATTGCAATAAAAAATGCTCTAGTACTGAGAACTCTAGATTATTCAAAACTCATGCATATTTTTTCTTTTGCATCCTTCCACACTGTAGCTGTAGTTTTATTATCGAAAAATCAAGAAGGATATGAGCAGCCTATTTCCTTTTTCAGTAAGTCCCTACAGCCTGCTGAACTGAAGTATGAAATAAATGAAAAGCAAGCATATGCTTTAGTAAAGGCTGTAAAATGTTTCAAAAGTTACCTGGTAGGTGCTACTATTATTTCTTTTATACGTAGTGCTACAGTCAAGAATATATTTTCTCAACAGGAAGTATTAGGCAGAAGGTGTAGATGGATCAATAGAATCTAGGAATTCAACATTGATATATCAGTAACTAAGTTAGTAAGGGGTCAAGGTTTGGCCAAACTCATGGCTGAAGCTAATCTAGAGGCTAATCAGATAAATTTGGTAAATGATGATCTCAAAGCTGACTTATGTGACATGGACCAGTGTGATTGGTACACCAATGTCATATATTACTTGTGACACATGGAAGCTCCTCCCCATTTTCCTAAAAATGAAAAGAGGAATACTAAATTGCAAGCCATTAGGTATGTAATTGTCCAAAGCAACCTATGGTGGAGAAATTTTGAGGGAGTATTGTTAAAATGTGTTGATAAAGAAAAGGCAAAAGAGGTCTTGAAAGAAATGCATGCTGGAGCGTGTGGGGGACACTATATGGCCAAAACTACTGCACATAAGATAATGAGGGCTAGATTTTGGTGGCCTTCCCTTTTCAAGGATGCCCAAATTATGGTTAGGAAGTGTGACCCTTGTCAGAGGTTTTCTGGAAAACTAAAGTTCTCAGGAAATACTCCTTTGAAGCTAGTGGAGATTCAAGCACCTTTTCAACAATGGGGTCTGGATTTCATTGGAGAGATTTTCCCCAAGTCTAGCACTGGCTATTCTTGGATTTTGGTGGCTACTAAATACTTTACAAAGTGGGTAGAGGCTATCCCCACAAGAAATGCAACAAGTAAAGTTGTCAATAATTTCCTACTGAACAATATTATTTCTAGATTTGGATGTCCATAGAAAATTGTAATAGACAATGCTATGTGCTTCAAGTCTGAGGAAATCATTAAATTTTGTGATAAATATGGAATAACAAGGTCATCATCTTCTCCATATCACCCACAAGGGAATGGAAAAGCTGAGTCCACAAATAAGAGCTTGTTGAAGGTCTTTAAGAGAACCTTGGATGATAATAAAAATGCATGGGATTCTAAGTTACAGTTGGCAATATGGGCTGACAGAGTAACTGTAAAGAAAGCCATTGGTGTAGCTCCATTTGATATAGTGTATGGAATTCAAGCCAGAATGTCTCAGAATAACTTGGTAGGACTTTACAATTACATTTAGTTGTATGATGAAGACACCACAGATGAAATGCAAGAAAGAATTGATGAATTGGTAGGACTAACAGAAACCAGAAGAGAAGCATCTCTAAAGAACTAAAAGTTGCAACTACAAGTTAAGACACTCTATGACAAAAGAACGGTAAGGAGAAAGTTTGAAGATGGAGATTTAGTTTTAATGTGGAATGCCATAATTGAGGATAAAGGAAAACATGGCAAATTTGATCCTATTTGGTTAGGCCCATATCTAATTGAAAAGACTTGGGGTAAGGATTCTTATATACTCAAAGATGTATTCGACAGTATTCTTGAATTGCCAGTTCATGGACAGTTCTTGAAGAGGTATTTTTCTTGAAAAATACTTATTTTCTACATGAACAATAGTTTTAGGGTTTCTTGGTGTTTTTTACATTCTGTATATTCTGTAAATCTTTGTTAGTATCCTTGTATAGTCTGGTTCCTTGTATCTGTGTGTTTCTTAGTGCTCTCTGAAGAAGTTGTCATTTTACCAAATATGTGGTTTGCTCTCCTGGAGATTCTGAATTCTTGCATAGACTCAGGTAGTCTATCATCCCTAGACAAAGCCACTGTTGGTGTGATTTTTCACACTATAGAAAATTTTTGATATTTGGGTGAAAAATCAGTTAAGTCTTTGATTCTTGCATATTAGGGTTTTATTTTGTGAAATCTTAAAAATTGTTAGATTGCCCTAATTATGCCCTATTCTATAGGTTGTATCTTCCTTTTAATTTCTCAAGGTTTTGCTCTCAAATTATCCATAAAAAGGCCCTAAGTGCATGAAAAAACCTTATACCTTGGTTTTGTGTTGCCCTAGTTTTCAAATTTTAAAAAAAGGGGGTTTTTCTTCAAGTATCTTGGTGGGACTTTTTATCCTAATATTTTGTTCGCATCAGAATATCTTTTAATACTTGTGATAAGCCTTTCATGTGCCTTTACTTGTGATATTATTTTTGAAAGGATGCCAAGTTGAAGTGTTTTTTAAACATCGTTGATCTATTAGAGATCAAGGGCCAGCGTATCCTTGCATTACGAAGATGTAGGAATTTAAGTAAAGCGGGGAAACACATTTGTGACATGTAGCCCCTAATGGTTTTTGAGATCCAATATGCCACAAAAGGTCTTGTATGTTAGATTTTTAGGAACTTTTGTAGGTTTGTCAGTACTTTTGCACGTGTCTTGATCTTCTCGTGATATCATTGGTGGATTCGCCAGCAAAGCTATGAAGTTAATTGCAAAGAAGCATTCACCATTGATCTATCAAAGATCAAGGGCCAGCACATCCCTGCATTATGAAGATGTAGGTTTTTAAATAAAGTGGGGAAGGATATTTGCAACACGTGGCAATGTGGGGTTGGGTATTTGTAATTCAGTGTGCTACACTCTAAAAGATTGATGATGTGTATTGCCAGATGTGCACTAAAGGATTTTGGCTGCTGAATGGAAGTGAAATCTTATCAATTGTAGATCTTTTGAAGATCTACAGTTAGTGCATCTCCACATTATGAAGATGTAGGTTTTTGAGTAAAGCAGGAAGCACATTTGTGATGCATGTCATAGTGGGACCAAACTATGAAGAATGCAGAAGTCACGCCATAGGATCTGACAATTGTGCTTAGCTGGAGCTACTCATCCATGTGGGCCAAAAAGGTGTCAGAAATAAATACAATAGTCAGAACACATGGGTTAACAGCAATCATATCATTGGCCCAAGTGGATAATGTGAGCATGAAATAAAGAGCTAGTTTTGATTGTTGATCTTGTCTTGATCAACGAACGGTGCATCCCCGCATTTTGTATTTGAGTAAAGTTTAAACAAAGCGGGGATGTGCCCTGTAGACACGTGTCTGTGGTGATGTCAAAATTTTTTCTTAGATGCCTGGCAGGATGGAATCAACATCGTCATTGATCTTTCAAAGATCTATGATTAGCGCATCCCCACATTATGAAGATGTAGGTTTTTAAATAAAGCAGGGAAGTGCATTTACAACATGTGGAATAGATGATGTCAAGTACTTGCTTGCTTAGCAGAAGATACAGGATCTACTGGTGTAGAATGTTTTCAGATAGTATGAGCTCATATGGTAGTTTCTTATTGGTTAGTTCAACTAGTTGACCTTGTTAATAAAAAGTGGATTAGTCTGATCGTCGATCTTGTCTTGATCAACAGATGGTGCATCCCCACATTATAAAGATGTGGGAATTTAAGTAATGCGGGGAAGCACATTTGTGACATGTAGCATTTTTCTAAAAGTCATAAAACTTGTTATTTTTAAATTAGAACCGTTCGATCTAATAAAATCTACGAATGGGATTCAAACTTGAGTGCAAATTGTGGGCAACAGTTACTAAGAGTAAATGTGATTTAGACCTTATGCGTGCAGTTTTAATTTATGAAAAGAGCCCACAATTTCACCATTAATGAACCACCGAAGTTCCAAAAGAACATCAAGGAATCCAAGACTTCAGAGCTAGGGTACAAAAATTCTTGGTTAACACTGTAGTAAAATTACAGAAGACATCATATAGTGCAGAAGTGCAAATTCTGGCAGGTAAGTGCTCTGTGACTTTCTAAGTAAATTTGAAGTATCTATTGTTGTGAATTTCCTAGGGTTCATTCAAAATGCCTCCTCGAAAAGAGTTTACTGGGCAAAAGGATTATTTGAAATGTTTTGTGCATGATAATTTTCTTGAAAAATTCCCCTTATCAGTGCATGAAATAACTAAGGGGAGGGAACTCATTCTAAAACATCCTAGAATAGTTGTAGCAGAGGGCTTTAATGAAAAAGCTAATTGGATAAGAGATGCCCAGGTTTCCATGGGAGGTCTGGAGTTGCTTAAGAAATGGTTTTCAGAGCGAAAACTGGACACTCCTATGAGCAATGTTTGGGAATTTGATATTGGAAAATTGATAGTCCCCACTATTTTCTTTGATAGTGATTTATTGATGGACCTGGCAAAGAAGTATGATCCTATCACGGGATGGGTAAAAAATCATTCTGGAGTCAATCTTTTTAGGGTTTTCCCTGAGTTGTTTAGTGAGTTTTTCAACCTTAACCCTAACCATGCTGTGCATGAAATCATTGATATGGATGATTTGCAAGCCATATATGATGCACAATGAATGTACTTAAGAATAGGGCCACTACAGGAGCATGCTACCAAGGTTGGTAATTTGCCTATGATTACAGCCAGTACCCCAGAGCCATTGTTGAGAAGACATTTCAACTTGAGAGCTCAAGCACTGTATTTTTCTCTTTGCAAGATTTTTGGGATAGATGAAGGTGATCAAATTCTAGGTTCTATTGTCCTTATAATGGCTCAAACCCTTCAATTTGGAATGAGTACCATTCTAGATTTTGCCACTTTTCTAGCAAAAGAGATTCATAATGGTTTGGTTGGAATAGCAAGGGGAAAAGTAAACAAACCATTCTGTAGGTATTCATTGCTGATGCATGTGTGCTTATACAAGGGATATACTTTATTCTCCAAGGGAATGGAGTTGGAAACAACCAAGGATGGAGAGAGGAATCCAGTGCAGTTGTGGAGTGTGAATATGACTTCAGAAGCTACAGATGCTAGTTATGTAAGATTTGACAGGTATTTTGCATCAAATCTTAGACTTCTTTTGAGAGGAGATAGCCCTAGAATCCCACAAACATTTTTAGAATTGGTCAGACCCAAGGACCATGCTAAAGGGCTACTTGTCAGTCATAACTGGGGGGATATAATTCCCTACAATGTTTCAACAGTGATAAGAGTGTATGGTTTTTTGGGAAAACCTCATGTGCTACCGTTTCATGTGCCTTTGAAGATAGGGATTGTTGAACTCTTATGGAAGATAGGCACTATAGATGAGAGAGAATTGTTTAAGAAGGGCACTTTCTTTCCAATGGTTACTGTAGTGCATGATTTTGTCTTTGTCAAAAAAGGGTGGAAGCACTTGAATTTGTTTTTGGATAGGTACAACATGGCAGAGTCTCATGCCAGATTCATTGATCCTGAAGGGTTCTATGAACTATTAAATGAAAGGGTGAGAGCTTCCCATATGGTACATTAGGTTTACTATCCAGAAGATATAATCAAAAATATCTTCACATTGCAGGAGAAAGAGTTGAGGAAAGAGAAATGGATAGTTTTCAGTAAAACCCTGGAATTCATTAATGCTTTTGACCCCCAGTATGACCCATTGAAAGATAATAAATATTGGGGAGCTAAAATACAAGCATTAATGAATAATTTTTCCATAATAATTCAAACCATGAATGAAAAGAAAGCTATGTATGTTGAGGCACATCTAGACAAGGAAGCAGAAGTAAAAAGAAGAATAAGTAGTAGAAATGTGGTAGCTCCTAGCCAATACACATTGCAAAAAAGGGTAGGGTACGTCATGATTCAAAATGTGCAACAAGCACCCCCTCATAAGAAACCAAGGTCAAGAAGTCCATCTATAGCCAGCTCTCCAAAAAGACAAAAATTAGAGCAAGGGTCTTCTTCTTCTCAAAACGAACAATAGTCCCCAAGCCAGTCCCCAATCTAGATAGATGATGAGGCATCTCTAAGGGAACAACTTAGAAAAATGGGTGGAGAAGGGGATGTGATTGTCACTTCTACAAACTTGGACATTGGAGAGCCACAAGAACCTCCTACACCTTCCTTGGACCTAACCATTGCTGATTACCAAGGTAAGGAAATTGACCCAATCGTTGCCTAGGCTTCTGAAAGATTTATTAATGATGAAAATTTTGTAAGATCTAGGGCCTTTTCTCAATTTTTGTGGAGATTAAATATGAAATTTTTTTAGAAAGCCTGTGAGAAGATCAAGGCTGAGCAACCAGATAAACCCGACCCGATTATTAAGGGAGAAGTAAAATCAAAATTTTTGAATGATTTTTCTTAGTTTACTCCTGAAGCCAGGAGGCAAATAGTTAGACAATTAGGAGTCCTCCTTCTGCCAGAATGGGATATAGCAAATGCTATTGTTTTTTATTTAGTAAGGAAGCAGAAGGATGTTCAATTAACAACTGCTGAAGAAGTACTATAGGCTCATAGAGGAGTCAAGTTTACTAATGACCATCAATCCCTTGTTATATGGTCCATGGATAAGAGGGAAAATACTAGGATGCATGAGTTTCCTGCTATAGAGCATATTGGTACATTGACAGTATATATGGCTGGTGAGGTAAGTAATAAACAAGTAATGGGAATGGCCTCAGAAGTGCTAAAATTGGGCGGTGTTGTATCTGGCCAGGAAGAAGATAAGTTTACCCAACTCAATGCTAGGTTTGAAGAAGTTTTAAAAGAATATGAGGAAAGGGGTATATAGATATAGTCACAAGAAAACAAAGTGTCTCAAATGGAGAAGATACTTGGGAAAAGAAAGGTAGGAGAATCCAGTGCACCTAGAATTGCATACCCTTCATAGTCATTTGCTGGAGCAACCCCTATTATTGAAATACCAGACACCCCTGAAAGGCCCCAATTCTATACTATAGAGGACTTTGAAGAAGAAAAAACCAAATTACATGAGTTGTAGGTAGAATTAAAAAATCAATATGAAGGAAAATTAAAGTAGGGTGTGATGTATTTAAGGGATAAAATACAATGGTCAACCTTCTTTTATCAGTTGACAAGAATTGCAACCCTCATGGATGAGTTGAATAGAGATAAGGATAAATTGACTCCCCTTGCATAGAAGTAGAGGGAGAGGAATAATGATATCACAATTATATGTATATCTGCCATCCAAATGACTTATCATCAAGTAGAGAAAATTTTTGATTTGTTAAATAAACTAGAAGATTTTGATGATAAAAGGGATTCTTTGCAGAATAGATTAACACTTTGTTTTTCCTAGTATATTGGTGAAAAATTCACTTTATTTCCTTGTGCTTTGGAATCTGTTGATACAATAAAGGAAAAGGAAAAGTGGAAAAAGGAGTTCGATGAGTTATTTTATGAAAGGATTAAGAACATCATGAGTGAAACTGGCCACTAATTCTGGGCAAGGACAAATGAAGAGTTAGTAAAGATACAGATATTTTATAATGCCATGAGAAAAGAGTTTGATGACTTAGAGGAAATTGAAAATTCTTTAGTAATTATACAAAGAGAGGCTCTAAATTTTGATTGGCAAGAAGATGTTGCTTATAATAAATGGAAAAATTAGTTTATAGAACAAATGTTAGAAGATGATGAAGAGGAAGATGCAAAAGTAAAAGTTACCCTCATAGTTAGTAATGAGGGCATGTAAAATCCCCAGATTAAAGTAAGTTTGCAGATAACTGAAGATGATATATCACTTTCAAACCTCATGGCTATTTACTCCAAGGATGAAGAACAATTGAAGAATTAGATCATATTTTCTTGTCTCAACAACTGAAAAGCATAACAGAAAGGGACCCACCAAGGAATGTTCGATGTAATAGCCTTTCTGTTATTTGCTTTTGTCTTTTATGACAGATATATGTCAGTATCTTTTAGAAGACACGTGTCATTTTCTTCTAGCCTGAAGCTTGTTGCATCTCACATTATTTAAGTGAGATTCCAAGGCTAAATAATGGTCCAAATTCTATTTTTCTAAGTAATATGCTTAGTTTGTCTTTGGTCGAGATTCTTGAAAGTATTTTCTTTGTCAATTCTCTAAGAATACATGAATATAGAGTGAATTGTGTTTCTTTTTGAAGGTCGTTCTGAGTCTATTGTAAATGGTATACAATTTTCAAAGAAAATAAATACAAATTGTGAATTGTTCCTATATCATTCTTTTTTGAATCTTGTCTCCTTTTTATTTCTTGGTTATCTTGATATTGTGTAAGTAAAGGCTTGTGCAATTGAATGCAATCTAGTTAGTTTATATCTATTTATCATTGCTATTAATTCAATGGATTAAATAAAAGCTTTGGTAAATGTGATAAGGTTTCTTCAGTAGTGGAAAGGATTTTGAATGATGAATTTTGATAAGAATTGCTGATAGAATTTGTTGTAAGGCAACAAATTAGATCTAAGAATTTTCTATAGACTCCGAACCCCAATGGATTAGGCACTGATCAAATTGATTCAGCTGAAGGAGAAATATATCATAAATGGTTATCAGAATGTAGCATCAAATCAAAATTTACTTTTATTTTGTATAGATCTTCAAAGGTTGACCAGTAGTTGTCTACATGAAATGTTGGAATGTTTTAGCTTCAGTTAGCCACTATTGTTGAGAACATTTGCAGATCTATAGAAGAAATTTTGGCCATATCTGTTATATGGGATGTGTTTATTAAAGTATCATGAATTATACATGTATTGGAGAATTTGAGATGAGAATCAGAATAAAAATAAAAATAATCCTCATATAGCTTTCCCAATCTTGAATCATTCCTGGGTATACCCACCCTAATTTTATAGAGCCAAAAGAGTAGAAAACCACCTTTGGTTATTTTAAAGTTGGGTCCAAATGCTTTACACATACAATTGTTAATAAGAATTGGCTAACCTTTAGATTGTGTGAGTATTATCATCTTGGTATTAAGCATTTTGTTGCTTAGTGGTTTTAGTCCTTTTAAAACACCAACACATCGATAGTGTCTTCCATATCCTCATTATAGGACTCTACAAAAAAATCTATAATGTCTGTCAAGAAGTCATCCCAAGGAACTAAGTCTGGAAAAAAATGAATATCTTGCTTCACTGAATCATGTGGATCCATGACTGTATTAATACAAGCAACATCAAGAGCAATAGGAGATGTAGTGATCTCAACTAGAGATAAAAGATCTTTTGGGAATAGAGGAACATTTGGATATCCATACATCTCTCAAAAATGGATCCAAATATCATATAGATCAATTGACTTCATGTCATCAAGTGGATCCATAACCTCCATGTCCATATGCAAATAAAGTGCACGACAAATTATCATAATAGTGTCACCATAGTATGAAAGTCTTTTCACATATGGAAATGCATTATGCTCACTAAGATAAGTGAGAAATAATTCATTCCATTTCTTATAGTTTTGTGTTGTCCAGGTAATTAAAACATCCTCATCCATGATGTACTAATCAATGTACTCCCCAAAATATGCAATGAATCAAGGAACCCCCCCTAAATAGATTATTTTTGAACTTTATATGTAGTGTGAATACAATTGACCACTTTTCAAAATGAACCAAAGTGGACTTCTAATTTTGATAGTTACAACAACAAATATGAAGCTATATATGACTAATAAAGATAAGACAAAAGATCTAAGGATCTAATTAATTACAAGTGCCAAAATAGGTAAAAAATAACCAAATGCTGAAAGTAAAATGTCCACTCAAAATTACTCCAAACTGATACTAGATTTGGAAAGTAGACAAAAAATTATGCACTTTCAAAAAAATAGCACCTAAATATGTGTCCATATGAGCCTAAATGAAGCCTCTATAGTTGTAAAAATTGGGATTTATTATTTGTAGAAAAGTTTAGGAACAAAATTCACAAAAAACCTACACCAATGTGTAGATCATGAAATTCTACCCTAAAACAAAAAAAAATCTTGAAAAAAAAGTTTGTATGAGGGAGATATTGTTATTTTAAAATCACCATTTTAACTATTTTAATCTTGAATTGCTACTACTGCAACTCCAAAAAACAAATGACTCTATATTTCACCTCAAATGTCCAATTCTGATGAAACAAAAGTCAATTTGGATTTTTTTTTGACCTGCTGAATATAATGCCAACATCTAATTTGCACCAACAAGCTCCAACCTTTGACCTACAAAAAAATTCTCCCCAATGGTTATGCAATGAAACTCCTATGGCTTTGATACCATATAAGAATTTGGTATAACTCTGATACCATGTAAGAATTTTCCTAAGGTAAGAATGAAATGCCAATATCTAGAAGCTCAAGAGATAGCACATGAGAGACAAGATATGATCAAATGAGAATGAATTAATTAGATAATTGGATGAATACAACATAGAAGTGCCTTGTATATAAAGGCAATTTATATTTCTAGGAGTCATACAAGAGATAAGCATAACAACTAAGCACATGTCCACCAAGAGTGGATTATCCTCTAGTATGCATGAATATACATGCATCAATGAAAGGATAAGAATACAAAGATTTATCTCATAAAGAGATGTAGTAGACAACATGTGCTCAATTGGAGTGCAAACTATTGTGTTGTCAACATGACAACTCATATGAATATTCAAACTACTAGGTGTCTACATGACAACTAATATGAATATCCATTAACCTAAGTAAAATTAAGTAAAGTGTAAATAGTAAATACTTATTTACACCAACACTCTTTTTGTTCATTAAGAATGTCTCATCCATGGATCTAGAAATTCTTGCCTCCATAGTTTTTACTTCTCTCTTTCTATGATAGGTGTTTGGATGCAGGTGGTTTTTAGGAGCTGTGGGGTTGATCTTTCATCAACTTCAACACATATTTATTAACTACATACTAGTAGTTACCCTAAGATAAATTTTGTATATTGACCACAATAAAGTGCTTATTAGCATCCATTAGGGTGCTAGAAAACAATAAATTCTTCCACATGCTCAGTGTTCCTCCTAAAGCTCCTTTAGAACTACTCACCATAAGACCATAGTTATTAAAAGATTTCAAACTTTCAACTTCACCGATCTCCATCTTCATCTCTTGGATCACCATAATGTTAGGTTTATGGTCACTAACAAAATTAGTAATTATATCTAATTTATGGATGTTATTCATCCCCCTTACATTCTAGGTAATGATTTTTATTAATTTTTAGGGGTAAAGTCTAGAATATTTACTTTCTTTCCATCAAAAATATTCTGCAAGCTTTCTATTTCTCTCTTATTTTTGGATGTCTTTCTACTAGATTTCTCTTGGGTTCCAACATCTACTTTAAATTTTAGAGATCCTATTTTTAATTTACTTCTTCAAGTAGCTTTTCCTAAAGACATAATAGGTGTCATTTTCTTTTCAACCTTTTTTCTTAGTCCTAGTTTTTGTTTCAATTCTTCCTTACCCACTTTCTATTCAATTTGGTTAGAAGAAGGTTTGAGCACAATCAAAGACATCTCTTCAAAAAGAGCTTCTAATAGAGGGAGATTTCATCCATGTAGATAATCCTCCACAAAGTTATTCAATAAATCTTCTAACTATGCAATCCCTTTTCCTAAGATTTCTCCTTCCTAAAAATCCCCTATCCCGTCCACTTCATCCAAATCCTCAAAATAATTTTGAAAAATGACTATCTATTTTTGTATTCTTCCTAATTCCTCAATATCTTGAGTAGAGGATAAATGTATTATTAGCATGAATGCTAATGATACTACTTTTGGGGAGTATCCTAAACATTATAGAGTAATGAAATGTTTCATTCATGACTGTATTTGTCAATTATGTCAACATAGCATGGCTTCTGTAAAGACTAGTAGAGTAGCAGACAGAGATCTTAATGGTATAGACAATGGTTTGATTTTCTAGCGATGCATAGTTATGAACATGTTCAGTACTATATTTTTTATCACCTAAAAATAGTCATCTAGACTATTAGCCCTCTTCTTAGCATTTTGGATAATTTAATTAATCATTTACCTAGGCCAAATTGCTAATAATCAAAATATTTGATTATAACCTATAGTTTGACTATGTTATCCTAAGTTCATTATTTGATTAAAAGAACATGTCCCCTTTTTAATTAAATAAAAGGATGCATTCTTCTAACCCACTTAAAGTGCACACATAAAGTCTTTTTTCTAAATTACAAATTAAAAGAAAAGGCTTTGCAACTTTTTTCTTATATGGGAAGTCAACTTATATTTTATTGGTTGACTTGTGTGTGCACATGGATCACTCCCATTTTCCAACTCCACCATTAATCATCCATCATCTTGACCTTGATATCTACCATCTATATAGCTTTAAAAGAGAGAGATCTCCCCTTATTAAAGGATCCATCCACCTTTTGAATATTGTTATGCTACATGTTTTCTAGTAGGTTTCTTTAGAGCTTTGTGGAGAACTTCCATTTTCTTATCTTCATTCTCTTATTCCATAGCATTCTAGCTTAACATCATGTTGCATGTTAATTTAGTTTCTCTTTTGCAATGATTCATCCCATATAGCTTAACTAGGTTGGTAGTAACACTCTCATCATGCTTAGTATAGTTGCATTTTGCATACTCATTCTAGTTTAGTCTCCATTTGCATTGCATTATGGAGGCACCCTTTATAGACATTTGTAGTTTTGCATCTCATCTCTAATAAAACCTCCCATTTCATGGTTTACTAGCAAGAAGAATATTCCTAAGGCTCAGTTGAGAGCCCTTATATTTGAATCATATTCTCTTGCACTCCATGGATAGGGATCTCTAAGCTAGTAGCCAACCTTTCTAAACTCATGGAATCACTTGGATAGAAGGGTTTGAGTGTGATACATTTATAGTGTACATTTTTGGCTCCCACCATGGGGTAAAAGACTTGGTTTTTCCCTCTAATTGGCTATTTTCATTTCCTTTTTCACTTGCTATCTACAAATTTTCTTTTTTTACAGCTTCAACATTTTTCGAGTTTTGTATGATAGTTCTTATATTTTTAGGGTGATACATTTTGGAAATAGTGTCACAGGATAGTACTAAACTTTGTCACTCTAATATAGCATTTTTTGTCACCTGGCTTAAATAGAAATATCACCCAAAGGGAAACTATTGTATGTGTATATTGAGAAATATCACACAATATACTTCCAACAAAACCTATCACCTAGCTTGAATTTGCTTGTTGTTTGGGTAGTTTTGTCAATTTCTTGATCATACTTGCTATTTGTTGTATTTTTATAGGTCTATAGCTATTTTACAAAGGTTTATTTGTAGATTACATGTTATTTTGAAGCTAACTTATGGGGTTAATAGTTGTGGTTGTAGGGTTTTACCTTAAAATATTTGCCTAATTTCCTTAAAAAGAATGCATGTTAAAGCTTCAAATGAAGAAGGGCTACTAATAATTATTTGTAGGGTTGCCCAATGCATAAAAATCTAAACACTTGCTTGTATTTCTTTCATTTTATGTGTGGCATCTTTAGTTGTTTCATTTTCTAGGCACATAAAACTTGTAATTAGAATCCTTGGGTGATAGGAAAGTATACTCTTTACCCTTGCAGTGAATTAAAAATCTTGACTCACCTTTAGATTTTGAGAGAAGACGATTAATTGAATATTCTTAGCATGTTTGGGGGAAGAAATTAAGGTAGGAGAGTATGCTCTTCACCCTTGTGGTGAATCAAAAATCTTGACCCTTGATAGTGGATCTAATCTATGGTAGTTATAATCCTTTAGAGGGCCTTCTCTTTGACAACCTAAGAGGAATGACCCAAGTGGGGATAAGCTAATACTCAACTCTTCCAACCCACTATAAACTCAAGGCTATCAAGGACACAAAACATTAGTAGATGTAGTGTTTGTCTTCACTTAGTGTGATCGCTTATGGGATTTTGACCATAAGGAGATTGCTAGGCAAGAATACTTAAGGTGATTTTGTGGTCACAAGATCTATTACCCATCACAAGGTGGGGTGTCCCTTAATTGGGTACAAGAGAAAAATTATGAATAGAAGCCCTTTTTAAACACCCTAATTTAGTAGCTATTTTATTTTTTTGCTCAACTTCTTGGTGTAAGGATTGATCCTAGTGGACTACCCAAATCACCCAAGATTTTACAATCACCATATGTGTTCCCTTGGTTGTGCTTATAGAACTTCCATGAAAAAGCCAATATCTCTTGTGGGAAACCACTTGGTGTGAGGTGAAGGAGCATCAAGCATGGGCCAAGTTGTTGAGTAATGAATCATGACTCTATGGTAGATTGCTTGGCTACTATTTTCAAATGTGTTAACTAGTGTTAACATTTTTACAAAATTAAATTGTTGGAAATATAGATGGAGTAACTGAGAGGGGGGTGAATTAGTTATCAAAAAAACATATCCACAGATCTCTTAGATGTTAGATAAAACTAATTACTATTGTCGCTCGATAAACATATAGAAATTGTTGTAACTTAGTAAATGTTTTATATGTTATACTTTAATAGATCTTAAACATTCACAGTGATTAACATGCAACTATAAAAGAAATAACATGAACACATGAGACACCAGGATTTAACATGGAAACCCAATATGGGAAAAACCACCAAGTAACTAGCTATTGATTTTCACTCTTCTAAAGTGAGCCCTATTAGGATCCAACTTGGTTAAAGGTTACAAAACACACTATTAGATGTGACCTTGTTAGAGGATTTAATCACCTTATTAGGAGTATCCTTGCAAGAGGTCTTAAAACAATTCAATAGAACTATCACCTTGTTAGAGGATTTACAATTGACTACTAAGCCAACTCTATTAAGAGATTTTGGAATCACTACTACAATGGTAAGAAAGTAACAATGAAATGACTTGAATGAGATGCAGTTGAATTGCTGATTACAGATCTCTATTTTTATTCACACTAGATCCTTCCTGATTCAATATAACTTTTTTGTTCCTTAAGGATATCTAACCGTCCTACAAGTTTGCTCACACTTACCTTCTCAATCAATCAATACACTTGAATACTTTCTCATACTTTAGAATCTCAACTTGATCTTTCATTTATACCATTTAGATTATCAAGTCAGCTCATTTACAAATTGCAATGACCAATAAACATTACCATAGTTAGCTAGAATCAATACTTGAAATAATTAAACTTCGTTTCTCAAATCAATAAAATCTTTCATAGGCCAACCCTGCTCAGTAAACACTGATCTAAAAATGATTTTTTGTGTTAACCAATAGATGCTTGGTTAACATTGTGAACTTTCAAAATCCTTTGGCAACCGAGTGAACTCAATGACCACTAACTTTGACCAACTTTCCTTCATTAAGCATGAGAACTCAGTTAACACTACTTTCTACCATAATTTCCTTCAATGCTCAAGTGAGCTCGATAGACATTGTCTATGTAGAGTAATCTCCAAGAATGCTTGGTAGATAAGGAAAATTTCCTTACTAACCAAGTGAGCTCAATAAGCATTGTTTGCTAACTGATATGACATTTGTGTAAGATCAAAGACAACACACAATTAGACAATTGTATCCAACAATCTCCCTCTTTGGCATTGATGGCAACACAACATGTTATAGCACAATGAAATTTGAAAACAAGACTTTCTGTAATAGAAATTTTCTCTCTCTTAGATTTTATGCCACAAAATTTTCTAATGTAGTAATCTCTCTCTATGAAGTAATTACATAGCTTCTTCCTCAAAATAGATTTCAAAAAGATATGCCAATAAACTCTCCTTCAAACAAATTTTAGAAAGATATGATAGTAAACTCTCCCTCTTTGACAATACATACCAAATGAGTATCAATGTACCTTGAATACTAATTCATATGCAATGTTCTCTTGACTATGCTACATTAACTAATAGATCTTCAACTTAATTCCTATTGATGCATCACTAAAAATTTATTTTAGTGAGCTTCAAATAGGAGAATGACCCCTAGCTTACCTCTTAGATGCAAGAATGCATCCTTAGGTAATGGTTTGGTAAATATATCTACAATCTATTCTTTTATATGAAAATATTTCAATATAATTTCTTTATCCTAAACCAATTCTCTAACAAAGAGGTATTTTATAGCAATATGCCTAGTTTTAGAATGCATCACTAGATTATTTGATATGTTAATTGCACTTGTATTATCACAAAACATGACATCTAGTTCTTTGATCTCAACCTTCATGCCTTCCAACAATAGTTTAAACCAAATAATATTAGAACAATTTATTGTTGCTATAACATATTCTGCTTCTACTGTAGATTGGGATGTGCAATTTTACTTTTTACTTGTCCAAGGTACCAACTTTTTACCAAGAAAGAATGCTCCACCACTTGTACTCTTTCTGTCATCAATATTTCCTACCCAATAATCAGTAGTAAATGCTTTTAAGTCTAGGTTTCCTCCAAGTTTATACCATAAGACATAATCTTTAGTGCCTTTCAAATATCTCAAGATTCTTTTGATTGCCATCATATGATTTTCTCTAGATTTTGCCAAGAATCTTGCCACTATACCAACTGCAAGAGCAATATCATGCCTTGTATGAACTACATACTATAATTTTCTAATCATTGATCTATATAGTGTTTGATCTACCTCTTTTGAGTCATCATCTATGGTAAGCTTAAGTCTAGTACACATGGGGGTTCCAACTAGTTTTGAATCTTCCATACCAAACTTCCTGAGTATCTCCTTGATATATTTAGACTGAGTGATGTAGATACCATTCTTGCTTTTCTATATCTAAAGACCACAAAGAAATTAATCTCACCAAAGATAGACATTTCAAACTCTTTGTTCATTTTCTCTAAAAAAAATTTGTATAGATCATCATTCCCTATAAACAAAGTACATCCACAAATATTTTTGCTAAAATAATCTTATTGTCTATTCCTTCCTTGATGTACAAACTATTGTTATCATTAGTTCTCTAGAAACCAATCTATATAAGGTAGTTATGCAACCCCTCATACCATGCTCTAGGAGCTTGTTTTAGACCATACAATGATTTGTGTAATTTATAGAACACGTCCCTTTTGTTTGGATCAAAAAGATCTTCAGGTTGTTCAATGTATACTTCTTCATCAAGAATACCATTGATAAATGTAGATTTAACATCTATTTGATATACTTTAAATGCTTTATGTACTACATATGCAAGTAAGGTCCTAACACCTTCCAATTTTGTAATAGGAGAAAAATTTTCACCATAATCAATGCCTTCTTCTTAAGATTATCCTTTACATACCATTCTAGTTTTGTTTCTTGATACCTTACCATCTTCGTTCAACGTGTTCCTGAATACTCATTTTGTTCTAATCACATTTTTATCTTTAGGCCTAGGTACAACAGTTTAGGGTTTTTTCTTCTCTATTTGCTCTATCTCTTCATTCATAGCCTCAATCCAACTTTCATGTTCCAATGCATCTTTGACATTTCTAGGTTCAAAATTAACAAGTAAACATATACCTTTTAGCTTACTTCTTGTCATTGTTCCTTCTAATTTATCTCCAGTAATCTGATCTAGTGCATGATGCCTTCTAATGTACTTGGCCAATATACGTTCCTTACTTTTTGAATAAATTGCATTGTCATCCTCTTGAACTTCAACTTCATATTTTGGTTGCTCATACTTGGTAGGCATTGGCTCGATAGCTTCAGAATGTGACTTTGGTCCTTGTGACTTGGTTTGAACTTCTTGTAACTCAGTGACTAAGGAAGACTTGGGAGTAGAAGTCTCCTGATTGATAAATATGTCTTGAAATGTATCAATTTCAATGTAAACAAATCTTCTATAATCCTCTGGTTCCTTTTTGCTTTCTTCTTCAGTCCTTTCTACAAACTCATCAATTCTCACATGTGCACTTTCTATGATTTTATGAGTAGACAAATTAAAACATCTATAGGCCTTGCTCTTGCAAGAATAACCTAAGAATATACCTTCATCACCTTTTACATCAAATTTTCCTTTTCTAGATTCTTTCAAGATATAATATTTACTTCCAAATACTTTTAGGTAACTTACATTGGGTTTATAGCCATACCATAACTCATAGGGAGTTTTATGAGTCCTTCTTCAATTGTACTCGATTTAAGGTATGAACTATAGTGCTAATAGGTTCCTTCCAGTATTTGATAGCAATGTTCTTTTCAATCATTAGAGTCCTTGCACAATCTATGGTAGATCTATTCCTCCTTTTAGCTATTCCATTCTACTTAGGAGTTCCAGGGGCTGATACTATCTTTTGATTCCTCTTTCAATGAAAAAGTTATTGAATTCATTGGAAATAAATTCACCACCTCTATTTGACCTTAAGCATTTCAATATTTTCTCTATTTCCTTTTCTACTCATGCCAAATACCAATTGAATTTCTCAAATGCTTCTAACCTCTCTCTTAAATACATAACAGTCATCATTCTATAGTAGTCATCAACAAAAAGAATGAAGAATTTTTCTCCATTATAGCTCTCAATTCCAATAGGTGCACACAAATTAGCATGCACAATTTCCAAAATATCATTAGACTGATAGTTTTTTCTTTTAAGACTGGTCTTTCCCATTTTGCCAATCTAACAATTTTTGCATAAACCAACATCAAGTTTCTTCAAACTAGGAATGCCTCTTACTTTCCCAAATTTACTTATTTTTACCATGTTATCAAAATTTACATGACATAACCTTCTATTCCATAAATAACTTTCTTCAACTTGAGCAATAAAACATGAGCACTCATCAAAATCAAGATAAAATAGGTTACCTTTTTGTTTGTTTGCCTAATCCAATTAGTTTTCCTTTGTCATCCAATAGTCTTGCCTTGCCATGCATGAATTCCACCTTGAATCCAATGTTGATTAGCTATGCCACACTCAACAAATTATGTTTTAGTCCTTCAACCCAATAGGCATTATCACATACAAGTTCTTTGGTTAATAAAATTTGACCTCTCCCTTTTATGCAACAAGGTTCATTGTTTCCAAACCTTACACTACCACCATCATAGTCTTCAAAGTGTTCTAATTTTATTTTTTCACCAATAATATGATGTGAACATCCACTATCTATGATCCATGTATCAGTTTTTCTCACATGAGAGATAAGTGCCATCTTATCTTCTTCATCATCATCAGATTCATCTTTCACAACAATGTAAACTATTACATCTTCACTATTATCAAAATTTTTAGCCATAAAACATGTCTTCTTACCTTTATTCTTGAATGATTTGTGATTCTTGAAATCCTTCTTGCCATTACACTTGTGACCTTTCTTCTCATCCTTGCTTTCTTTGTTTGGGCACCTGGCTACAGTATGACCAATTTCTTCACATGAAAAATAGATTAGGAAAACTTTAGCTTTGTATTTTCCTCTACCTCTAGAATATTTTCTTACAAGTAGAGCTTAAAAAACTCCAAGATCACTATCAAAACTTTCCTTTGATTCTTCTTCACTTTCTAACTGAGTGTCGTTTATTTTCTTACCTTTTACCTTAAGTTAATGCTTGGCCTTAAATGTAGATTCAATGTTCTTGGAGGCTGGAACATAATTTTCATAGTTATTTAGCTCAAAGGATGTCAATCTTCCTATTAAGGTATCCAAAGTTATCTTATGATTTGTCTCACATCTTCTTTCTTGAATTGTAGATACTCTAATTGCATAAATAGGAAGCAATGTTCTAAGAACTTTACTTACAATAGTTTCTTCCTTGATCTCTCCTCCATAAGCTTTGATTGAACTAACACTTGCTTTGATCCTTTCAACATATTTAGCAATGTTTTCATCTTCTCTCATTCTCATCTAATCAAATTGTCCTCTAAGGCTTTTTGCTTTGGCTCTCCTCACATTGTCATCACCACCATAAATGTCTTTTAGCTTGTTCCACATTTCAAAGGTGGTTTTGTAGTCTTTGATATCATCAAATTCTTCATAGTTTAGATTAGATGCAATATCTATCATCATAATGTTATGAGTCTTTTTCTCAGAAATGTCTCCAACAAATAATGTACCAGAAGGAGTTGTGTATTCTTCATCAAGGTATTTCAATCTTGAATCACTAATGGAAGCCAAATGAAGTCTCATGAGATCCTACCATGCTCAAAAGTTATCTCTATTAAGCCTTGGAATTTCTCTCTTGTAAGACAATTTGATCTTTAGCTTAGGTCCTTGAAACCTTTCCTGTAAGCACCAAAAGCTTTGATACCAATTGCTGAAAACATAGATGGAGTAACTAAGAGGGGGGGTGAATCAGTTACCATAAAAAATATTACCCCAATCGGCTACAATCAATACTTGAAATAATTAAACTTCATTTCTCAAATCAATAAAATCCTTCATAGGCCAACCCTACTTGGTAAACATTGATCCAAAAATGATTTCCTATGTTAACCAATAGACACTTGGTTAACACTATGAACTTGCAAAATCCTTTGGCAATTGAGTAAACTTGGTGACCACTAACTCTAACCAACTTTCCTTTGTTAACCATGAGAACTTGGTTAACACTACTTTCTATCATAATTTCTTTCAATGCCCAAGTGATCTTAGTAGACACTGTCTACATAGAGTAATCTCTAAGAATGCTCAATAGACAAGAAAAATTTCCTTCCTGACCAAGTGATCTTAGTATGCACTATCTACCAACTGATATGACATTTGTGTAACATCAAAGACAACACACAATTAGACAATTGTATCAAACACAAACATATCAGTAAAATTGGTAGGAAGGCTACTCTAATATCACAAATGCATATTGAAAGTGTAATACCCCAAAATTGGCTCATTGCCATGTTAACCAATTCTAGTCTATTTTGATCATTTCTAAGTCCTATTTTACTAGGAAATTCTTATTCTAATTTTTGCTACTTGACTTTATTGTCAAATGCAAAAAACCTTAATCTATATTAATCAAGGTACTTATTTAATTACTAAAAGTATTGACTAAATTTAGTCACATTAAACCTATTGATTAAGATTTAATTTAATTTGAAGTGTTTATACTTTAATTAAATTAAAATTATATCCTAAGGCTAATGTACTAAAAAATTAAAAATATTTAATTTAATAATTATGCTCACTTTAATTAATTGAAGTAGGTTATTCAATTAAATGAAAAAGGCATTTATGAGGTCATATCTCACTTTATTAAATTAAATAATCTCTTCAAAATCTTCTCTTTAGTTCCAAAATGGAAACTCTGGGTGGACTATCTCTTGAATTGGAATTAATTTAGTTAACTTGTTCTCACACTCATGAAAAGCTTAGTTAACTACTCATCACACTCAAATCTGAAACAATTAACTTCACTTGCATGACGAAGTTTCCATTTCAACTAAATCTTCTCTTTGATCTTAACGGCCAATCCAAATTGATCTGGACCATTGATTAATTTTTGGATTCTATTTAAGGGACTCCCAATCCTTCATTATAGAGGTTAGAATTTGAATTGTATTGAATTTCTATCAAAATAACTACTCATTTAAGTTCTACCTTTTACATTTGGTTTAGCATTTGATATCATCTTAGATTAAGAATGCATACATTTAGCATAATATCCTCTATTTCTTAGATTAATGCTTGCACTTCATATAGATTAATTACATAATCATACTTCACATAAAATCCTTCATTCTAGAAAGGTTTGGTTGTTGCTCCTCGTTCGAAGAGAATATAGGCATAATCCTTCTAGTTAGAAGGTGGTAGGTTACATTGTTGGCTCTCTTGGATAAACAATTCAATGTTTATTCCAGGATGATTCCACATCTAATGATCATGTTGAAGTGTGTGTGAGGTTTAAAGGCCCACAATCTACACATACATTTCTAGCGCCCACAATGGGGTAGAGGAAAATAATTTTTCTAGCCTCATTTGTCTAGTTTTTTGACATGTTCATCATTCTATCATACTTGCATGTACAATCTTCTAGATTTTCATGTGAGAAATCTCATTTTTGCAGAAGGATTTGAAGGTTTCACCAGTTGTTGTCCACTTCCTCAAGTGAAAAAGTGCCCTATTTTGTGAACTTGTGCAATATTTTGCACGGACTTGTGCAAATGGATCCTCATCTAACACCTCATTTTCTCACACGTGTAAGTGAGAGAATTCACATGGACTTGCACAAGATTTCACATAAAATCTTGAAACAACACAGTTAAGATGCAATTTTTCAGTATGTTGTTTATTATTTTTCACTAACATGTTTTCTCTGAAGCATCTTTATTTTATTTTCTTATTTTCTTGTAGCTTAACAATTGTTTGTAGGGTGTTTGACAAAGACTCCTTTACACAAAATTTCCCAAACATGAACTGACTATGTTTTTGTACGACATTGTCAAAGATATGATTGTCGAAGACCAATTTTAAAACCCACTAAAACAATGTGTCTTTTTCTTGTTTTCCAAATATAGTCTAATTAGGGCTTGTGAACTTTGTAGGGTGCAAGACAAAGGAATAGGGGACTATGCTCTTCACCACTTGGAGGTCATGACCAAGGGTGAATTAGAAACTTAGAAGCCTCTGAAAGATGGTATCTAAGGGAGGCAAGCAACTTAGTGGTTCTCTAGTATGAATCCTTTTCTATAATGAGATGGTGATTTCCTTTTAGGGGATTAGAATCTCTAGAAAGGATAAGTCTAGAGTGATTAAGCTAAGTTAGTGATTAATGTATTTTGTGTGTTTAGGTGAGTTAATAAGGTAAAGAAGTATGCTCTTTTCCCTTGAGGGAAATAAAAAAATTTGACCCTTATATTCAAACCACTAGTCTAAGTCAATCCTTTAGAGGGCTTGCAATAGTGATCCAACCTCCAGGAATGACCTAAGTGAGCACACTCCTTTTGCTGGAAACTCCAACTCACTATAATAAAGAAGCTTTGTAGAGAAAAATATTCCAAAGCCATGTTAATTTCCTCTCTTTCATTCTTGATATCGCATATCAAGGAGAGGCTCTATTTGTTGCACAGGTCGGCACCAGCCCCAATCTTGCTAAGAAAGTGTGTGCACTTTTTAGATGTTGGTGTGGGTTGTTGGTCTCAACTCTACTTGTGGAGCCATCAAGGATTAATATGAATGGAAGCCAAGTAAAAACCTTTAGTTAGAGGCTACCTAGTTCACCTCCAAAAGGGGGCATACTCTTTGTGGAAGGAAGGGGAAGAATCTCTCCTATAGAACTCACCATAGGCATGCTATTAGGAATTAGAAGGTGGTATACACATTCGACCCATACCATAAGGGTGTTCATTTAGTGTATATATTATTGAGCCCTTTGATTACACCAAAAACATGGGTGCCTTCTAGGGGGTGACATGGCTATGTGAGGTGCACACATTCACATAAGTTGTGGGATAAAGGTTTTTCCTTCTCTACCATTTTTTGGTTTTAGGGATAAAGTGTATTTGTAACTAAGTCCTAAATATTTCCAAACCTATCTAAATAAGCTAAGGGTCAAGACTCCTCCATCCCTCTGAGTTGCTTTGTCTTCAATTGGATTTTATTCAACTACTTCTTACTTCTTGTGTCTTGTTAAAAACAATTTGTCTTATTTGAAACCCAACACTATTTTACAATTTGAAAATCAACCTTGCAATCTATCTGTGATCTATTGAACTCACCAACAATCTGTCTAGAATATTCTAAAACTTACAAAATCTCTTCAAAATCTAGTTCAGTTGTTAGTCTGGTCTCAATTTTCATGCACATTTTGCAACATTTCATGCAAGTACTTTTTGTCCTATCACTGCTTCATGTGGTTCTGATCAGATCCTCACATGAGTAATTGTACATCCCTGCATGAGCTCTTGCTAACATCATTCTATTTTGTTTGCCAAATCCCAACACTTCTTCACATGACCTATAATAAAACTTCACATGAGCTTAGATTGCTATTCTAAGACTTTGCCTATGCCTTTGTACTTTCTTGTACACCTCCTAGAGGATCCTCGTGTGGGATCTTGAGTCAAGACTATCAAATTAATCTATTCAAGATATTTGTGCTTTGAGTCTAGTTTGTTTCCTACATCAGTTTACATCTTCTATATCTATCAACAATCCTAAATAGTGGCATTTTTCTTGGTTGAAGACTGTGGTCTATACTTTAACTAGTCTCATCTCTCATTTGTCTTGTCCTCATCCTCTAGTGTTTGTTATACTTTGTGTCATGATAGTCATAATATTTGGTTGTTCTAACTTTCACTCATACTACTCATACCTCAATATACAAGACTCTTCTCTTGCTTTTAAGACTATGTTTTAGTGTGATCCATATCTTGGTCTTTGTTTCTTGCCCTTGTCTATGATTTTTACAACAAGAAGTGGAAACATATTTTATCCCCTTTGACTTAGGTGAGGTTGAGCTAGGAGTCATAATCATGATAGAGGTCACCTTCCATTTTATATATGGTTTGCATCCAGTTTATCCATTAAGGAATCTTTATGATTTCCCTCACCCATTAGATCACCTCGAGTCCAACAAATGTTCTCCATAAACTTACAAAAAACTAGGAAGCCCTTGTATCAAGAGGATCCTAAGACTAGAAAAGGTCCCACATCTCCAAAAAAAACTTCTAAATTCTTTTTCAAAAGACCTTTCCAATCACAACATACTGAAATTGAACATGTTCCTACAATGGTTGATTATGAACTTGAACATGGTAATCACAATAGACACCAAGACCAACCTAAGAATGAAAAACAAAAATACCATGATACTGATGAGGAATAGGAAGAGGTGGAAATACTTCTTGAACACATAGCAAAGTGTCATAAAGACAAAAAATTTCAAAAGGTCATGGAAATCCTACTCAACTAAGAGAAAGAAAAATACTTTCTCAAACTCTCCCAAGAGGGAGCTAAGCTACCCCATCATTTCAATGTGGAAACCATCATCACACCTAAAGAGGAGATTGAGACTTCCAAACTCCAAAAATAATTGAAAATTATGCAAGACCAACTAGCTTAGATGATGTGTGATAGAGACAAATCCATAGAAACATACACCTTAGATGCTCTTTGTCCATTTCCATTTGACAAGAGCATAGATATGCCTCCTTTTCCAAGAGGAGTAGAGTTACCTAAGTATGATAAATACTTTAGAACTACCAATCCCTAAGATCATTTATGGGAATTTGGTACCTTGTCTATGGATTTTATGCATAATCAGTCATATCTCATGCATTTATTCCCAAAAATTATAGGTGTTTAGGCTATGGAGTGGTTTTCACACTTTCCTATTGGTATCAAAATGGTTGATGAAATTGCCAACCTATTTGTTCAACAGTATTCTCATAACATTCAACACCCTATTAATATTCAAGATTTGTGTAATCTTAAGTAGAAGGATAGGGAACCTTTTCTCACATTCCTTTAGAGGTGGAGACAACTTTACACTAAATATTCATGCAAGATTTTTGATATGGAAAAGCTTGACATCTTTACTGATAATCTCCTTCATAATTTTGGGTATAGAGTCCAACTTTAAGGTCCATGCACCTTCGAAGACATGGTCACACAAGCTATCTAAATAGAGGAATTCATGGTCAAGAAGGGAAAACTTACTCTTTAGAAGGACACAAAACAAGGATCCACCTCTAACAAGGACAAACCCAAGTACATCAAGAAGAACCGAGAAATTCTACATGATGGGGTTGTTGACAATGTCATTCCTAAACTTGCTAAAGTAGCCTTTAATCTAACAAATAGTCTCAACATGGCCAAGAATGTTGAGAAACCTCCTCCTGACAACAAGAAATCTAGAAATAGATTGAGAAAATCGTGGGCTACATGCTCTAAATCAGAGTATAAACCTTTGGGTGAACCTTTGGATGTGGTTTACAAGACCTTGTTATAGAACAAGCTCATTTAATCATTGGACAACTCTCACCCTTATGATCCACAACCACACCCACCATGGTGGAACAAAATTGCATTTTGCAAGTACCACCAAAATAAAGGACACAAAACTAGCAATTGCATAAACTTGTATCACAAAGTCAAGGACATGATTGATGATGGTGACATTGTGGTAGATGGACATAACAAGAACTCAGATCATAAGGCTTTCAAAGAGCCCTTCTTGGCTTGTGAAAAAGGAGAGAGCTCAAAACCAAAACCTAACAACAAGGTCAACTATACATACTTTAATGATAACAATGTGATCAACATGGTTGAACCTATGGATTTTGATTACTGTGACATTATTACCATCAAGGGAAAGCAAGATAATGATAAACCCAAGACACCATTTGTCTTGAGAAAGCCTACTTCCCATACAATGAACAACACATCTTCGTAATATTGTGCCAACACTGTTACATGCTCTCACGCCAAGTTGGTGCTCAAAGGCCTTGCTCCTTCTACTCTTGATCTTGAACAACACAAAGATAAAACCCTTGCTGGTCCATCTAGTAGAGGTGTAAAACTCACAAAAAATTCAGTAGCAACTAGCTACAGTGCTCTTGATCAATTAAAATGAAATCACAATCTTTGAGCTACTTAAAATCTTGCTTGCCCATAGGAAGATTCTGACAAAGCCCTGACTGAGGCAAATGTTCCTCAAGATCTTGATCTTGAGTGATTTCAATCTATGTTAGGTCACCCAACCTTGCCTTACTTTATGTCCTTCTCTAAGGAGGATGATAATTTATTGAGTCACCCACAAAACCAACCTCTACATATTGAGGTCATGATACATCAGACACATTTTTGTTAGGTACTCATCGATAATGGTGCTAGGTTAGACATTGTCTCTACTACTTTGCTTAGACAATTAAATTGTTCTAAGGACTCTATTGATCCTTTCCACAAGATCACTACCAAAGCATATGAAAAAGTTGAGTGAAAGTATGTAGATCTTGTTGTGTTTCCCCTTTGTGTCAGTTTTGTAGAAAGGGATGTCACTTGTTAGGTCCTCGACATTCCCTTGACTTGTGACATTTTGATAGGAAGGCCATGGATACATGAGATGTGCCTTGTGCCATCCACATACCATCAATGCATAAAATTCCCATTTCATGGCTTTGAAGTCACTATCCCTACTGGTACTAGCTATACCTACAATATGTTGAATGTTATTGAGAATTTTTTCCCCACTAATAAGGAGTCTATTGATTATCAGGATAACAAGCTAAAGCAAATTGAGCAGTCATTCGAGCTGAAAGAAACTAGCATGGGTGAATACCAAATCAAACTAGTGTTGCCATTAACATCTCTTTTTGAGTCCTCTTGTCATTATGGGAGACCATCTAAGGCAAAGAAGCCATTTTTGTTGACACCTCAAACCAATTATAATGGAACTTTTATCAAGGCTACAATCCCCTTAGAGGATGAAAGTGAAAATAGAGCCATTATTGCATGGCTTTATAAAGAGGAGACTCTAGTTGACCTAATAGAACAAGCTTGTGAGATCACTCCTAAGAAATATGGCCCTGGTCTTAGACTCATGAAGTGCTTTGGCTATAAGGGAACTAGTCCTATTGGATGAAATAATAGTGGTCTAGTTGATCCTATCAAAGTAATAGCTTGAAGAAATAGATATACATTTGGTCTAGGCTTTAAGAAGGTTCCCTTCCATTTAGGGGCTATCAAATTCATATTAGAGCCTAAGGGTTCATCCAAAAATGAGTTACAAGACAAGTCAAATACTCAAGAAGATAATTTGGACCATGAGGATCCTTATCCTTATCCTATTCCTCATGATCTTGCTAAATTCTTTGCTAAGCTAGATGACTTTGTTCCATGCATTAGCACTATGGATGGTACTAATGATTCTTCTAAGGATAATATTGATCCACACTATGCTCATTTAGAATAGGGGGAGTCTAGCTAGGTGTTATGTGTTGAGTATCTATGTAAAAATCTAGATGATGAAGGAGAGTATGTCCATATCACTGTTGGGGAATTCTGTAGCTTGTCACCATGCAACACTAATTCTAAGGAATATGAATTTGACTCCCTTTTAGAAGAAACTACATATAAAGACACTGACCAAGTTCATGTCTATGAAAACCAACTCAAAGTGGGTGAAATGTCTAGGGTTAGGTTGGATAGGTCTGATCCAACTAGTATCCTCAAGTCTTTAGTTTATGATGTTAGTACTCAAAGGCATTTGAACACACTTGTGGACACAACCACTCTAGGTCTTGAATTGCTGGTCCAAGTATTTAGACTAGAATCCTAATACATCTAGTGAAGTCCCCACATTCTATAATGACTATGCTCTTGCCTACTACTTGAACATTATCGAACTAGTAATGTCTTCCACCAATGAACAAAGCATCAACATGACTGAAGCTAACATCAAATATCTCAGTCATTTAATTAAAATGAAAAAAAATAGAAGGTCTAATGGTGAAAACCACATTGTGGCAATATCAAAAACCAAAAAAGTAAAAATAAAATACGCATCCAAGGGTGAAAACCTCTCTAAGATGCCTACGGATGTGATATTTGATGAACTTCCTAGTCACTTTCAAGAGAGATCATCAATGTTGATAGAGCCAACATAGAAAATCAACTTGGTCATAGAAGAACATCCTCATATGATACATCTGACATAGTCATTGTCTCTAGAAGAAAAGGAGGAATTCATTGCCTTCTTTTGAGAGAAGAAGATAAATTTTTCTTTAACTTTTTCTTGGACATATTCTAACATGTTAGGACTAGATCCTAATTTCATTATGCATCATTTGTCCATCACACCAGGCATTAAACAAGTTTAACAAAAAATTCACAAAATGCATCCTCATGTTGCATTACTCATGAAAGCTGAATTGGAGAAACTTATGAAAGTTGGTTTCATCCATGCTATCAATTATGTTGAATGGATATCCAACATTGTTCTAGTCTCCAAGCATGATAAATCCATTAGCATTTTTATTGACTTTTTCAATCTCAACTTAGCATGTCCTAAGGATGATTTTTCACTTCCCAACATCAATATGATAGTGGACATGATAGTAGGATATGAGATGTACTCACTAATGGATGGGTTTTCTGGTTATAATTAGATCAAAATTGCACTAGAAGATCAGGAAAATATTTATTTTATATGTGCATGGGGAACCTTCTATTGGAATGTAATGTCATTTGGCTTGAAAAATGTTGGTGCTATATATCAAAGAGCGGTCACTACAATTTTCCATGATATGATGCATAAGACCATGAAGGACTATGTGGATGATACCTTGGTCAAGAGTGAAAAATGCAATACTTATCTACAAGATTTGGGACCTATCCTAATTACATGGAAAATTTTAGTGTTAGACTTAATCCTATGAAATGTGCACTTAGTGTCACATCTAAGAAACTATTGGGATACATTGTGTTTGCAAAAGGAATTGAGGTAGATCTGGAGAAATTTCAAGCAATTATGGATATGCCTCCACCCTGTAACATCAGCTAGATGAGAGGTCTACAAGGAAGACTCCAATCTACTTTTAGGTTCATCTCACAGTTGATGGATAGATTACAACCTTTTACAAAGACTCTAGATAAGGGTGTTAAATTCAACTAGAGTTAGGATTGTGAGCAAATCTTGACACAAATAAAACAATATCTTGCTAATCTGTCAATCTTGATGCCTCCTATCTATGGAAAGCCTTTGATTTTGTACATCTTAGAAACTAAAACATCTCTAGGAATCTAATTACCTCAAGAGGAAAACAATAATATGGAAAGAGATATTTACTATTTGAGTCACATGCTAATCTCTTATGAGATAAATTACAACATCATTGAGAAAGCTTGCTTGGTGGTTGTCTTTGCTTTCAAATAGTTGAGACACTACATGCTTGCTCACACTACATGGCTAGTGGCTAAAATTGATCCACCAAAGTACTTGCTCAAAAAGGTGGCTCTAATAGGAAGATTGGCTAAGTGGGTCATGATACTCAGAGAGTTTGACATTCAATATGTTGAACAAAAGGCTATCAAGGGACAAGCGATTGTAGATCAGCTAGTAGATGCACCTATGTAGAGTCTTCTCCCAATGAACATCAATTTCCCTGATGAGTCAATTTTGACACTCACACACCAAATGTGGCTAATGTTCTTCAACAGGTCCTTCACACAATAGGGATCTAATGCTAGGTTACTCTTCATAGTGCCATAGAGATATTCATTGCCCAAAGCATATAAGATTTTGTTTCCTTGTACAAATAATATTGAAAAATATGAGGCTCTAATTAATGGCATGAAGATTGTAGCTAAATGAAGAGTGAATTAGTTAAACATCTTTGGGGACTCTCAGCTCATAATCAACCAGGTTGATGATGTGTATTAGAAAAAGGATGAGAAATTGATCCCTTACAAATGCATGGTTGATGACATGAAGAAATATTTTGCTCACATCACCTGGTTGATGCCATGGCTACTCTGGCCTCCTTGCTATAGATGCCTAAAAATGATCTTCGACATGAGTTCTTGTTACTCTACCCTACTTATGATACTCCTAGTTCTAGGATGCTCTATTCTATTGTAGGACAAGACTCATCCCACTATTACTACCTCTACTCCTATCTCCATGACCAAACCATTCCGGATAGTCTAACCCAGAATGAAAAATGTTACCTTAGCTGTAATGCTTCATGATATGTCATTATTTCTAATGAATTATTTAAGAGAGGTCTTGATGGAACACTCCTTAGGTGTCTACAACCCAAAGAGTCCAAATGTACATTAATTGATGTTCACAAGGGCATTTTTAGATCTCACTCAAATGGCTTAACACTAGCTCACAAACTCATTAGAGCTGGTTACTATAGGCCAAAAATAGAGCAAGAGGCAATTAAGTATGCCAAGTCTTGCAAATAGTGCCAGCTCCATGGGAATCTGATTGATTCTCTATCCAAGAAGTTGATTCCATCTACTAAGGTATGCCCATTTCAACAATGGGCCTTTGATCTTGTGGGTCAGATTCACCCATCTTCTTCCAATGGACATAAGTTCATTATTATGGCTACAAACTACTTCACAAAGTGGGTAGAGGCAATACCTCTCACCATAGAAAATGGAAAAATTGTACATCTTTTTATCATAAAATACATCATCTATAGGTATAGTGTACCATCCTCCATCATTACTGATAATGGAGGATAGTTTTTTTTTAAATACCTCAAAGATTTATGTAAAAGATTCAAAATCACACAACATTGGTCTTCTATCTATTACCCCCAAGGTAATGGTCAAGTAGAGGCATCTAACAAAGTGATTCTCAAGATCCTCCATCACACAGTTAGAAAATCTAGGAGGGACTGGCACCTTCAGATTAATCTAGCTTTGTCAGCACACAAGACAAGCATTAGGACTCCAATGGGTATGAAACCCTTTGCTTTGGTTTATGGAGTGGATGTTGTGCTTCTAATAGAGGTTGAGATTCCTACTATTACATGAAGGGCCTCATTACTGATGAAGATTATGGAATAGCTCAACTTCAAGAGCTAGTACTATTACATGAATGTTAACAAGTGGCATGTGATCATCTATAAGCTTATCATTAGAAAATGTCCAAAAGCTACAATAAGAAAGTTAAGCCATGTGACTTCCAACTGGGTGGTCTCTGTACACTCGAAAGTGTCCCACTCTAAACCCTTCTATCCAAACGATTCCATAAGTTTGGAATGCTTGGATGCCGACTTAGAGCTCCCTATCCATGGAGTGCAAGAGAGTATATTTTAAGAATAAGAAGGCTCTCAGATGAGCCTTAGAGATACTCTTCTTGCTAGTAAACCATGCAATGGGAGGTTCCAAAGACAAGATGCAAGAATGCAAATGTCCCAAGGAGTTCCTCAAGAATGCAATGCAAATGAAAGTTAAGCTAGAATGAGATGCAAAGTGAATCTATGCTAAAACATGTATGAGAATGTTACAATACCATTATTAAGCTATGTGAGATTAAGCTACATGTAAAGATGAAAGCTAAGCTAAGATGCTATGGTATGAGAGAATGTAGACAATAAATAGAAGTTCTCCACAAAGCTCCAAAGAAACCTGTTAGAAAACTTGCAGCATAACAATGTTCAAAAGATGGATTGAGGGGGAAAGCTCTCTCCCTTTTAAAGATGTATGGATGGTAGAGATCAAGATGAAGATGGTGGATGATCAACGGTGGAATTTGAAAAGAGGAGTGATCCATGTGCACACACAAATCAACCAATAGAATATAAGTTGACTTGTCATATAAGACAAAAGTCACAAAGCCTTTTCTTTTAATTGCAAAATAGAAAAAGGACTTTATGTGTGCACTTTAAGTGGGTTAGAAGAATGGGGTCTTTTATTTAATTAAAAGGGGACATGTTCTTTTAATCAAATAATGAACTTAGGATAGCATAGTCAAACTATAGGTTATAATCAAATAAATTGATTATTAGCAATTTGGCTTAGGTAAGTGATTAAATTAATTTAGCCAAAATGTTGAAAAGGGGGCCAATAGTCTAGATGACCATTTTTAGGTGATTACATTTGCCCCTCTTTGACTAATGCATGATCGATCTGGGAACACATTATGTCAAAGAAAATTGAAGCCAAGTAGGCGATGATAGATATAGATGTCTAATTCTGAAGAGTGAAATGCAAAAATAGATAGCAAGTCCTAAATGCACAGCCTGATAGCAGTAGTACTGAACACTAGGAAGAGATGATGTTAGAATTCAAGAAGAATACTAACACTTAGAAAAGCAGATAGAGTGAGAGCAAGTGAGAAGATCAAACAAATGCTCCTAAGTAGTGATAGAGTATTTATGCCCCCTCGGGATCGAAATTGAAATGAGGTAAGGGGATGCAAAAACTGGCTAGAAATGAGAAAATTAGAATATAGCAATGTCCAAGATGACAGATAGATGATTAGAACCCAAGAATGACTATATAAAAAAATTGATAAAATGCCCCAGTTTGACTAGAGTTGACCTTGAAGGATATAGCATAAAAATAAGGTCAAAATGAGTAGAAAGGTGATTTTAGACATGAAATAGTGAATTTAAGTAGATATGAAGTTTGGAAATGATGAAGACATGAAGAAATGAAGATGCCCCAGTGATGATTCGGAGATTAGACCTCAAAAGGTCAGCTAACTGGTCAGAAGAAAGTAGAATTTTAAAAGACAATTTTGACCATCAAGATGAACTCAAATTTGGATTTCGATCCCGAAAATGAATTTACGATGTTGAAATTATTTAAGAGGTCAAAAATTAATAGAATGTGATGATAAGATAGAAAAGAGATGAAGTGAAAGATTAAGAAGGTGAAAAGACATGAACAAGAAGAAAGTAAAGAAATATATGAAAGGAGTTAGCCGATATGTCCATAGAAAGATGAAGAGAGAGCTCTCCCCATATGCAAGAATGCAAGACTAAGCTAGAAAATGAACCTAAAATGCAAGCTAATATGCAAAGTGGTTTACCAGCAAGAAGTGCATAACATTTAGACTCTTAATTTCATCATTGAGCATTTAGTAGGGACATCATGAGATCATACAACCATCACTAGTATAACTATGAGGATATGAATATGATCGATATTAGATAGGTATGTGGAAATCCAATCTAAGCATCAGAGACATGTAAGTCAAGATAACTACATGATTAGATTCCCTAAGTTTAATTTAGCAAGATTACACCTGTATCAAGGCATAAGAGCCAGGATAAACCCTGAGTGCGGTCTTGCAAAACAGTCAAGGATGATACATTTATAAGTCAACATGTTGGATAGGACAAGCATAAATGCTTACAACACTATAGACAAACAAAGTATACCCACAAGCAAAAATCAAGAAAGTATGTCCCATGCCCCCAGTCTTCTAGTCAATGACATCCTCGAAAGACTACTAGGGAGGGAACACATGGCAAAGAAATCATCATAGACAACACACAAAGTAGATAAATGTCAGCATAGCTCAGTCGTTTAAGTGTTAAAGTGCGTGTGTGTAAGTCACTTGGCCATTTCTTCCAGACTTGATTCTGATAGTGAGAAATATCGTGACATCGAAGACCATAGGTAAACTATCTAAAAAGTGTTGAAAAACACTTGATGTCAAGCTGGGGGAAGTGTTGAGAAACACTATTTTGTGAGTTGTCAAAGAAACCCTAATGCACAAGAATACCTCAATAGGCTAAGTATCTATGCCCCCAAGATGAGGACAAGAAACAATTTCAAGCTAGGAAATGTGTAGTGAAGTGGACGATTGAGACTGATAGACATAGTTGCAAGGGTTTCAAGTAGTGCCTATTTCTAGATTTTCACCACTTGAAAAAAAAATTTCAGGACTTTTTTCAATTTTATTGTATTTTTGAAGTTTTTTTTTATTTTTTTGGTGATACATCAAAGTGCCTATTGCTAGGTTTTCACTAAGAAGATCTTTTTTTCAGGACATTTTCTGATTTTTAAAATTTTTTCAGCATCATATATGATTTTTTGGATTTTTTAGAAGGTTTTAGATATCACTAGTTCTCAAGAAAGATCACATCATTTTCTCCCAATGTCTAGCAAGGTATAGGACACGATGGAGAAACAAGCCGATAGATAAGCAAAGATGCATAAGAAAGGAATGTGAAGCAAGTGAAAGTGATCCTCAAGGACTGACTCCTCAAGAGTACCCAAGCTAGGGAAAGAGGTGAAATAGTCATATGAAGCATATTTTGGATAAGCAATGGAAGTAATGAGAAAGATAGCATGTAGGATAAGCAATGAAGCCAACAAGTGTGATAGCACATAAGATAAGCGATGGAAGCCAATGAATAAGATAGCATGTAGGATAAGCAGTGGAAGCCAATGAGAGAGATAGCATGAAAGTGTGTAGTCCAAAAGAGTAGCCATGTCAAGAGACCTATGAGAACCATGTTTCATTTATTGTGATCAAGACCAAGGGGTCAAGTAGATAGGATAGCGATGGGATAAAGCAATAAAAATAAAGCTCAAGATGGAGGCTATGAGGGAATGAGAAAACACAAATAGAGAATCTCATGGATAAGATAGCCAATAAGCAAAGATAGGTCAACATTTTCAAGATTAAAGAGAGAAGAGGGGATAGATGGATGATGGAAGAATTACGCATGACGCCTGTTTGCAAGGTTTTCATCATGGTACTTATCCAAGGTGTCACAAGAAGTAGTTTTCACCATAGGATAAATTTATTTCTCTTTACTTTTGCTACCAAGGTGCCACAAGATGTGGTTTTCACCAAGGCACATTTTCATTTTTTTTCATTTATTTTTTTAAATTTTTTTTTTTTTTTGAATTTTTTTTTTTTTTTTGTTTTTTTTTTGAATTTTTAGAAAGAGCTGAAGCTGTTTGAATGTAGATAATGCTCCTATAGAAAAGATAAGTCATGATAAGCAAAGACCATAGAAAGGTATGCTCAAAGATGTTGATAGGGTGATGAAAGAGAAAGGGTAGTAGGAAGAGTATATGGAGGATAAGAGTTCATGTATAGAAAGGAGGTGTAAGCTTTAGAGGATTTCATGAGGGTAGTTGAAATATTGGACAAGATCAACAGTGAAACACACCTTGAAGGGTATTGAAATGATGGAGGAATCATGGATGAAATAGCTTGAGATTTAGATGTATGAGGTGGTAGAAAAGATTTGGAAAAAAGTGTAGTGGAAGGATTTGGAATATTTTTAGGAAGATTTTTGGAAGAAGATGGAATAGAAGCCTTTGGAAGCTTGAATGTCAACTTTGAAATATTTTCAATATTCAAGTCTTTTAAAAGAGACTTGGGAATCCACATAGCTTTAGATTTTCCTCGTTCTTTGGGTGCTTGAGAGTGCATTTGTATAATGATGGATTTAGGAACCCATATTTTTTTTGGTTTAGCTCTTTGAGTAGTGGACCTTTGCGGTCTTTTTTGTGCATTCTCCTTCTTAGCATTCACATGTCGATTAGATGGGACATAGTGATCTTTCTTTTTCAATGGATTCTTATGTTTATTCTCACTTCCAAAGGACTTGGGATTTGTGGATGAATACGACTGATATGACTGGTTTAGATGTATAGATGGGTGAAAAGTCATCAAGGATGAGTGTCTTTGTTGATCTTGAGGTACGATTGGAGAGCTAGGGAATGAGCTAGGAGTGAATGTAGGAGATGGAGGAACATAAGGCCCCAATATGGATGGAAGGTTTGAATGCTTTAGCTTAGATGGATAAGGAACAAGGATAGATTTAGAAGATGCAAAGGGATAGTGGGAAGGGATATCAACATCTTTATAGTGAGAAACATGGTCAAAGCCATCAATAGACTCATGAGTACCTTTGATAGGAACAACATTTTTAATAGAAGCAATTGAAGCTTGAGCACAATTTTGAAGTGGATGTGGAGAAGTAGAACATGATGGGATGCTTTGATCTTGACAAGTAGCTTTGGATAGCATATGAAGAGAACTTTTCTCATAATTTTCAGTAAGCTCAAGGGGGATAATGGAAGTGGTGTCTTCATCATACTTAGGAGGTGGATAAGATATAGGATATGGAGGGGAAAAATCTTGAAAGAGATGAAAGGGTGCTTGATCTTGATCTTTCTTAACATTTATAGATTTTTCTTTTTGAGAGTCCTCTTGACATGGAGCCACTTCTAAGGACAAGGGAGAATGAAGAGTGAATGGAGTAGTGCTTGGACTAGGCATAGTAGTGCATGAAGGTTGAGGATGTTTAGGATTAGTAGCATGGAAAAGGTTTGTAGCCAAGTGAAGGTTAGCTTGAGTTTCTTTTAGAGGTAGCCCTTGAGGGTACACATATTGCATATGGAAAGCACTAGGTTTTTTGTTTGTTGGAAGCAAGTTGGAAAGATTTGAAGTGTTGGGAGATGCATGAGTGTTGGGAGAGGTGGAGGTATCAAGGAAACCATCACTAGACATAGGTTCATTCATGTAATCTTGCTCAAGAGAAGTATCTTCACCACATGAATCATTAAAGGTATCAATAATTCCATTATCAATAAGATCTTGGATTTTATGTTTCAGCTCAATGCAATTTGAAGTACTATGCTCATTATATTGATGATAAGCACAATAGATATCCAAGAATGGGTTTCCATATGAGCTAGACTTTGGTAACATGATGATCTTATTGCCAAGAAGTTTTTGCAAAGTGTCATCATAAGAATCTTCCAAGGGAGTAAAAGTTCTATTAGAAGTATGCCTAGGATCTTCTTCTTGTTTCTCAAGTGAATGGTATGCATCCATGTCTTCATCATTAGCTTGGTCAAAGATAGGTCCATCATGAAATTTTAGCATAGGCTCAAAGGAGGTATCACTTGCTTGTTCTCTAAAGAGGTCTTTAGATCTAGAAGATGAAGACATTTGATGTCTTGAAGTAGAGCATGTAGACCTAGAAGAAGAGGATGACCTCAAAGAAGGTGTCTTACATGCATGTAAAGACCTTAAAGAAGATTCATGTAATGATGCAATCTTCTCCTCTAACCTTTTCTCAAGTTTAGACTTCATTTCCATCATGCGCTTAGAGAGATGAAGGTAAGAAAGATCATTTGTCTCTTCTAGTTCTTTGTATTGTGCATATAGATCTTGAAAATCTTTAGTGACATGGATGATATCATGATCATCTAGATTCGGTTGAAGTTTGGTAGCACAAGGTTTAGATCTCATAGTTTTAGATGCAAAGCCAAGCATAAAATAGTCTAGAAGATAACTTGATGTTGAAACTATAAGAGGTAGAGTGTTCACTTGTTAAGATAGCAGAGAGAGATTAAAGTGACTTTTCAAACAATATGTCCAAGAAACTTACGACATGAATGACTCAAGTCAATAGCTAGGCAAGATGCCCAAATAGCCAAATAGATAGAGCAAGCAGGGTGACAAGTGAACAACTCTCCAACCCAAGTGTGTAGTCAAGAAATCAAGGAAACCATTTCAGAAAAAAGATAACTAGCAAGTAAACATAGACCATGAAGATAGGAAGACCATTAGCACTAAGACCAAAGAGTCACTTTAAGCATGTTCAAGAACTAGAGACATATAAAATAAAAATCAAATGATGAGACTCCCCTTAGCAAGCAACACAAGAAAATGTTTGCATTTGATGTTTTGACTTGGTTGACAAAGTTTGACAATAGTTGATAGCATAGAAAGTTTGATGTTCAAAAATAATTTCTTTCCAAGCAAGATAGTGACACATGGAGTAGTCTTCAAACAATCAAGCAAGGGACAAAGCAACCTTGCATGATACAAGAATATGTGACGTCTCAAAAAAATTCCCTAGAATTATCGTCATGTGTATGTTCAAAAGATTTTCACAAGTATACCACATTCGAGAACACATCAAGAAATATCTACCTAGAAGTCATGGTTCATTACTCAACAACTTGGCCCACGCTTGATGCTCCTTTGCCTCACACCAAGTGGTTTCCCACAAGAGATATTGGCTTTGTCATGGAAATGCCATAAGCATAACCAAGGGAACACATATGGTGAGTGTAAATCTTGGGGTGATCCGGGTAGTCCACTAGGATCAATCCTTGCACCAAGAAGTTGAGCAGCTAAAAAAGGTAGTTACTAACTTAGGGTGTTTAGATAGGGATTCTATTCATAGTGTTCCTCTTGCTCCCAATTATGAGACACCTCACCTTGCGATGAGTAATCGATCTCGCGATCACAAGAGTACCTTAAGCATTCTTGCCTAGTGATCTCCCTATGGTCGAAATCCCATAAGCAATCACACTAGGTGAAGATAAACACTATGTCTATCAAAGTTTTGTGTCCTTGATAGCCTTGAGTTTATAGTGGGTTGGAAGAGCCGGGTAATCTGCTTGTCCCCACTTGGGTCGTTCCTCTCAGGTTGTCCGAGAGCAGGCCCTCTAAAGGATTCTAACTACACAAAGAGTGGATCAACTTTCGAAAGTCAAGATTTCTGATTCACCACAAGGGTGAAGAGCATACTCTCCTATTCCAATTGTTTTCTCCCAAACATGCCAAGAAGATTCAGTTACCCCTTGCTTTTGAAACCAAATGGCAAGTCAAGATTTCTGATTCACCACAAGGGTGAAGAGCATACTCTCCTATTACCAAAAGACTCCAATCACAAGTTTTATGTGCCTATGAAAAATGAACAATTATTCAATGCCACACATGAAAATATAAAATCAAGAAATTTTGGGTTTTTATGCTTTGGGCAGCCCTGCAAACAATCGTTAGTAGCCCTTGTGCATTTGAAGCTTTGACATGCGTTCTTTTTATGCAATGTTTCAATTTTTTTCACAAGGATGGCAACCTGAAATCACAACTTGTTAGCAACAAAAGTTAGTGTGAAGTAACATAAAAATCTGCAATAAAAAGTGGTGAGTTGCTTCAAAAATCTAATTTATCTTCCAACCAAGTACATGCAAAGAAAGTGCAAGTTAATCACAAATGCTTTCATTTTTACTCTTTGGTTTTGACCTAGTCAACAAGATTGGACTTTTTTTGCTATGATTTCATATCCAAAAATGAAAATGAAAAGAAGAGACCCCTGTTAAAAATCAGAGAGCTTTCCAAAAATGTAAGAAATTTTAAAAAATCTCTTCATTTGCTTCCTAGAGATTGATTTTGTCAAAACAGGTCAAATTTATCAAATCGAGTTTTTTATCCTTAATACGATCTCAAAATTCAAAACACAAAGAAAGAACCCTCATTAGAATTAAACAAAAATTCTGAAAATGTAAGTTTTTAAAAAAAATCGCTGATTTGCGATCAGAAACAACTTTTTATGAAAAAAAAAGAAAAACTCATAACTCCTGAAAATCACGTCAAAATGCTTTGCAAATCGGACTGAGACATTTTGAGCATATATCCAACCTGCAAAAAAAATTTCAAAATCAAAATCCAAGCGGTTTAAAAGATATGATCAAATCTTTAAACCAACTAAGTTTTTGGCCTTCAAACCAATTTACTTATGGCTTGGCCTTAAAACCAAAGTGATAATTCTACAAAAGAATTTGATTAGACCCAATATGCTACTGTAAAAAACCAGAGATAAGAAATGAAAGCAAATGGAGCTAAAAATTTGATTCAAGCCCCACGGTGGGCGCCAAAAATGTACACTCGAAAGTGTCCCACTCTAAACCCTTCTATCCAAACGATTCCATAAGTTTGGAATGCTTGGATGCCGACTTAGAGCTCCCTATCCATGGAGTGCAAGAGAGTATATTTTAAGAATAAGAAGGCTCTCAGATGAGCCTTAGAGATACTCTTCTTGCTAGTAAACCATGCAATGGGAGGTTCCAAAGACAAGATGCAAGAATGCAAATGTCCCAAGGAGTTCCTCAAGAATGCAATGCAAATGAAAGTTAAGCTAGAATGAGATGCAAAGTGAATCTATGCTAAAACATGTATGAGAATGTTACAATACCATTATTAAGCTATGTGAGATTAAGCTACATGTAAAGATGAAAGCTAAGCTAAGATGCTATGGTATGAGAGAATGTAGACAAGAAATAGAAGTTCTCCACAAAGCTCCAAAGAAACCTGTTAGAAAACCTGCAGCATAACAATGTTCAAAAGATGGATTGAGGGGGAAAGCTCTCTCCCTTTTAAAGATGTATGGATGGTAGAGATCAAGATGAAGATGGTGGATGATCAACGGTGGAATTTGAAAAGAGGAGTGATCCATGTGCACACACAAATCAACCAATAGAATATAAGTTGACTTGTCATATAAGACAAAAGTCACAAAGCCTTTTCTTTTTAATTGCAAAATAGAAAAAGGACTTTATGTGTGCACTTTAAGTGGGTTAGAAGAATGGGGTCTTTTATTTAATTAAAAGGGGACATGTTCTTTTAATCAAATAATGAACTTAGGATAGCATAGTCAAACTATAGGTTATAATCAAATAAATTGATTATTAGCAATTTGGCTTAGGTAAGTGATTAAATTAATTTAGCCAAAATGTTGAAAAGGGGGCTAATAGTCTAGATGACCATTTTTAGGTGATTACAGTCTCATCCTGAGAGAGAATCCCAAGAATCAACAACAATAATTCCAAAAATGGAAGTTTGAACCAAACTAGCTTGGTCCTTACATAATCACCACAGTGCACAGATCTGGTGCTTACCAAATTTCTACAATTGAGGGAGAAGTGCTCAAGGAGCCTATCAACACTCTTCACCTAAAGTGGTTCTATAGCTGATTTGATCTCAAAAGATCTCTGTATATATTTAAATGTCTTGAAAAAAATCATTAAGTTGGTGAAAACCTAGCAATAGGTACCTTAGTAATACCAAAAAATTTGGAAAATTCAAAAAGTAAAAAAAACAATCAAAAAAGAGAAAAATACAAAAAATTGAAAAACAAGAAAAGTGCCATTAATGAAGACGTAGAAACAATCATTATGGTAGCAAAAAAATATAAGCTCTGCCAAGAAGGTGAAAACTTGGCAAATAGGTGCCTTTTGTTCCCAATGCTCCATCCTATAGTGCATCTTCTAGCTCCCTATACAATCACTCTCCTACTTAAGTTTCCTACCTTTTTGCTCATGTATCCATGGATTGAATCTTGTCACAACTTGGGGGTAGTACCACCCTTCAGTGTCCTAGAATCTCTTTTTTGATAGTCACCAGTTATTTCAGCTACATCTGCCTATTGTTGCTAGTGTCACTCTTTGTCAAAATTCTCTTTATAGAATCTCTTTCATGACAGTCACTAGTTGTTTTAGCTAAGTCTACCTACTATTGCTAGTGTCACTCTTTGTTGAGATTCTTCTCATAGAATCTCTTTTGCAATAGTCACTAGTTGTTTCAACTATGTCTGCCTACTATTGCTTGTGTCACTCTTTGTCAAAATTCTCCTCATAAAATCTCTTTTATGATAGTCACCAGTTGTTTTAGCTATGTTTTCCTACTATTTCTTGTGTCCCCTTTTGAGATTCCTTTTATGAAAGATCTCTCTTGCATTAATCACCAGTTGTTTTGGCTATGTCCACCTCTTGTCACTTAGTTCTACTCAAGTTCTTCACCTTGAAGATTCCTCTTTGACTTTAGTCACTAGCCATTTTGGTTGTGTCTATCTACTATTGTCACCCTATTAAATTGATTTATTTCACCCATGTTCTAGACATTGACACTTGACATCAATCTTACAACACAAAAATTGAATTCAAAATGATATGGTTGTTTGGATATGCTGAACATTTTATTTGTTTTTTTCACTTTCGCTTTATGATGCCTCCTCGAGCGACTCAATGATGTCATTCTAACTAGAGAAGTAATGACTAGGGGCATAATATTTTTTTTACTTTCTATTTGTGGTTTAGTTCCAACAATTTGAAATATCCATATAAGAGGGGTATCCAATATAAGAGCCTCCATCTCATATCGGATGGCCAAGCATACATTGACTCCTTTTATATGGATACGTCAATCACATTGGTTCTTCTCCTTGCTTGTTGGAGTGAACTCTTCATGCTATAGTAAATACTAATACTCATGCTACTAAGTGAATGTATGGGTCACTGTGAGTATACCTAGCACACTTCTATCTCAGGTTATGAACACAAGGGTTATTACAGACATAATACTTATAGAATACTTAACATAAGAAATATCTCTTGTGTGTTTGGTGTGTCTACATGCAAGAAATATTCTAGTCATCCCAGTGTTTATGATTTGATGCTTATGTTAACTTGTTACATCAAAAGGGATAAATGTTCTGGTCATTTTGGCTTCTAGTGCCTCAAATGCTTACATTTAATCCCAAAAAAACTATAACAAATGTCCTATTCATATTATCATGATTGCAATATTAGTGAGAATTGTATGACATCTAGGGTTTTTCTATATGCTCAGTGATGATAATATCTAAAGCTTGGTAACCAGACCTAGGGTTGCATCTAGTTATAGGTTACATCTACCATAGGATGGCATTACATACATTACTTGATTCAACATATGATTTGATTGCCAATCTACTTCCATCTTTTGTAATGGGGGATTTCTAGTCTCTTCAAAGTACCATGATTCATCATGGCTGCACAAGCATTTAGTCCTTTGGTTCATCCTCTCCCTCCTTGATGGAATACATGTTACTATCAAGAAAAAACATGAAACACTACATGAGATGTTAATCCATTCATGTTTCCATATATCCATAAATTCATTTCACTGCATGTACAAATCAAATCAAACATCATCCATGCATCACATCATGTTTTTCATCAAATAATCACAACATAAAATATCTCATGTACATCAAATTAAAAGGTAGACAATGACAATGACATGTACATAGGATACTCGGCTCAAAATCTCATATATATATATATATATATATATATATATATATATATATATATATATATATATATATATATATATATATATATATATATATATATATATATATATATATATATATATATATATATATATATATATATATATATATATATATATATATATATATATATATATATATATATATATATATATTGGTATCAATGAATGTGTTAGTAAAAACACTTGGTGCTACTTGAGCATTGTCAATAAAAAATGATACAAAATGGTGATGGCACACCAATCAATACATAGCCAAGATAAAAGTCAGAGGAAAAATAATATCATGCCTAACTCTATCCAGTACCCTCACTTCCTGGAGGAGGAAGAAGAGGAGGCAGTGGCATGTCTAGCCTTGCTGGTGGTCATGCACCCCTTGACACTCGAGCATAATGGAAAAATTAGGGCACCTACTAAGCCTCATCAGGCACCACTATGGAGTATGCCACAAAATAATAAATCACTTGAGCCACCTATAGTCAAACCTCATCCTATAGCATCTCTACCCTCCACTCAGCCACCTACACCTACTCTCATAGTTCTAGGATCTCACAATCTCACTCTACTATCCATGTCTCCCGCATGACCACCTATATCTATAGCTCCTCTAGCTATCAAGAAGCTTGTTGAATCCACTCTCTAGCCCTCCTTAGTGCATCTTAGGGCTTGATAGCATGCTATCTTGCATCTCCTCATGTAACTGCTTAGCCTACTACTCTGGTAGCACTTCCTCCTTTGTGCATGGTCTCTGCCACCAACCTAGCTCTGCCCAACTGCCACCTACACCTAGATCTGACCCCATTTGTTGGGAGGGTATTTGTACCTATCTCACTCTATGCCTCACCTATTCTATGGGACCCTATGGTGGCTATTATGGTGGTTTCTGAATTGGACCTTGTGTGGGTGCCTGTTGAGGTCCTTGTGGCATGGGAGCTGCCATCCCCAATGGATCTGTGAACTATTGGAAGGGATAGCTAATAAAATACACCTAGTAGGTAGGCATTATTTGGCATCTGCTACCTATAGGAGATAGTTCCATTGTACTGCAACTAGGTTACACACATCCATGATTGACCTCTCAGGGTCTAACCTCATCAACCACCCCTAATCTAGATCTCTTGCTATCCAGGCGTATGAGTAATACTCCTGTGAGATATCTTGGGGCTGCTTGTACTGTTACCATACCTGAGTGATGGGAAATCTCTTTATATTATGTGTGGCTTGGCCTAACAATAGCCATGAGGAAAACATCCAACTAAGCTCCTAAGGAGCATCATTGCATTCCTCAGTCTCTCTCTAGGGCCACCATATGATGGATACTAGGTCATCAAGATGTGTCCTCTAGTGCTTAGTCTTATTCAAACCTACTTGGGTAAGCTAGCCCCTATACCTACATATAAACAGCTCTATAGGTTTGTATGCATCCTCAAAAATGGGCCTAGTAACCAATAGGTGCTCCCATTCCCAAATCTAAGAAACATAAACTCTAGTGGCCATGCTCATCTGCTCATGATAGAATATCTCATTCATCTCATGATACACATGAGTGAGCATACACTGTCCCCACCTGAATCTCTCTAGGGCATTAAGCATCCATTGCAACATCACACCCCAACCACACTCTAGTCCATACTGCCCTCTATTAGGTACCAAAAAATAACTGATGAAAATGGCCAAAACTAAGGCCAACCTATAAGTAGTGCCATATGTGTGAACAAGCTCATCCCATGTGATGGCTCATCTTATTGCCAACTCTTACTAAAAAATGGCCCACAGTACCTCTGTCCCTACCCTTGACACTATATCATATACCACTCATGGCCCATGAAAAGGTCCCCAAAAAATCCTATAGATGTCCTCAGGGGTGATGGTCATCTCTCTCTGGGGTAGGTAAAAGGTGTTTATCTCTAAATGGAAATGCTCCACCAATGTTGTCAATAGGCTATGATTCACCAGCACTACTAGGATTTGGCATAGATATGCTAACCCCAATCTATCAATATGTGCCATATCAACATCATCTAAACTCCACAACAAAGCTCTGTAAGGTAGATAGTGGGATCTAAATGCAATGTCATCGAACACAACCTGCACACATGACAAATGACAATAGGCACATTGTCAGTCACTGCTAAAAAATCCAATGTAATGACCAAAATTTCAACTTTATTTGCTACAAAGGATAGCAATTTTTCACACAAGAAAGTACATTCTCACATGAGATTTCATTCTTTGTATGAGAAAACACATTCTTACACGAGAAATGACAAGACTGTGGTCAAGATGCACCCAAAATCTCATGCATCTTTCATGAGAGGTGGGTATCTTATGGGTGAGATTCCCCACCCACATGTGTGAAGAAACACCAGGTTGTTGTATCTTCATGTGAAGATAGATTGGGTTCACTCGAGGAATGAAACCCTTGCACAAGAGCTGACAGACCTAACCTGAAAACATGCTAAAAAATACCTCAAAATGTGTGAAAAATCAAATGCAAAGAAGGTTTTTTTTATTATTCATTGGAGGTCTATTGTCTATCGGCCGACTATGTTGTTATGAGTGCTTGAAATGATGTGTACACATAGGAACTGCCATCTTCCTCTTAGAGCTCTCTTCTTCAATAAAGATAAAATGCACAAATGATTTGAAAATAACCTATTGGGCTCTTATATAGGTTTTGACCTAATTTCTCAAAGTGCTTTGATTTGTACAAAAATCACCCCCTAGCTAATTTGATTGTTATGAATCCATTTTCACGATCGAATTCAAAATCTGACACACTTAGGTAGCTAAAAAATGCATTTTAAAATTTTGGGACCAACGCAATGAAATGCTTATGCAGTCCATTTTTCTGATACTTAGTGAATTTTGGAATCTTTTCAAATCACATTTCCTTCAAATTTTTCAAAATTTATTCAGGAATAAGTCAACTCAAGTCAACTATGGTCAAATTTGGTCAACTTTTGGTCAAACTTGGTCTTTTGGACCTCGAACTCAAGTTGAATTGAATCCAAATTTTCTTTTGATTTTTTTGATCTCTCTTCTATTCTACTAACTCTTGCATTACTTCTATATCTCTCACTATACCGCTCTATATCATATTTTTAGTGTGTCATCTTTCAATTTTGGTCTTGAGGGGGCAGGATGATTACATCATTGAATCTAAATTTCAATGCAATTTGAATCTTATGTCCTCATCACTAGGGGCATCTTGTTCCCCTCTATCTGACATCATTTTTCATCTATCTTATCTTTTCATTAGTTGATCACATCTTTTAGCAGTCTTTATCAGAGTTCAATGGATAGGTATCAAGATAGGCTAAACCCTACCTCCTGAGGATCAAGCCTTGTTCTAGGGATGATTCTATGACTCATGGTTAGATCTTGTTATCTTTTATGGCCAGTTATCTAGGTGTTCTATCTAGATCCCTTAAGGTTAAGCTCCATTCTGGAGATAATCTTTAAAAGCTTATTCAACTCAGGTATCTAGGTGTTCTATCTAGATCCCTTAAGGTTAAGCTCTATTTTGGAGATAATCTTTAAAAGCTTATTCAACTTAGGTATCTAGGTGTTCAATTTGGATTCCCTAAGTTTAAGCTTCATTCTAGAGATAATCTTTAAAAGCTTATTTAACTCAGGTATCTAGGTGTTCTATCTAGATTCCCTAAGGTTAAGCTCCATTCTGGAGATAATCTTTAAAAGCTTATTTAACTCAGGTATCTAGCTGTTCTATCTGGATTCACTAAGGTTAAGCTTCATTCTAGAGATGATCTTTAAAAGCTTATCAATTGGTTTCTATGCCATCAAATTGCAGAATCAATCTTGTTTCTTCATCTGTGCATCATGCTTTTTGATTTTCTTGGAATTGAATGTGTTTCTTGCACATTCATTCAAAGAGGGGAAAAATGTAATACCCCAAAATTGGCTTATTGCCATGTTAACCAATTCTGGTCTATTTTGATCATTTCTAAGTCCTATTTTACTAGGCAATTCTTATTCTAATTTTCGCTACCTGACTTAATTGTCAAATGTAGAAAACCTTAATCTACATTAATCAGGCTACTTATTTAATCCCTAAAAGTATTGACTTGAATTAGTCACATTAAACCTATTGGTTAAGATTTAATTTAATTTGAAGTGTTTATACTTTAATTAAATTAAATTATATCCTAAGGCTAATGTACTAAGGAATTAAAAATATTTAATTTAATAATTATGCTCACTTTAATTAATTGAATGAGGTTATTCAATTAAATGAAAAAGGCATTTATGAGGTCATATCTCACTTTACTAAATTAAATAATTTCTTTAAAATCTTCTCTTTAGTTCAAAAATGGAAAATCTGAGTAACTATCTCTTGAATTAGAATTAATTTAGTTAACTTGTTCTCACACTCATGAACTTCACTTGCACAAGGAAATTTCATTTTCAATTGAATCTTCCCTTTGGTCTTAACCATCCATCCAAATTGATATGGACCATTGATTAATTCTTGGATTCTATTTAAGGAACTCCAATCCCTCATTACAGAGGTTGCAATTTGAATTGTATTGAATTGCTATCAAAATAACTACTCATTTAAGTTCTAGCTTTTACACTTGGTTTAGCATTTGATATCATCTTAGATAAAGAATGCATAAATTTAGCTTAATATCTTATATTTCTTAGATTAATGCTTGCACTTCATATAAATTAATCACATAATCATACCTTGCATAAAGTCATTCATTCTAGAAAGGTCTAGTTGCCTACTCCTCATTTTGAGAGCATATAGGCATAACCCTTCTAGTTAGAAGGAAACAAGTCGCATTTTCAAGTCTCTTGGATAAACAATTCAATGTTTATTCCAAGATGATTGTGCATCTAATGACCATGATAAAGTGTGTGTGAGGTTTAGAGACCCACAATCTACAGATAGAAAAATGTTCTTTCTACCCTTGTTCAATTATTTGAGACATGTTAAAAAACCCTACTATTTGCAAACCTTGCTGTGAATTGACATGAACTAAAATGTCACACTAATTGATCTAAAATTTACCTGATTGTCGAACTGAAACACAAATTTTTGGAGTAAAAAACTTGTCCATTTTCACACAAAACTAGCACTCTATCACATGTACTCTAGAGAAATGTCACAAGACAATTTTTTTCAAAAATTGTGTCACCCTGCTATTCTAAGTTCTATTGCCTTGATATACAAAAATCTATCATCCTGCTTTGTGTGAACTATCTTGCAATAGAGAAGTATCACTTGAGTACCATAAACTATGTTGTGCAACATATTATATTGTTCTATTATCACCTAGCTTCTAAAAAACCATTTCCTAAGCCTTTTTGCTACCAAAATAGAGTCTATGTTCTGCTTAATTTGATTTAGGGTCTTGTTACTTTAGTCCTTCTTGGTCTTGGTTGCACATCGATATGTTACAAGCTATCCTAAGTTGAAAAGATGGGTTTAGTCTATCATATGTAAGTCTTAAAACATCATTGATGAATTAGTTGTCAAAATCTGGTTACCATTCTATGCTAGCTATTCACCATTGAACTTCTTGCTCACTCACTCAGCTTGAGTCACCACTGTTGTAAGTTCTTGAGCACTATTTAACAAGCCATCTATTATACTTTGACAAGTGACTTATCTTGATTGTAAGAGCTTCAAATCTAACACACTTTTCTTGTCCTATTAGGAAAAGAAGAATCCTTACATGCTAGTTACAACTAGATTTCAGGTTGGTAATGGTAGTCAAACCCCTTTCATTCTCAAGAAATTGGAAGACACCATCTAGGCACCCTTGCAAACAACCTTATGTGGAAGACATTGAATCTACTCAAACACAAACAAAAAAAATTCAACATAATTGGCTTTATCACTTTGAGAACCCATTTGGTACACCCTTTGAGACACCCAAGGGTAAAAATAGTTTGATCACTATGGTACACCCTGATGAGGTCTGACGTTAGTTAGAAGAACAAGTGCATGAAAACCAAAAGACCATGGAAGCCATATATGCTAGGGAAAAAGTATATCAACAAGCTGAAACTAACAATCATGTACACCATGAAGGGAATAGGGGAAACTATTCTCAAAATTATTTTGATAGAAATGATGGCAATAACACATCTCCAAGGACTCCTAAAGTCACCACAATGCATTCCCTTCACCACCTAGACAATCACATCATGAAAGTGATGAAGAAATAACTAGCAAAGATGTTGTAAAATTCCAACATGATAGTTTTTCTCAAAAACTAATTCTTTGAGCTTTAGAAGAAAATTGAGACCAATATTTTTAATACATGGTAGCAAGGGGATGGAAACTCACTCAAGGTTTTGATTTTGAACACATAATAAAAAAATGAGAGCCCACTGAGGCTAAAATCTTAAGAGAAGAAATACAAGAATTAAGGAAACAATTTGCACAATTAGAAACTTCAAAAGAGCTACCTAAAACTTCATTTGTTGAATCAATATGTGCTCTTCCATTTGATAGGAGTTTATACATGCTACCATTTCCTAAGGGTATAGAGGTTCCTAAGTATGAAAAATATGATTGAAATGGTGACCCTCACAATCATGTGAGACATTTTTATGCTATTAGCATGGATTTTATGCATAAAGACACCTTTCTTATGCATCTATTTCCTAGGAGTTTAATAGGGCAAGCCATGGAATGGTTCACAAAATTGAGTCCCCCTCTTAAAACATTTGATGAGCTTGTACATTGGTTTATCTAGCAATACTCCTACAACATTCAACATCCCATAACTATGCTAGACTTATGCAATACCAAACAAAAATAGGGGGAAATTTTTGCAACATATCTTCAATGATAAAGGTCCTTATACTATTGGTACCCTCAACAAGTTCTTGAGGCTAAAAAAATTGACATTTTTGTCAACACGCTTGCACCTAAACTATACTTTGACTTAAGAAAATAGTTTTTCACATCCTTCAATACCATGGTTGAGAGTGCATATTGCATTGAATATGTTCCTATTAAAAAGGGTGATATTGTTATAAAGAAAAACAAAAATAAAAATAGAAACGGTAAAGACAAATGCAAACCTTGGAATAAAAAAAATATCTTGTCAATAATGAAGTAGTGGACACTCCTAAGACCAAGGAACCTACATTTAACCTTTCTAATGATATCTATGCTAGAAAATAACAAGAAGGTTCAAAACTACAAATATCTAACAAGAGCTTTAAGTTTATCAAAAAATGATGTGTTTATACACCTATGGTTGAGCCGTATGAAGTGGTCTTAAAAACCTTAATTGAAAAAAAGTTGGTTAATTTAATAGATAATTCCCATCCCTATGACTCACCCATTAGACCTCCTTGGTGGAGAGAGGATCACATTTGTAGTTATCACCGAAGCAAGGGTCACAACAGTGAAAACTATTTCAAGCTCACAGAGGTAATTCAAGATCTCATTGAGGCTGGTACAATTGTCATAGATGGCCTTGCCAAAAATGATAACCATAAAGATTTTAAACAACCCTTGATAGAATATGAGAAAGGTGAGACCTCCAAAGTCATTACAAAGAATCATGATACCAAGATTAGTTATGCCTATGTTGACACAGACAACCTTATAGGCATGCTTGAGCTCATTGAGTATTTATGCATGGAAAGTTATAATGATAAAAATCAACCTAACGATGTAAGACCCAAAGTTATCCTAAAAAGACAAAATTCTCCTCAACACCATAATGATACTAGGCCTAACATGGTAGTTTGAGTGGTTGAATCTTCCTCTTCATAGAGTGAACCACTTAACACCAATAGTAGGGGGCAATCTAAGGTTGTCCTAAAAGTTTCTCATGATCATAAGAATGCTTCATCTTCTAAACAACCAACTACTTCTAGGATTTCCAACTATGACCTTGTCAGCCAACTATAGCATACCTTGGCTCAAATTTCCATTTTTGAGTTGTTAGAATTGTCCCCTTTGCATAAGGATATCCTTGAAAAAGCTTTACATTCTGCAAGTATTCCCATATATATTGATGTGGAATGATTCCAAGCTATGGTGAACCATATCTCTTCACCTCACTACCTCACCTTTTCTAAAGAAGATAACAAAGCTCTTAGTCATCTCCATAATCTTCCTCTTCATGTCAAAGTCCACATCTTTTGTACTTGTATTCGCCAAGTCTTGATAGACAATGGTGTAGGGATAAACATCATTTTATTCAATGTGATACAATAGTTGGGCATGTTTGAATTTTCCATTGACCCTAGGCACACAATCATTATAAAATCTTATGATGAAGTTGAAAGACCTTCTGAAGGTTTAATTATGATTCCAATTAGAGTTGGTCCAATTGAGAAGGATGTCATTTTCCAAGTCCTAGACATACCACTTGCATACAATTTGTTATTTGGATGAACAAAGATTCATGATATGCAAGTAGTACCTTCTACGTACCACCGGTGCATCAAGTTTCCTTTCAATGCTACTAAGATAGTTGTCCTTGGTGATAGCTCCATGTCTATCAATATATTATTTTCTTCCTAAACACTAGTTCCACATAATCACTCTTCTCATGAGCCAACATTGTCCTTTATAGAGTGTGAATAGAAATTGAAAATGATGAGCCTTGGCATGGGTGAATACACTTTAGACTCTATTACTACTTTACTTGTTTCCCCTTGGTCTTATGGGAAACATTCTACCAAAAAGAAACCTTCTACTTTTGCCATGACTCTTTTTGGCACTTTTGTGCAATCCTTAGTTTCCCTAGAAGCAGATAAAGAAGAACAAGCTATTAAAAATTAGATCTATAGGGAAGTGGAAGATGAGGGGGAAGTCACAGTCACTACTCACATTTCTTCTAAACATTATGGAAAAGGATATAAAATGCTTGCAAACATGGGCTATCAAGACCATGGGTCCTTAACTAGTAATGAAAAAGCTCTATTTGAACCTTTAAGTCATACTCAAGGTCATGATATTCAAGATACTACTGGCCTAAGTTTTGGGTTAGAAGATGATATACCAACATTTGATCAAAGCACATCCATGTCTAGCTAATCAAAGGATGATGATCCTCCCTTTATTGCTATCACTTTGCAAGATGAAGACTTTATGCCTATAGATTATCTCATTTAGGGAGAAGAAACAC